>JAOTOM010004359.1:0-110000 GCA_034440615.1 Ashinkailepas kermadecensis | reverse complement strand
CTTTCAAAGAACCAGCTAAGACGGACATTTAACATTCGCTCCTCAATTTGCGGAGGCATGATGTCAAAGAGATCGGACGTTGCGACCACTCTTGTAGAGGGTCGCGACCACTCTTGTCCAGCTTCATGACAGGTATCACAATGGCTTTCCGCCATGAAGACGGAAATTTTCCACGCCGTCCATATTAGCAACGCATTCGCATTCGCATTCAGCATCCTATTCGCATACTCTCCGAATTCGTTCGTTTTTTTCAGGATATGATCTTTGTCGCTTGCAAAAGTAAAGCAAACAACGATTCTTCAGTAGGACGAGCGGTTCGATCTCCAGAGGTCCAGAGAGGTCATTCGGGTCAAAAACGGTGTACCGTATAAAATTCGAAGTATTTCACTTAGCCGAATGATTCCAACGCATAGATGTCCGCTGTCCGTCAAAGATGCAGCACATCGAATAACGTGAACTTCAATGTCACAGTTTGACCTCAGGTCACCGAAGTTGGTTTTACTCATGCACTATATCTATTTACGAGGTACCGAATAAAATCATGGTGACACATTGGATATGCCTGATTTTTGCAGGTCAGTCTACATAGCACGTACATAAAGCACATCAATCAAAATGACCTATTATGGCCACTGATTCATCACCGTTCGCGAAAAAAGCCCCCAAAATGCAACTATACCAAATTCTTGTGTATCCGATAATTTCCGCAAAATTTTACTTGGCACGACGAAAAAACACCCAGACATTGGTTATAGCCCATGGATGCAGCATATTGAAGCATCTGGCATACAATCTCATAGTTTGACCTATATTCGCAAAATACTGTTTTGACCATGCATTATTGCCATCTAGGGGGTACCTGATAATACCCTCCTAAATACATTAATCGGATGGACATTAGCGCCAAAAAATCTCCCATCGGACAAGAAAGCAGCACATCCAAGCATGTCACCTTCAAGCTCACCAATTGACCTCAGGTCAACTTAGACTTTCACGTTACCCCCTATGGGAATATCACGGTGTACCGAATACAATTTTCCTGAATACATCTATCGGATGGATATTAGCGTCGAATAATCGCCCACCGAGCAAGGACGCAGCACATCCGAGCATGTGACCGTCAGCGCAAGCGTTTGACCTCAGGTCAGGATTTATGAAATTCAGAAAAAGAAAGTAGTCCACTTGGGTACCGTATGTGGGCCAAGCGAAGCATTGAATGTAGACTATCTCAACACTGATGCATGCACTAGCAACACAAGAAGCAGCACACTGCGTGACCTGACCTCTATCGATGACGCATTTCATCAGGTAGCACTAGCATCCCATTCAACAACGCCTTCAGAAACCATTTCACCAATGTCCTCCGATTCGTCTGAAAATTAGACACAACCTTCGGAGACATGCATCCCGAACATGCATGCAACATACATGCATTTCGAAACCATTTTCTGCTACGACGAACCATTTCGCCTTCAGAGGCGAAAAGGTCAGCCGGATCAAATTTGGGGTACCGCATAACTTGCCGGATAATTCACTTATTGGAACAATTCAAACGCTTGTGCCACCGGTATCACGGTGGCATGCAGCACACCAAGTCAACTGGTCACTCGAGGTCACCATTAGACCTCAGGTCAACGAAGACTTTAACATTACACCCTATGGGAATATCACGGTGTACCGAATACAATTTTCCCGATTTCATTTATCGGATGGATATTAGCGTCGAAGAATCGAATCAAGTTATGCGGGGATCCGACGTTGATTGATTGATTGATATCCGACGTTGATGAACTCGGGGAGATCAGTCGTGCGGAATGTTAACATGAAGTCGGTTCGTTGTGTTTCTCGCCCTTTCCTAATCGTGATCCTACGCGCCTCTACCACTCCCCACTCTGCCAGGCCATCCACAATGTCAGCGTCCGACATATCTCTCAAATCATAGCAGTTTATGACGCCTTTAGAGAAGTTTTTCGTGTTGAGGGGAAGAACTTCGATATTCATCGTGACTGTTCGCCTGCTGCTTTCATTTCGTAGTGTATTTTAATTCAGTTGCTTCTATCGCCCTCCTTGAGTCATCTGCAGTTTTGAATTCCACCTCAGGCCACCGTCAGATTTTGACACCTCAATACCACACCGAGCCTGTCGCATGCTTCCTTTCCTTGAAATGGTGTGAGCGAGGAACGACTTTTTCCTTCTTCTAGTGACCTCATAATAACACTGAGCGCTGGAAGACTAGCATTTCGACTGGTCTGTTCCCTACTAGAGGGAACAGGTGAGTTTCTTTTTGTGTTTGTGGTTGCCATGTGATGTGGTTGTGTTCTGCTCCTTGTGACGCCCCACCACTTCGGAGCCCTACAGGGGGACGCCGGAGGCCCGCGGACTGGAGGACGCCAGGCGCCCGAGGAGCTATACGAGGCAGGCGGCGCCACCACCCGGTCGGGAGAGAGAGACTCACCACCCAGACCGGGATCCAGCGCCGCCCACCTCTTGACCCCAGCCGGCCGGGCCGGCACTGGGAAGAGACCCAGGTCCCCGGCCCGAGGCGACCAGCCACTTGGCCCGTATGGGGCCCTACGGGCCCGCCCGCCCCTCCGGGACATCGGGACCAAAGAGGCGTGTTGGTCCCCGTCACGACTAGCATCGTGCGACAGGGGACCTCAACCTCCAGGACTCCGTCAACCCCGGGGGGGGGGACGAGGGGCGCGACTACCCCGATACAACTGAGCTGGAGGGCAGGACCGGAGAAGTTGTCCTACCTGCTCATGGTAGGGAGAGTTGATGTTGCAGGGCCAGGTGAAGGACATGGACGTTGAGATGGGATGGGCATTGGAATGTGAGCGTATGGATGGAAGGACGAGTGAGGCACTCTTTGTCTGTCCCCTCACCGGCAAGATGGGCGCCGGATCATTGGGGCGCGCAATACCCCCACCACGGAAAGGTGTTGCCTCGTCGGGGGGATAGCAGGTGCCGAGGAACTAGCCAGGGTCACATCGTTTTTAACCTTATTTACTTTTTTGTTTGTTTCAAGTCGTGCCTTGTTCCTTTCGAGCTGGACGTGCCATCGACTTATGCTGTTGCCAGCTTACATATTCCAGTACTTCCAGTGAAGGACGCCCATTCTCTGTTCAGAGAAAAGGTTTTATAACCAAACTTGCCGTACCAAGTAACTGAAGTAACTTGCGTGACGAACCGTCTCGCTCGCCGCCCATAGTGATCACGACCGTGCCACTACCGTGCCAACACAAGCGAGCCTCATGGCTCACTTATGACTCTCGCGTGCACACCAGCCCTTCTTTCAACACGACTGGATTGGCTGCATAAATATACCATTTATTGACCACCGTGTGCATCACCACCCATCCTACGGAAGGTTGCAAAAACTGACTTGGCTGCATAAATATCCCCCGTTATTGATCACAGTGTGCATCACCACCAATTGTACGGAAGGTTGCAAACATAGGGATGCCAGGCATAAATATCCCCATTTATTGATCACAGTGTGCATCACAACCCAGCGTACGGAAGGTTGAAAACATAGGAGCGTACCGTCCATGCCTGACACATCTCTCACCCAAACCCTCCATTTTGATAAGCCAGCCAACCCTCTCAATCAGCCATTGGTCCACTGGCCGCTGGCCACGGCCGGGAGCCAGTCCAAACACGTAATACACCGCACCAAAACGCGCTGCCGACACCCGACAGCCGTACACTTCCTTAAAGTTTGCACAATATCATACAAGTGAACCGGGGTCGATTGACAGATACTGGAACATGGTAATATGAATAGATCAAATTTCGTTCAGAACAGCTAGGAGAGAAGATCAACTGTGCTAGTCTTGAAAACATCGATAGCTCGGTTGGTTAGAGCGCTGGCCTGCACTCGTCTCCCCTATCCTGGCAAGACAGGGTTCGAGCCGCTTCACGCGCTCGCATTTAGCCCCCGACTGGTAGAGTCCATTGGCAACTGGTTCGATAATGCCGGAGACGAGTTACCGGGCCGTCATGTCGGTGCACTGACGGCACGTTAACTCTCGGTCAAAATTATGCCGCTGAATCAGAATTCATAGATCAATTGATGGGGCCAGGGTCCACTGAACAAGCTCTGCTTAGAAACAGGATCCTGGTCCAAAAAACCACTCCAGCAAGAATTGAGACTACATTACTTACCATACGTAACTGGATGACATACATGCCGAATGCCCAGGCTAAACTGTATGACATATCAACGCTTCCCCAGTAAATCTTGCTAAACAGAACCTTACGTTCTATCACGCCCCACTCGATGCTAGGCCCTATGGCATTGACAGCTTCCCATGTTGATCCCATGTGCGAGGGAACCCGTTAACCTCGCCAGCTGCGAGATTCGAACTCACGATTCTGAGATGAGGGGTGGAAAGCCCGCCTGAGCACCGTGTCCTCAAGCTTCCCAGACCCTCAATCACCGGTCGTTATGGAAGTCGGAGGTATTAAGGTCACTTACACGGCAGGGTCGTGTCATTGGTGGCAGGCCGGGCAACAGCTGATCGTCGTCCGGAGGCCGGGCGGCAGTGGGCCGGCCGCATCTGGCAAAGTCAGACCGTGTGGTGGCGAGCAGACGCCAGGTCTCCACAGCGGTCACACATCGAGGCGGCAGTCACAGCCGTACTGCGCCCGGCCCCCGGCCTGGACCGACCAGGTGACGTCACTGCAGCCACTTGGAGAACACCTTGGATGCGGCGTGCTTGGCTGCGCTGATGGTGGCCGTGGCGGCGGCCGGCCGGCCGGCGCGGGCCCGCAGCAGCAGGGCGGCAGCCTCCGGCTGGTGGCCGGCGTGTCGCAGCTGGGCCACCGCTGGCAGCGGGTCGGTGTCGGCCGCCAGCAGCCGCGACACGGCCGGCTCGTACAGACACGTGCCGACCAGCAGCGGCAGCGCGCCCGCCGACACCAAACTGTCGAGCGTGGCGTGGTCGAGCGGCCAGCGGCGACCGTTCTCGGCAGCCGCCGGCTCCGTCTGCACCGCCGCGGCCGCCCGCTGTACGGCCGCCAGCCGCAGCTCTCGGCAGTCAGACAGCAGCGCCGTCTGCAGGGCGGCCGGCGCGCCGCCGGCTGTGTCGGCCAGCAGCTGTACCAGGCGGCCGTGGCCGGGCACCGGCAGCGCCGCCGAGCCGGAGAACTCGGCGGCCGCCATCACCACCAGCCGCTGGCCGTCCTCGCCGTCGTCCAGTCGCAGCGCCCGCGCACACAGCAGGCACAGCGGACTGCGCGCCGGGTCGGCGCACACGTCGGCCGAGAAGGCGGGCCAGCGGCGCAGCAGCTGCAGCAGCCGGCCGGCGGCGGCCAGCGAGTCGGCCTGCACGGCCAGCCGGCCGAGCAGCGCCAGCCGGCCCGCCTCGTCATGTGTGTCGGCCTCCGTGACGTCGGCGCCGGGCAGCACAGCCGCCGTGTCGGCGTGCACCAACACTGGCAGCAGCTGCGGCGCCGCCCCCAGCTGGCTGGCCACCAGACGGGCCACCTTGACGCGACGACCCACGTCCACCTGGCGGCACGGCCGGGAAACACAGCTGCACCGCCGTACTGCCCGCTCTGCCACAATATCGCAGCTATGGGATACACACCACATGCGGCAACCTTCACATAACCACTCACCTTTGCATCAAGGTCCATAACAGTGCGTCGTTTCCAAAGCAGTCATTTGGAATGAGTATTTATTGTGATTTAGCAGTCATGTACGTGGTGCTGACAGGGCGGGCCATTTTGTTTGTGTATCTGTGCGTGTTTGGGTAGACTGGTGCGAGGCGTCACTAGCACCGTTTCCATGACACTAGCAAATCCGGATTTCTTTACCAATCCAGATTTCCGAAGTCATGGAAACGCCTTCGTCAGCTAACTGGATTGGATTTCCGAATCCGGCTTAGAAAGAAGATTTCCTGAGGAAATCCGGATTTCTCAGGAGTTGGAAGCATATGGTAGCACGCGTCCCTTTCCTGCTTCCCCTGTCGTCAGCGCCAGCGTCGTTTTTGGAAGGTTTTTGGTGAAGGGTGACCGGGTTTACGCAGAATAAAGGTTAAAAATCATTTTGTGATACGTTAGTTCGCAGAGATCTTATGGTAGGCTGCTGTAAACGACTTCAAAGAAGTTAATTTTGTCCAGTATTAGAAGAAGTGTTGGTTCAAAAACCAGGAAGTTCCGTTGAAGACAATCTTGCCCACAGCAACAAGTGAGACCAGGGCCATGAACACCGATGAGACCCTTCTTCCCTATTAACAAACATTTCACTTTTAGCATAAAGAGCAACTTTACAACAGAACTATTTCGTAGTGGGGTGCCGTATTCCGAACGCGAAAATGTGGTTGTGTAGGATTACGAACACCAGGTGTCTAGTTTCCCGAACACTTTAATGAATGGAATATATCTCCTACAGAAATGTTTTATTTCATGACGAAAGTTAGTTTTTAGGTTTCTATGGACTTTTCCGATCATAATCCATTACAAATTTATTTACCCTATGCTCAACAGATTTGTTAGCAGTCTCTCATGCAACGACGCAGCCCACGCCGATGTGGCATACGTTTTTGGGTATTGAAGGGAAATGTCGCACGTGCACCGCAACTGTCAGCAAATCCTGGATTTCCCACCAAATCTGGATTCGGAAATCCTACATGTAATCCTGATTTCCTCGCGAATGGTCATGGAAACGCTCCTTGTAATCCGGATTCGATTCATTGTGGAAATCCAATCCCAATTCAAACCTGCCATGGAAACAAGGCTACTATGTCCATTGCAGGCGTCGGCTCCCCATTCCGAAGAATTGTGCCTTTTATTTTATATGGGTAGGTACCACCAAACGTAAAGGTCGTCAGGTCCGGAACCGGCCAAAACGTCTGTACTCGTCCTACGCTGCAGGTCAGGTCAGGTCCGGGACCAGTCTACACGTCTGCACTCGCCCCACACTGGTCATCGGGTCCGAGACCAGTCTACACGTCTGTACTCGCCCCACACTGGTCGTCAGGTCCCAGACCAGTCTACACGTCTGTACTCGCCCTTATGTCAGGCCAGGGACCAGTCTACACGTCTGTACTCGCCCCACGCTGGTCGTCAGGTCCGGGACCAGTCTACACGTCTGCACTCGCCCCACACTGGTCATCGGGTCCCAGACCAGTCTACACGTCTGTACTCGCCCCACACTGGTCGTCAGGTCCGTGACCAGTCTACACGTCTGTACTCGCCCTTATGTCAGGCCAGGGACCAGTCTACACGTCTGTACTCGCCCCACACTGGTCGTCAGGTCCGGGACCAGTCCACACGTCTGTACTCGCCCAACACTGGTCGTCAGGCCCGGGGCCAGTCTACACGTCTGTACTCGCCCAACACTGGTCGTCAGGCCCGGGGCCAGTCTACACGTCTGTACTCGCCCCACACTGGTCGTCAGGTCCGGGACCAGTCCACACGTCTGTACTCGCCCCACACTGGTCGTCAGGCCCGGGGCCAGTCTACACGTCTGTACTCGCCCAACACTGGTCGTCAGGCCAGGGACCAGTCCACACGTCTGTACTCGCCCCACACTGGTCGTCAGGTCCGGGACCAGTCCACACGTCTGTACTCGCCCCACACTGGTCGTCAGGTCCGGGACCAGTCTACACGTCTGTACTCGCCCCACACTGGTCGTCAGGTCCCAGACCAGTCCACACGTCTGTACTCGCCCAACACTGTCATCAGGCCGGGGGGGGACCAGTCTACACGTCTGTACTCGCCCCACACTGGTCATCGGGTCCCAGACCAGTCCACACGTCTGTACTCGCCCAACACTGGTCGTCAGGCCCGGGGCCAGTCTACACGTCTGTACTCGCCCCACACTGGTTCGTCAGGTCCGGGACCAGTCCACACGTCTGTACTCGCCCCACACTGGTCGTCAGGTCCGGGACCAGTCTACACGTCTGTACTCGCCCCACACTGGTCGTCAGGCCCGGGACCAGTCTACACGTCTGTACTCGCCCCACACTGGTCGTCAGGTCCGGGACCAGTCTACACACGTCTGTACTCGCCCCCACACTGGTCGTCAGGTCCCAGGGACCAGTCTACACGTCTGTACTCGCCCCACACTGGTCGTCAGGTCCGGGACCAGTCTACACGTCTGTACTCGCCCCACACTGGTCGTCAGGTCCGGGACCAGTCTACACGTCTGTACTCGCCCAACACTGGTCGTCAGGCCCGGGACCAGTCTACACGTCTGTACTCGCCCCACACTGGTCGTCAGGTCCGGGACCAGTCTACACGTCTGTACTCGCCCCACACTGGTCGTCAGGCCCGGGACCAGTCTACACGTCTGTACTCGCCCCACACTGGTCGTCAGGTCCGGGACCAGTCTACACGTCTGTACTCGCCCCACACTGGTCGTCAGGTCCGGGACCAGTCTACACGTCTGTACTCGCCCCACACTGGTCGTCAGGTCCGGGACCAGTCTACACGTCTGTACTCGCCCCACACTGGTCGTCAGGTCCGGGACCAGTCTACACGTCTGTACTCGCCCCACACTGGTCGTCAGGTCCGGGACCAGTCTACACGTCTGTACTCGCCCCACACTGGTCGTCAGGTCCGGGACCAGTCTACACGTCTGTACTCGCCCCACACTGGTCGTCAGGTCCGGGACCAGTCTACACGTCTGTACTCGCCCCACACTGGTCGTCAGGTCCGGGACCAGTCTACACGTCTGTACTCGCCCCACACTGGTCGTCAGGTCCGGGACCAGTCTACACGTCTGTACTCGCCCCACACTGGTCGTCAGGTCCGGGACCAGTCTACACGTCTGTACTCGCCCCACACTGGTCGTCAGGTCCGGGACCAGTCTACACGTCTGTACTCGCCCCAACACTGGTCGTCAGGTCCGGGACCAGTCTACACGTCTGTACTCGCCCCACACTGGTTCGTCAGGTCCGGGACCAGTCTACACGTCTGTACTCGCCCCACCCATCTACACGTCTGTACTCGCCCAACTGGTCGTCAGGCCGGGACCAGTCTACACGTCTGTACTCGCCCAACACTGGTCGTCAGGTCCGGGACCAGTCCACACGTCTGTACTCGCCCAACACTGGTCGTCAGGTCCGGGACCAGTCTACACGTCTGTACTCGCCCCACACTGGTCGTCAGGTCCGGGACCAGTCTACACGTCTGTACTCGCCCCACACTGGTCGTCAGGTCCGGGACCAGTCCACACGTCTGTACTCGCCCCACACTGGTCGTCAGGTCCGGGACCAGTCCACACGTCTGTACTCGCCCCACACTGGTCGTCAGGTCCGGGACCAGTCCACACGTCTGTACTCGCCCCACACTGGTCGTCAGGTCCGGGACCAGTCCACACGTCTGTACTCGCCCCATACTGGTCGTCAGGTCCGGGAACCAGTCCACACGTCTGTACTCGCCCCACACTGGTCGTCAGGTCCGGGACCAGTCCACACGTCTGTACTCGCCCCACACTGGTCGTCAGGTCCGGGACCAGTCTACACGTCTGTACTCGCCCCACACTGGTCGTCAGGTCCGGGACCAGTCCACACGTCTGTACTCGCCCCACACTGGTCGTCAGGTCCGGGACCAGTCTACACGTCTGTACTCGCCCAACACTGGTCGTCAGGTCCGGAACCAGTCTACACGTCTGTACTCGCCCAACACTGGTCGTCAGGCCAGGGACCAGTCTACACGTCTGTACTCGCCCCACACTGGTCGTCAGGTCCGGAACCAGTCTACACGTCTGTACTCGCCCAACACTGGTCGTCAGGCCCGGGACCAGTCTACACGTCTGTACTCGCCCCACACTGGTCGTCAGGCCCGGGACCAGTCCACACGTCTGTACTCGCCCCACACTGGTCATCAGGCCCGGGGCCAGTCCACACGTCTGTACTCGCCCCACACTGTTCGTCAGGCCCGGGGCCAGTCCACACGTCTGTACTCGCCCCATACTGTTCGTCAGGTCCGGGACCAGTCTACACGTCTGTACTCGCCCCATACTGTTCGTCAGGTCCGGGACCAGTCTACACGTCTGTACTCGCCCCACACTGGTCGTCAGGTCCGGGACCAGTCTACACGTCTGTACTCGCCCCATACTGTTCGTCAGGTCCGGGACCAGTCTACACGTCTGTACTCGCCCAACACTGGTCGTCAGGTCCGGAACCAGTCTACACGTCTGTACTCGCCCCACACTGGTCGTCAGGTCCGGAACCAGTCTACACGTCTGTACTCGCCCCACACTGGTCGTCAGGTCCGGGACCAGTCTACACGTCTGTACTCGCCCCACACTGGTTGTCAGGCCAGGGACCAGTCTACACGTCTGTACTCGCCCCACACTGGTCGTCAGGTCCGGAACCAGTCTACACGTCTGTACTCGCCCCACACTGGTCGTCAGGTCCGGGACCAGTCTACACGTCTGTACTCGCCCCACACTGGTCGTCAGGTTCCAGACCAGTCCACACGTCTGTACTCGCCCCATACTGTTCGTCAGGTCCGGGACCAGTCCACACGTCTGTACTCGCCCCACACTGGTCGTCAGGTCCGGGACCAGTCTACACGTCTGTACTCGCCCCACACTGGTCGTCAGGTCCCAGACCAGTCCACACGTCTGTACTCGCCCCATACTGTTCGTCAGGTCCGGAACCAGTCCACACGTCTGTACTCGCCCCACACTGGTCGTCAGGTCCGGGACCAGTCTACACGTCTGTACTCGCCCCACACTGGTCGTCAGGTCCGGGACCAGTCTACACGTCTGTACTCGCCCCACACTGGTCATCGGGTCCCAGACCAGTCCACACGTCTGTACTCGCCCAACACTGGTCGTCAGGTCCGGGACCAGTCTACACGTCTGTACTCGCCCCACACTGGTCATCGGGTCCCAGACCAGTCCACACGTCTGTACTCGCCCCACACTGGTCGTCAGGTCCGGGACCAGTCTACACGTCTGCACTCGCCCCACACTGGTCGTCAGGTCCGGGACCAGTCTACACGTCTGTACTCGCCCAACACTGGTCGTCAGGCCCGGGACCAGTCTACACGTCTGTACTCGCCCCACACTGGTTGTCAGGCCAGGGACCAGTCTACACGTCTGTACTCGCCCCACACTGGTCGTCAGGCCCGGGACCAGTCCACACGTCTGTACTCGCCCCACACTGTTCGTCAGGCCCGGGGCCAGTCCACACGTCTGTACTCGCCCCATACTGTTCGTCAGGTCCGGGACCAGTCTACACGTCTGTACTCGCCCCATACTGTTCGTCAGGTCCGGGACCAGTCTACACGTCTGTACACGCCCCACACTGGTCGTCAGGTCCGGAACCAGTCTACACGTCTGTACTCGCCCCACACTGGTCGTCAGGTCCGGGACCAGTCTACACGTCTGTACTCGCCCCACACTGGTCGTCAGGTCCCAGACCAGTCCACACGTCTGTACTCGCCCCATACTGTTCGTCAGGTCCGGGACCAGTCCACACGTCTGTACTCGCCCAACACTGGTCGTCAGGCCCGGGGCCAGTCTACACGTCTGTACTCGCCCAACACTGGTCGTCAGGCCCGGGGCCAGTCTACACGTCTGCACTCGCCCAACACTGGTCGTCAGGCCCGGGGCCAGTCTACACGTCTGTACTCGCCCCACACTGGTCGTCAGGTCCGGGACCAGTCCACACGTCTGTACTCGCCCCACACTGGTCGTCAGGTCCGGGACCAGTCTACACGTCTGTACTCGCCCCATACTGGTCGTCAGGCCCGGGGCCAGTCCACACGTCTGTACTCGCCCCATACTGGTCGTCAGGCCCGGGGCCAGTCCACACGTCTGTACTCGCCCCATACTGTTCGTCAGGTCCGGGACCAGTCTACACGTCTGTACTCGCCCCATACTGTTCGTCAGGTCCGGAACCAGTCTACACGTCTGTACTCGCCCCACACTGGTCGTCAGGTCCGGGACCAGTCTACACGTCTGTACTCGCCCAACACTGGTCGTCAGGTCCGGGACCAGTCTACACGTCTGTACTCGCCCCACACTGGTCGTCAGGTCCGGAACCAGTCTACACGTCTGTACTCGCCCCACACTGGTCGTCAGTGGTGCAGGTTTTATGGTTCATGGGACCTCTATCAAAGGGATGGCCTGCACTTCTCCGAGAAGGGGGTGCAAGTGTTAAGTAAAGTGTATGAACATGTCCTTCAGGGAAACTAGATAATGGGGTGGGGAGGGAAGAAGTGGCATTACCATCTCATGAATATGCCAATAGTGACAGCATAGGCAATAGAACCTCACAGTCAGCAAATATGGATGGCAGTAGATCAAGGGGGCAGAGTGGTAGCTCATCCAGAAATGATAGAGCTACTCAGCATGAAAAACCAAAAATGGTTATGGAACGTTTCTTAAGTGTATGATGCTTAATGCTCAGAGTATTCGATCCAAATTTGACGAGTTCAAGTGTTATGTTGCTGATGAGGAACCAGATTTTGTTTGCATTACTGAGGCATGGGTCAGTGAGGGGTATTTTGGGGATAACTTGCAGGACTATGAGATCCAGGGATACAATATGTTTTCATGTAATAGGGGTCCAGCAGTGAAAGGGGGTGGTGTAATGCTCTATGTGAATAGCTTATTCAGTTCTCAGAAAGTAGCAGATGGGGTAAAAAACTGTGTCTATGGAGTCCATTTGGCTTGATGTTTATGTGGGAAAAGGCAACAGCAATAAACTGAGAATAGGAGCTTTGTACCGATCAGGAACCTTGCCACATTCTCAGCAACTGGAGCTTGATAAGGTGATTTGTGAGGAAATCAGTAGAAACTTTCAGAAGAAATGCCTTATTCTTGGTGACTTTAATCTAAAAGGATATGAAAATGTTGGTGTTGGCTCCCCAGCATGTAAACTGTTTAGGAAATGCCTTGAAGAGGACCTGTTCTTACACCAGTTTGTAACAGAACAAACTAGGCAGGGCTCATTCTTGGACCTTGTCTTCTCGGATTTAAGTGATTTAGTTCAAGACTTGACTGTAGGAGAAACTCTGGGAAGAAGTGACCATAACATAGTGAGATTCAAGGCACATGTAGCAGGGACAATCAAGGATAATTTGGCAAAGGTTCCAAATTTTAACAGGGCAGACTTTGACTGCATGAGAGCGGCTTTAAGTGCCATATAATGGGAAGAAGAGTTCTCCGATTTAAATGCCTGTGAAATGTGGAAAAGTTCAAATCTTACTTGAGGGAAATTCAGATTAGACATGTCCCCCAAAAGCAAAGGCGCAAAAGAAGAGTGGGAAAGCCAGCATGGCTTACACCAGATTTGAGAAAAGCAATTAAGGCTAAGAAAGATGCATTTAGAGTATTTAAGGAAGCTTCAAATATAGTAAATCTAAGGTTGTATCAAAAAGCTAGAGACGCTGTGAAACAGAAAACCAGAGCAGCAAAGCGAGCAAAATAATTGGATTTGGCTAGGAACTGTAATGGGGACAGTAAAAAGTTCTTTAGTTTTCACAAGCTAAGTAAAGTTTCAAGCACAATTGGTCCACTGGAAGTAAATGGGATTATATTGAGTGAGGATGGTGAGATGAGGAAACAGAGTGATTCAAGATACTCAACATGGGTTTAGAAAAGGGCGATCGTCTCACAAATCTCTTGGACTTTTTTAATTTTGCCACAGAACAATTTAATAAGGGAAATCAGGTTGATGTAGCATATCTTGACTTTAGCAAGGCCTTTGACAAGGTACCTCATAAACGGTTAATGATGCAGCTTCAGGCCCATGGTATTGTGGGTAACATCCTAAAATGGATAGGTTGTGGCCTTCAGATAGACAGCAGAGAGTGATGCTAAATGGTACAAAATCATCATGGCAAAATGTTCTTAGTGGAGTCCCCCAGGGGTCAGTACTGGGACCACTATTGTTCATTATGTTTGTAAATAACATTGAAAGTGGCCTAAACAGTAAGGTTTTGAAATTTGCAGATGATTTGAAGGTCTTTAGGGCAATAACAGGGCACAATGAGCAGGTCTTGCTGCAGAAAGACTTAGACGAGCTTGTGAAGTGGTCCGAAAAATGGCAAATGAAATTTAATTTTGATAAGTGCAAAATCATGCATGTAGGTAGGCAGCATATCAAAGCTCCATACTTGATGGGTGGCCAGGTACTATCTGTGACTCAGCAGGAGAAGGACTTAGGTGTTATTTTTAACACAAAATTGGGGGCATCAGAACAGACCAAAGAAGCCAGGAAGAAGGCACTAAGAATGCTTGGGGCAATAAATAGGAATGTATCATACAAAAGTGAGGAAGTCATCAGGAAGCTTTATTGTGCATATGTCAGGCCACATCTGGAATATTGTGTCCAAGCTTGGTCCCCTAGTTATGAAAAAGATTGTTGGCTTTTAGAGAGAGTACAAAAGAGGGCAACACAAATGGTGAATGGTATGGGCAACCTGACATATGAGGAAAGATTTAAGAAATTGAATATGTTTTCACTTAGATATAGAAGGCTGAGAGGAGATCTCATCGAGGTCTTTAAATTTGTTCATGGTCACGAACAGGGTTATCTCAGGGAACTGTTTGAATTTAACAGAAATGATGCAATTAGAGGTCATCAATTCAAAATTAAAGTTAATCACAGCAGGACAAGGTTAAGACAGTCCTTCTTCACCAACAGGGTAGTAGAACATAGAACACTGGAACCAGCTGCCAGAAACCATTGTCAGTAGCAACACACTGAACATCTTTAAGAACAGCATAGACAATCATTATACGAATAGGGGGCTTGTTTTTCTGTATTCCAGGGAGAGTTGATCAACACATTTGGTGGACAACTGGTTCAGTGCACAGAGTGCAACCAAGAAGGGCCCTTGTGGCTCATAGTTGCACTGATCTTTTATGTCTTTATGTCAGGCCCGGGGCCAGTCTACACGTCTGTACTCGCCCAACACTGGTCGTCAGGTCCGGGGCCAGTCTACACGTCTGTACTCGCCCAACACTGGTCGTCAGGTCCGGGACCAGTCTACACGTCTGTACTCGCCCTACACTGGTCGTCAGGTCCGGGACCAGTCTACACGTCTGTACTCGCCCCACACTGGCCATCGGGTCCCAGACCAGTCTACACGTCTGTACTCGCCCCACACTGTTCGTCAGGCCAGGGACCAGTCTACACATCTGTACTCGCCCAACACTGGTCGCCAGGTCCGGGGCCAGTCTACACGTCTGTACTCGCCCCACACTGGTCGTCAGGTCCGGAACCAGTCTACACGTCTGTACTCGCCCCACACTGGTCGTCAGGTCCGGGACCAATCTACACGTCTGTACTCGCCCCACACTGGTCGTCAGGTCCGGGACCAGTCCACACGTCTGTACTCGCCCCACACTGGTCGTCAGGTCCGGGACCAGTCCACACGTCTGTACTCGCCCCACACTGGTCGTCAGGTCCGGGACCAATCTACACGTCTGTACTCGCCCAACACTGGTCGTCAGGTCCGGAACCAGTCTACACGTCTGTACTCGCCCCACACTGGTCGTCAGGTCCGGAACCAGTCTACACGTCTGTACTCACTCTACAATGATTGACAGGACCGGAACCAGTCTACACGTCTGTACCCACTCTACAATGATTGACATACCCGAGACTAGCCCATATGGCCACTACCAGTGTAAAATGAATATTTTACTAGCCCACCAGCCTCAAGTTTCCCTGCATGCTGAACCAAACAGCAAGAGACATGGTCCTTTGTATACCACTCACCTTTCTCCCAGTTGGCTTCCTGGCCGGGATGCTCACCTCAGGGTCATCGCACAGTTGTGTGAACTCCGAGATGACCTGGTCTGAGGTCAGATGGTCGCCACCGGCGTCGATGTACCGCCGCAGTTGGGCGGTGATGGAGGCCAAAGGTCGCAGGTCAAAGGTCGCCGCCGCCGCCGCTTGGCTGCGCAGCTGAGCCAGCGACTCCCGCAGAACATCCAGAAGCACTGTGCTCACGAGCGCCACCTCGTCCAGTGGAAATACACTCAGGATTTGTTGCATGGCCGACAGGTGGCAGCCATCGACCACCATCTGAGTACATAGGGCGCGGAGCCTGGCCACCTCTCCACGGCTCTGGTCGAATAGGCGAGCGAACCTTAGGGAAGAACAAAACGGGTTATTGAGAGAAGAAAACCGACTCTTGCACAAGGCGTTGAGTTTACATAGTCATATACATGAGCGCAGGGTTCCAGCATAAACGCCTAGTCTGATTTCACCCCGCCAACGTCCAAATCGTTCCCATGCGGGAGGCAACGGGCTTCACCATCCCCCATGAGAAGTGGATTGGTAGGTCGGCAGCAAGTAAAGTGGCAGCAATGTGCTCGAACCACACAATGCTACCGTATTTACATGTACACGGCACACACCAGACCCCACAATGGTGCATTACAAGCGAGCTGAAACTTGCGGCACATAATGAGACCACGCTATACATAGTTACAACGAACATTGTAATCAGGGTTGAAATTATTTATTGGGATCCTGAAAGTGGAGAAGATTGTCATACTCATCCGAATCGGAGAGGACAATTTTATGTCTCTTGGTGGCATCATATTAAAACAAATAACTGTCCACTGGGTTTTATGGGCATTTTTGGTATTCATATTTTTGTGGGTATTTTATTCACAAGTAGCAAGCCTAGCCATTGTCATGCAGCACTATTGAACAACACAGAAAGAAAAAGCTTGATAATTTTTGGTGATAGGACAATGCTCTGGATGACATAAATCCCGGAACAGACTATTTTTCCAAGCCTGATCGGGATGCGACGTAGAGGTGACCGAGCCGCTGGCGCACCACCCGGCGGTGGCTATGTTTGGGCGTGACCGAGCAGTTGGCGCACCACCCGACGGTGACGTATGTTTGGGCGTGACCGAGCCGCTGACGCACCAACCGGCGGTGGCTATGTTTGGGCGTGACCGAGCCGCTGGCGCACCACCCGACGGTGGCTATGTTTGGGCGTGACCGAGCCGCTGGCCCACCACCCGACGGTGACTGCGCGCCTGGTCACACTCTAACTTCCAATATACATATGCTAGGATGAAATGCAGAACAGCGTTTGAAAGCTCTGGTTATGGAGAGCGCGAAGATTTGCATCTTGACTGACGATAAGGTCACCAGAGATCGTATTAGGTTAATATAAGGACCCTGAATCAAGCACCAGGAAATTATTTTTTAAAAGACAGTACTTGTGTGCTTTCAGCATTGTTCTTCAAGAATAAGCATAGATGAATGCATTTATATTGAGCATAGTGAAAAAGAGTCAAGACAGGATAGGTCAGGTCAGAGCAGGTCAGAATCAGGCTTGAAAACCAACTTCCGAACTATGCACGTTAAAGACACAAGGAAAATGGCATTGGCAAGCCAATATAAGCTAGAGCTCATATCATATCTTATTTCTTCATATTCAGCCATGCTAAGGCCGTTTAAGGTCACGATAGGCCAACCCAGTGACATGACCATTACGTTGGAGAAGAGTTAAGTCTTTGCACACTGTCCACATTCTGACCTCGTGACCTGACCTCAGGTCACAATTGAACAACGCACAAACTGATAAACGGATCTTTTCAGCCTTCGCCCAAGTATGCGCTGCTTTGGAAGTAATTCCAAAGAAAGGTCAAATCAGGTCAACTTGCACGAGGTCAGTTATTCTCAGGTCATTCATGTACCATCCAATGTCATGTCGCACAACTTAGGCGGCGCTGAACAGAATCCAGATATCACTTGGCAAGGAACAGCAACATTATGCATAAGATTATAAGATGGCATTGTGTAGAATATACATGTTATGTGACCCGACCTGATCTCATTGATCTTCGATACATACATTTACCCAGAATGCGTTTTGCATGCTCCTTATCATTTCCGGCGTGACGAATTACTCCACAAATATAATTTTCCCCACTGAATACGGTAAAAATATGCGTAAATTGACCTGACCGCAGGTCAGTAAACTTAACCTTATCTAACATTTCCAATCAGCGCTTTGTTCGTCTTCATGAAAAGACAACATGCTCCAAGTTTGGTGCTTATACGTCGCAAGTACCCTGATTGGCGGCGCTTTGAATATTTTGGAACATCACTCCCATTTCCCCGTTCCAGGACAATGACCTTTAACGACCCGGATCTGACATTCTTACAAGACATGCAAACATATGTATAATAAGCTACTGAAAATGTGCTGTCTCTGCGTCTACTCATTGCGGAAAAACCTGAGGGGGTGGGGGCTCTCGAGAGCCCCGTCGTGACCTGTACCTGTTTACCTTATCGAAAGGAAAATTTCAGCGACAAGTGGGTCCAGGTATTGAAGTGCTTAATACCATAGGGGTAGTGAAAAAGGACGGTACGGGTACTGAAGGTCTTAATGCCATAGGGGTAGTACTACAGAGTGGGCACCGATACTGAGCAGCTTAATACCACAGGGGTAATAGCAAAGTGTGGGTGTCACCACTGGAGGATTTAATACCGGAGTGGTAGTAATACAAATTGGATATCAGTACTCAAGGTAATTATACCATTGGGGCAGTACTAAATAACCACTGACGCAAAGGTTGATGATGATGACTTTCAGCTTAGGGGCGTGTTTATACCAGAGTCATTTTACGCATATAATTGTTCATATAATTGTCTACCCCCGCAGTGCGGGTGGGGTTAAAAGGGCTGGGGTTAAAGGGGGCTAAAGGGGTTAAAGGGTTAAAATGACCCCAACACATTTCGTTCTAAGCACGATAGAGATGTCGTAAACTACATCGTGTATCAACATCGTTGAACGTACGAAGTTACTTGAAACGTTTTTCTCAGTCTCTTTCAGTTGACTTTCCAGGTCAGATCAAACAGGTCAACGTCGGGGTGCAGACAGTCAGTCACGCATCTTCGCTGTAGTTATCGGACACTATTCGCACAAGAAACGCGATTTCCTGCTTCAATATTGATGATATGCAAACTAAAGACTTAGTCTAACACCGACGATATGCGCAAAGGACACGGTCACCGATGCCGTCATGGCCTTGGAAATATGTGAGCTGTTCAAGATGACAATTTTTGAAGCAGATAACACTCAGGAAAAGGCAAGGGGTGACACCAAACCCAAACCAAATGTTTTCCAAACCACTCTGAAAATTTTGTAGACAATCCAAAACATGAATTTTTGTTATTGATAATTTTCCAACACAAAATGCGAAAGCGTTCGATGTCGTAAACCGACTGTTTGGTAGCCAATCACATCAGAAATGAACTCACCATGCAAAATTACTCTGGTTTAGCCACTGCTGCTTTGTAATAATCACTATTCTAAACTCTAGAGCGCCTGTAACATTTGTACTCTTGGGACGGGTCAGGTGACATCTGAGTCACCTGACTTGATATTAATTTGAAAACTGGTACGCTTTTAGAGGCGCAAGTTGTCACAACTTATATTCAGGATAAAGAATGACCAGGAACAAAGTTATACACAGCAAAAGCTTGGACAGAAATCGTCTATAGATCGTCTCTGTCTTGGACAGAGATCGTCCCAAAGCGGCACTGCTACCTTGCTGCGGGACGCACATCTGACCAGCAGCTGTGTCCTGGCCACACTGACCTGCCGGCCGTGACTCGGTATAACAATCTGCCTCCATTCTGAAGGGGGAAATATGCCAAGTACCCAGCACTCCACGGCGTCGCGGCGACCAACGGGCAGATCCCACGGCGGGATGAAACAGCGCGAGCATCAGCACGTCCTCAATGTCAGCTGAGCCAGAGACTCAGCTGCGTTATCAGTGAGGTTCACGTCCTCAATGTCAGCTGGGCCAGGGACTCAGCTGCGTTATCAGTGAGGTTCACGTCCTCAATGTCAGCTGGGCCAGGGACTCAGCTGCGTTATCAGTGAGGTTCACGTCCTCAATGTCAGCTGGGCCAGAGACTCAGCTGCGTTATCAGTGAGGTTCACGTCCTCAATGTCAGCTGAGCCAGAGACTCAGCTGCGTTATCAGTGAGGTTCACGTCCTCAATGTCAGCTGAGCCAGGGACTCAGCTGCGTTATCAGTGAGGTTCACGTCCTCAATGTCAGCTGGGCCAGAGACTCAGCTGCGTTATCAGTGAGGTTCACGTCCTCAATGTCAGCTGGGCCAGAGACTCAGCTGCGTTATCAGTGAGGTTCACGTCCTCAATGTCAGCTGAGCCAGAGACTCAGCTGCGTTATCAGTGAGGTTCACGTCCTCAATGTCAGCTGGGCCAGAGACTCAGCTGCGTTATCAGTGAGGTTCACGTCCTCAATGTCAGCTGGGCCAGAGACTCAGCTGCGTTATCAGTGAGGTTCACGTCCTCAATGTCAGCTGAGCCAGGGACTCAGCTGCGTTATCAGTGAGGTTCACGTCCTCAATGTCAGCTGAGCCAGGGACTCAGCTGCGTTATCAGTGAGGTTCACGTCCTCAATGTCAGCTGGGCCAGAGACTCAGCTGCGTTATCAGTGAGGTTCACGTCCTCAATGTCAGCTGAGCCAGGGACTCAGCTGCGTTATCAGTGAGGTTCACGTCCTCAATGTCAGCTGAGCCAGAGACTCAGCTGCGTTATCAGTGAGGTTCACGTCCTCAATGTCAGCTGAGCCAGGACTCAGCTGCGTTATCAGTGAGGTTCACGTCCTCAATGTCAGCTGAGCCAGGGACTCAGCTGCGTTATCAGTGAGGTTCACGTCCTCAATGTCAGCTGGGCCAGAGACTCAGCTGCGTTATCAGTGAGGTTCACGTCCTCAATGTCAGCTGAGCCAGGGACTCAGCTGCGTTATCAGTGAGGTTCACGTCCTCAATGTCAGCTGAGCCAGAGACTCAGCTGCGTTATCAGTGAGGTTCACGTCCTCAATGTCAGCTGAGCCAGGGACTCAGCTGCGTTATCAGTGAGGTTCACGTCCTCAATGTCAGCTGGGCCAGAGACTCAGCTGCGTTATCAGTGAGGTTCACGTCCTCAATGTCAGCTGAGCCAGGACTCAGCTGCGTTATCAGTGAGGTTCACGTCCTCAATGTCAGCTGAGCCAGGGACTCAGCTGCGTTATCAGTGAGGTTCACGTCTCAATGTCAGCTGAGCCAGAGACTCAGCTGCGTTATCAGTGAGGTTCACGTCCTCAGTCAGCTGAGCCAGGGACTCAGCTGCGTTATCAGTGAGGTTCACGTCCTCAATGTCAGCTGGGCCAGGGACTCAGCTGCGTTATCAGTGAGGTTCACGTCCTCAATGTCAGCTGAGCCAGGGACTCAGCTGCGTTATCAGTGAGGTTCACGTCCTCAATGTCAGCTGGGCCAGAGACTCAGCTGCGTTATCAGTGAGGTTCACGTCCTCAATGTCAGCTGAGCCAGGGACTCAGCTGCGTTATCAGTGAGGTTCACGTCCTCAATGTCAGCTGAGCCAGGGACTCAGCTGCGTTATCAGTGAGGTTCACGTCCTCAATGTCAGCTGGGCCAGGGACTCAGCTGCGTTATCAGTGAGGTTCACGTCCTCAATGTCAGCTGAGCCAGGGACTCAGCTGCGTTATCAGTGAGGTTCACGTCCTCAATGTCAGCTGGGCCAGAGACTCAGCTGCGTTATCAGTGAGGTTCACGTCTCAATGTCAGCTGAGCCAGGGACTCAGCTGCGTTATCAGTGAGGTTCACGTCCTCAATGTCAGCTGGGCCAGGGACTCAGCTGCGTTATCAGTGAGGTTCACGTCCTCAATGTCAGCTGGGCCAGGGACTCAGCTGCGTTATCAGTGAGGTTCACGTCCTCAATGTCAGCTGAGCCAGGGACTCAGCTGCGTTATCAGTGAGGTTCACGTCTCAATGTCAGCTGAGCCAGGGACTCAGCTGCGTTATCAGTGAGGTTCACGTCCTCAATGTCAGCTGAGCCAGGGACTCAGCTGCGTTATCAGTGAGGTTCACGTCCTCAATGTCAGCTGGGCCAGGGACTCAGCTGCGTTATCAGTGAGGTTCACGTCCTCAATGTCAGCTGGGCCAGGGACTCAGCTGCGTTATCAGTGAGGTTCACGTCTCAATGTCAGCTGAGCCAGGGACTCAGCTGCGTTATCAGTGAGGTTCACGTCCTCAATGTCAGCTGAGCCAGGGACTCAGCTGCGTTATCAGTGAGGTTCACGTCCTCAAGTCAGCTGAGCCAGGGACTCAGCTGCGTTATCAGTGAGGTTCACGTCCTCAATGTCAGCTGAGCCAGGGACTCAGCTGCGTTATCAGTGAGGTTCACGTCCTCAATGTCAGCTGAGCCAGGGACTCAGCTGCGTTATCAGTGAGGTTCACGTCCTCAATGTCAGCTGGGCCAGGGACTCAGCTGCGTTATCAGTGAGGTTCACGTCTCAATGTCAGCTGAGCCAGGACTCAGCTGCGTTATCAGTGAGGTTCACGTCCTCAATGTCAGCTGAGCCAGGGACTCAGCTGCGTTATCAGTGAGGTTCACGTCCTCAATGTCAGCTGAGCCAGGGACTCAGCTGCGTTATCAGTGAGGTTCACGTCCTCAATGTCAGCTGGGCCAGGGACTCAGCTGCGTTATCAGTGAGGTTCACGTCCTCAATGTCAGCTGGGCCAGAGACCTAGCTGCGTTATCAGTGAGGTTCACGTCCTCAATGTCAGCTGGGCCAGAGACTCAGCTGCGTTATCAGTGAGGTTCACGTCCTCAATGTCAGCTGAGCCAGGGACTCAGCTGCGTTATCAGTGAGGTTCACGTCCTCAATGTCAGCTGGGCCAGAGACTCAGCTGCGTTATCAGTGAGGTTCACGTCCTCAATGTCAGCTGGGCCAGAGACTCAGCTGCGTTATCAGTGAGGTTCACGTCCTCAATGTCAGCTGGGCCAGAGACTCAGCTGCGTTATCAGTGAGGTTCACGTCCTCAATGTCAGCTGAGCCAGAGGACTCAGCTGCGTTATCAGTGAGGTTCACGTCCTCAATGTCAGCTGGGCCAGAGACTCAGCTGCGTTATCAGTGAGGTTCACGTCCTCAATGTCAGCTGGGCCAGAGACTCAGCTGCGTTATCAGTGAGGTTCACGTCCTCAATGTCAGCTGGGCCAGAGACTCAGCTGCGTTATCAGTGAGGTTGG
Organism: Ashinkailepas kermadecensis; assembly: GCA_034440615.1. Classification (NCBI taxonomy): domain Eukaryota; kingdom Metazoa; phylum Arthropoda; class Thecostraca; family Neolepadidae; genus Ashinkailepas; species Ashinkailepas kermadecensis. Next base: position 86,979 of record JAOTOM010004359.1, on the reverse strand, counting down.
ACAGACGTCCTCAATGTCAGCTGGGCCAGAGACTCAGCTGCGTCATCAGTGAGGGTGGACAGGCGAAGGCTGATGAAGAATGAGCACAGCTGTTTCACTCGCATCATGCCACTGAGAAGGCACATCCTTGCTCTATATTCGAATCATGCAATACAGTATGCAAATGCAAACAAAACATGCAAATAGCATGCACTATTCATATGCAAATGCATACACTAAAATGTATCTGAAGTTCGAAAAAACGATCCTTTGGCCGTCATTGGACTGCTGCAAATTCAGCAACACCGCAAATTGCAGTCTTCACTCTTATTCGCTGTCCTGAAAGTTTGATACGCGTGCGACGAGTACACACAAGCCTATACAGTCAAAGTGGCACTGGTGACATCAGGCAGCTGAGCCAGCTGGACAGTTCGCTCTGGTGACGAGGGCCTCGAATTGTGTCGCTGCGGGTAACCGGACAAATGTACGTAAAGCAAATGTGCGTATGGCAGATGTACGTACGCAAATGTGCGTATGCAAATGTACGTAAGCGCAGATGTACGTATGGCAATTGTACGTAAGGGCAAATGTACGTATGGCAAATGTACGTATGTGCAAATGTACGTAAGCGCAAATGTAAGTAAGCACACAAGTACGTATGCGCACAAGTACGTATACGCAAATGTACGTATGCACAAAAGTACGTATGCGCAAAAGTACGCAAGCGCAAATGTACGCATGCGCAAAAGTACGTAAGCGCAAATGTACGTAAGCTCAAATGTACGCAAGCGTAAATGTACGTATGCGCAAATGTACGTACGCGCAAAAGTACGTAAGGGCAAATGTACGTATGCGCAAATGTACGTATGTGTAAATGTACGTAATTGCAAATATACGCAAGCACAAAAGTACGTAAGTGCAAATGTACGTATGCGCAAATATATGTAGGCGCAAATGTAGGCATGCGCAAATTTACGTAAGCGCAAAAGTACGTAAAGTAAGTACGTGGTAAGTAAGTACGTATTAAGTACGTAAGTAAGTAAGTAAGTAAGTATGTAAAGTAAGTAAAGTATGCAAAGTAAGCACGCAAATGTACATATGCAGATATGAACGTAAGCGCAAAAGTACGCAGGGCAGATGAACGTAAGCTCAGATATACGAAAGCGCAGAAGTACGTATGGCAAATGTGTTGATGACATATACGTAAGAGGAAATGCGCGTATGGCAAAGGTACGTAAGTTAATGTATGTAAGCGCAAATGTACGTATGGCATTTGCACCTAACCAAATGCACATAAATACAAAGGTACGCATGCGTAAATGTACGTACATTTCCGCATACGTACTTTTGCGCTTACGTACATTTGCGCTTACGTACGTTTGCGCTTACGCACATTTGCGCTTACGTACTTTTGCGCTTACGTACATTTGCGCATACGTACATTTGCGCATACGTATTTTTGTGCATAGGTACATTTGCGCTTACGTACTTTTGCGCATACGTACATTTGCGCTTACGTACATTTGCGCATACGTCCATTTGCTCCTACGTACATTTACGCATACGTTTGGAGTTTTGGGGCGCATCGACTGCGTCGGTCATGCAGCATTTACGCATACATACTTTTGCGCTTACGTACATTTGTACTTACGTACATTAGCCATACGTACATCTGCGCTTTCGTACATTTGCGCATACGTACATTTGCACTTACGTACATTAGCCATACGTACATCTGCGCTTTCGTACATTTGCTGACGTACATCTGCCATACGTATTTTGTCCTAGAATCGTCGTTGCGGCATGCTGCAAACACCACGCCAGCACAGCAGCCACTTAACCCAGACATTGACCGTAACTAGTCTTGACATTATCAAGACCAAACACGTCGCGCTGTCCGTCAGCCAACTGATAGCGCCGAGCTTCGCTTGGTGCGACCCATACGCGGATCTTATCTGGCTCGTGAGGCATGCGCCACTTCTATTTGAACCGACCGTATGACGCAGAAAGAAAACGATGCTCCATATTGCATGGCACTCCCAGCTCTCAGACGAAGAACCTTGAACATCCTTTCCCTCATTCCATCTCTCTCCTCTCTCTCTCTCTCTCTCTCTCTCTCTATCTCTATCTCTATCTCTATCTCTATCTCTATCTCTATCTCTATCTCTATCTCTATCTCTATCTCTATCTCTATCTCTATCTCTATCTCTATCTCTATCTCTATCTCTATCTCTATCTCTATCTCTATCTCTATCTCTATCTCTATCTCTATCTCTATCTCTCTCTCTCTCTCTCTCTCTCTCTCTCTCTCTCTCTCTCTCTCTCTCTCTCTCTCTCTCTCTCTCTCTCTCTCTCTCTCTCTCTCTCTCTCTCTCTCTCTCTCTCTCTCTCTCTCTCTCTCTCTCTCTCTCTCTCTCATAATCCCCCTCTCCCTCTTTCTCTCACCAGTGGTCGAAGCGCCCTAAAGCCAAAATAGCTAACATATCCACCCGGGGCTGACTTTTAGCTCTGTACCACATTGTCGGTAGCTGGGAGTGGCACCAGCCTCCCCCTCTGGGGTGGTTGACCCGGTAAATGTTCGTCCACCCGGGGAGGGTTGCGCAGCGCACCTCTAGCAGCCCCAAGTGGGCTCACAAAGTGGCCGAGATCCGCACTTTTAACATTGGGGGAATGGGGAGGGGTGCAAACATTTGCGCTTGTAATTCGACTTTAACTTTGCCCCCATCGAAAGACACTACACACCGCATCTGAATCTGGTTGGCGCAACGCAACGAAACCAGTTGCCGGAGTGGAGTTTAGGGGCGCATCGACTGCGTCGGTCATGCAGCTGCTAGAGTGGGGCTACTAATCATTCCTCAGCTTATCTTCACAAGTAAAACTTCGCGTGCCACCTACGTAGTACAGCCCACACTTGCTTCCAAGTATTCACCTGCAAATAACACATGCCGTACTGCCGTGGCCATCAGGCAGCGGGGACAACGCGGCCTATCGGCGCCACAGACAACGCGGCCTATCGGCGCCACAGACAAGGCAGCGGGGACAACGCGGCCTATCGGCGCCACAGACAAGGCGGCGGGGACAACGCGGCCTATCGGCGCCACAGACAAGGCAGCGGGGACAACGCGGCCTATCGGCGCCACAGACAAGGCAGCGGTGCGGAGCGTATGCGTGGCCCCACATCTCAGGCAGCCTGGCTCGTACAACACCCGAGGCTGTCTGAGACTAGAGCGCTCAAGATGAGCGCCAACCAACCAGGCGACACGGTGAAGCCGCGACCGTCTGACCGTCTGCAGTAGCGCCGCGGACCGTCTCGACAGCACCGTCTGACCGTCTGCAGTAGCGCCGCGGACCGTCTCGACAGCACCGTCTGACCGTCTGCAGTAGCACCGCGTCAGCCGCCGCGGACCCGGCCCACACCTGGGCAGTGGTGACGTGCTGCCGCGCTATCTGCTCCAGCCGGACCATGCGGCGCCAGCAGGACCATGATGGCACCGGGGCGCCACCTTGATAACAGGAGGCAAGCGAGACGACACGCCAGTCGCGTCGCTCACGCCGTCAACATGGGTCGTCTCGAGCCGCTGCTGTTGCTGTTGCTGGCCGGCCAGGCCGCGGCAGCCGACAGCGCAAACTTTAAGGTGGTCTGCTACTACGGTAGCTGGGCCGTGTATCGGCCTGGCCTGGGCCGCTTCGATGTCGAGGATATCGATCCGTTCCTGTGCACGCACGCCGTCTACACGTTCGCCGGACTCGACCCGAGCACCAGCACCATCAAGTCGCTCGACCCATGGAACGACCTGTACGACGACTACGGCAAAGGCGCCTTCCTGCGCTTTACCGCACTCAAGCAGCGGAACCCGCAGCTCAAAACGCTGCTGTCCATTGGCGGCTGGAACGAGGGCTCAGAGAGCTACTCGGAGATGACGGCGTCCGCCGAGCGGCGCAAGACCTTCGTCGACAGCTGCGTCACCTTCCTGCGCAAGTACAACTTCGACGGCCTGGACCTGGACTGGGAGTACCCGACGCAGCGCGGCGGCAAGACGGCCGACCGCGACAACTTCGGCCTGCTGGTGCGCGAGCTGAGCGATGCGCTGGTGCCGCAGGACCTGCTGCTGACGGCCGCCGTGGCACAGTCGCAGGCCACTATCGACGCCGCCTACAACATGGCCGACCTGGCCGAGTACCTGGACTTGGTCAACATCATGGCGTACGACTACCACGGCAGCTGGGACCCCTTCACCGGCCACGTGGCGCCGCTCTTCCAGTCGAAGGCCGACGTCCAGCACGGCGCCGGCTACCAGAACTTCAACGTTAACTTCACCGTCAACTACTACCTTCAGGCCGGCGTACCGGCGCACAAGCTAGTGCTGGGCATGCCAGTGTACGGCGAAGGCTTCGTCCTGGACGATCCGAACCAGCATAGCATGTACGCGCCGGCGCACAGTCCGATGCCCGCCTGCCCGTACACCAACCAGGCGGGCTTCTGCGGCTTCGCCGAGATCTGCCAGATGTTGAGCGAGGACGGCTGGACTCGCGTGCTCGACCCCGAACAGGAGGCTGTCTACGTGTACAAGGGCGACATCTGGATCGGCTACGACGACCTGGTCACCGTCGCGCGCAAGGCGGCGCTCATCAAGCAGCTAGGCCTGGCCGGCGGCATGGCGTGGTCGGTGGAGACGGACGACCTGCACAACCTGTGCGGCCTGGGCACCTCCAGACCGTACATGGCGGCGCTGTGGACCGCGCTGAACGGCGACATCCCCACACCGACAGCAGGGCCGACAGCGGGGCCGACAGCGGGGCCGACACCGCCCGCACCCACCGGCGGGCCGACGCCGTCCACCCATATCTGCCAGCACCCGGGCCTCAACCCCGACCCGACGCGCACCTGCTCGCCCATCTTCTACGAGTGCGAAGAGGTGGGCACAAACTGGCGCGTGACCGAAATGGAGTGCGCCGCCGGCCTGGTGTTCGACGCCACCATCGCGGCGTGCACCTGGCCGCAGCAGTCCGAACAGTGCAAGTAGCGGCGCCATCGCCATCCGTCGGGCAACACGCACTACCACCGAGTCGCCAGCAACGTGGGCCCGGTGTCGGGTACGGCTCCAGTTACACAGGTGGAGCGCTGACTGACACCGACTGCACACAGGCCAACGGCCAGCGCCGCACATGTGGACAGGCAGACGTACACACCGATCAAAACAAGCCCGACGATGACGTGCATCGCCGAAACAGTGTCTGCTATTGAAACGACAGTGTTGTCCGCGCTAGCTCGGCTTGATGCCGTTCGCAGTCGTGCGATGATCAGGTCGACATGAGACGCCGAATAAATGCCTCTGAAGGTGCTACTGGCCCATCTGTACCGTGTCATCCCGATCGTGAGTCACAACCAGGACATCTATAATAACCAGGGTTACAACAGCCTCCGGCACACCCAAGTCCCCAGCATTAACACGAGGCATTCTCTCACAGCCCAAACAGTGCTCCCGTCACGTAGCGTCACATTCCGTGGTGGCGGTGTTTAGAGCATTACAGGCATTACAGTGGTGACGGTGCTGAAGACGGTAGCCACTGATACAGTTTGATTCTGCAACTTCAATGGGAAGAAGTTATCTGGTGGGGAGTCCTTGGTTAAATGTATTTAGAAACAGGGTGGATACATTCCTTAGGCCCAATACTTTTTTATAATTAATTTTTAGTCGTGCAATAGAGGGGGGGGGGGGAGTAGGATTGATAATAGTACGTCTTAGAGCATGCTCATAAATGTGGGATTGTGCTGGTCACAAGTGTGCACCGTAGTGGATTCGGTAAAATCCTTCGGCTCTGTGATGAAGGGACTGACCGTGAGAACGTAATGGTTGGTTAGTTGGTTATTTGAGTTTTATGGCGCATCGACCCGGTTTGGTTACTTAACGCCCATATGATAACGTAATGGAGTAGATAGTTTGCTTAGAACTCATGATATAGCATTGATTAGGACGCTCCAGTATCTCTTTCTCGTCTTATAACATAAGACGATAAAATCTCCCTTTCAAAGGCCTAACCCAAATGCACCCATATGGCTCTTATAAGCCTGCACACTTCAATACTACGTAATCCAAGAAACAAAAACCCTGTTCGCAGGTTAAAAAGCAAGTTTCTGCGGGGGTATTGATTTCCCCGCACATTTTGGAATTTCAGGGCATTTCGTTCACATGAACTAATGATGGCGTGTCACAGCGGCACCCCAACAGTGTCCGGTGGAAACAAACAAGCATCAGATACTGCAGGGACAAGATACCAGACCAAACCAGCATCAACAGTCTTAACAGGAGACCCGGCCAAGTAATTGCACCCCACCGGCCGGCCGCACGCGCGTCCAGTAGGTCTCACCGGTAGATGTCGTCATCGGTGGATTCCAGCAGCTCCTGGTACGAGTCCCATTCGAGGTACTCCAGGTGCTCGACCCACCCATCGATTCTGCGGCGCACCTCCGCCCAGCCATCCTCCGGCTTCCTGTCCAGCGTTGCCGTCCGCAGAGTGGCCGCCATCTGCTGGCGTGCTTCCAGGCCGCGTTTGAGCGCGGCGTCTCCGAACAGCAGCGTGACGGCGCTGCCAGTGAAGTCGGCCGGCTCCAGCGGCTGCAGGCGCGGCAGCTCCGCCTCCAGCAGCGGCTGCCACCGATCGACGCCGGCGTCGATGAGCAGGCGCACCAGCCAGGCGGCGGCCACGGCCGAGCCGGTCAGCGCCGGGTTCCCGAGCCGCGCCGCCAGCTCCTGCAGCGGCTCGACCGTCTGCTCGGTGAGCGCCGGCCTCAGCAGCAGAGCTAGCCGGTGGCCGTCGGCGGCCATCAGCTGACTGAAGTCGGTGCCGGTGCCGCGCACCAGCCGCAGCAGCGTGACGCGCGCCGATATGCTCGGCGCCGCCCCCGGCTCGGCCTGCGCCAGCACGCTGTGGTAGAGCAGCAGGCGCGCGTGGTCCAGCCCGGACAGCGTCGGAAACACGCGCTCTCGCAGCGTGCAGGCCAGCAGCCCGGGCTCCGTCATCGCAGTGTGCACCAGCTGGCGCCGACTCAGCCGCTCGCGCACCTCGTCCACGCTCAGCTGGGCCGCCGAGAACAGGTGCGCCATCTGCTCGACGGCCAGCTGAGCGGCCGGCACGCCGTACCGGCGCGCCAGCCGGGTGGCCGTCTCCAGAGTCGCGTCGTCGTCGCTCATGGCCAGACCGACGATGGTGTCCCGCTGGTAGGCCGGCTCGGCGACAAAGCGCGCCACGTCCACGCCGGCGTCCAGCCGCAGCAGCTGGCCGGCCTGCCGGACGTCCTGCAGCCGCCGCTCCAGCTGTAGCATGGTCTCGCGCAGACCGGCCGACGTCGGGTCACGCCGCCGCAGACTGGCCGCCACCAGGTCGGACGGCGGCACCAGCGTCACGTCCCCGCCCGGCGCAGTGTCTGACGGCCACCACGGCCCGTCAGCGGCGCCGTCTGCCGGCTCGGCGGCCAGCTTCAGAGCGCAGCAGTAAGCTGCCAGACGAAGCGCCAGCTCGGTGGTCGGCCAGTCGTGGCAGCAGCGGCACAGCTCAGACGTGGGCAGCGACAGCGCCCAGGCCAGCGCCAGCGCAGTGTCCTCGCGCAGCAGGAGCGGCACCAGCCGCTGCACTAGCGCCGGCCGCAGCGGTCGGCCGGCGGCCGTCGCCCGCAGCGCGTCCAGACGCACGGCGGCCAGCGCCGCTGTCAGCGCCGGGCCGCCGGCCGACGGCGCCGAGAACGACGTGTAGTCGGCGTATAGCGCACTGTGGTGGCAGCCGGGCAGCAGGGAGGCCGAGAAAGCCGGCACGCCGAGCCGCGTCACGTCAGCGTTGGCCGGCGGCAGGTCGGCCAGCGCTGCACGAGGCCCGGGCGTCAGGCGAGACACCGTGGATCGGAGCAGACTGCGAGTGGCGGTGCCGGCCGACGTCAGCAGCTCGCCAGGCAACTGGCCAGACACGAGCGCGCGTGTGGTGTCAGAGGTGGCTTGCAGGACGGCGCGTGTGGTGTCAGAGGTGGCCTGCAGCACGGCGCGCGTCGTGTCAGAGGTGGCCTGCAGCACGGCGCGCGTGGTGGTGGCCGTGGCGCGCGCTATATGGCCGGTCAGGCCACGCGTGCCGTGCTGCACACCCACGTCTGCGGCCTCCGCTCGACCATCTGTGGCTTCCTGAGGGTCGTGCCATCCGGCAGAGGAGTGCTGCCCGCCGTCCGACTGGTTTTCCCTCGGGCAGGACGTGTGGCGGTCGGCCTCGCATGGCGGCTCGGACAACAGGTGGTGCTCCTGCCGCGCAGCTGCACACAGCTCCAGCTGCGCCACCAGCTGTACGGCCAGCAGCCGCTGCCTCAGCCGCAGAAGCAGCTCCAGCTGAGCGGCCGGACAGTGCGCCAGCGAGAACGACAGCAGCTGCAGTCTGCCGGACAGGTGAGACGTGCGTCAGACTAATGTCACACAGACGGACAAGTAGTCGTCGAGTCACGCGTGTGAACACTTGTGCAACAGCATCCTCACCAACACCTACACTGCCGGTGTGACATGGAACACAGAAACACACCTGTGCAACACTCCGACCAGTTCAAAACTGTCGACTTATCTTTATTGATTATGATTTGGGCTCACGGCCGTGTCGGTTTATGCATTGTGCGATCAGAGCAACTGACATTCCACATGTCCTTGACTAAAGACACCAGCTTGTCTCTCGATCGGCAGGCGAACTTGCACACTGCTCAGTTTGTGAGCCGGCCCGGGACGGGACAACAGCACGCGCGTGGGTCGTGTGCACCCACAACACCACACTGCTCAGTTTGTGAGCCGGCTCTGGACGGGACAACAGCACGCGCGTGGGTCGTGTCCACCCACAACACCACACTGCTCAGTTTGTGAGCCGGCCCGGGACGGGACAACAGCACGCGCGTGGGTCGTGTGCACCCACAACACCACACTGCTCAGTTTGTGAGCCGGCTCTGGACGGGACAACAGCACGCGCGTGGGTCGTGTCCACCCACAACACCACACTGCTCAGTTTGTGAGCCGGCCCGGGACGGGACAACAGCACGCGCGTGGGTCGTGTCCACCCACAACACCACACTGCTCAGTTTGTGAGCCGGCCCGGGACGGGACAACAGCACGCGCGTGGGTCGTGTCCACCCACAACACCACACTGCTCAGTTTGTGAGCCGGCCCGGGACGGGACAACAGCACGCGCGTGGGTCGTGTCCACCCACAACACCACACTGAAGAACAGCCCTTGAGCTCTTTCACGGCGCATTCATCTGCTGGGTCACATAACGTCAACAACCTCTCACGCCGACTGGTCGTTGGTGCACTCGGCAATCACGCCCGTTGTGGAATTCCAACCCACGATCTCATGGTCAGGGGTTAGACGCCCTACCCACCGTAAAGCTACCGCGACCCCATCACACTGAGCCGCGTCAGTCCGGCACATGGCAACCCTTTCCACGATGCACGACACAATATGCTTCATTATTCTTAATCTCTATACGTCCCGACAGTAAGTTAGTTAGTTATTGTGGTTTAGGGGCGCATCGACTGCATAGGTCATTTCGCGCCCATAACTCAGTCATTTAAACATAAGAGCGAGTGAACGTCAGTTCGGATAACGAGTTATACGACGATGTCGAATCTGTTCATAATAAAACTGGTGCTAGCCATGTTTGCAGCAGCATGTTAATGATCGGTGTAAATCACGGAAAACCCAACTTCCAAGAGGAATTTAAAAAGCTCTCCTGATTGAACAATGTCCGACTCATCCCCTAATACTTCCCGAAGCGAGACAGCGGTACGTCCAAAGTGACGTCTCCGTTCGTGGGCAAGCCGGGGACATGATACTAAAATGTGTCGCACTGACATTGGTGCGGTGCACCTCGGGCACCGTGATGTCTCGTCACCGCTGAGGAGATACCGGTGTGTCGCATAAGTATGTCCCAAACGCAGGCGACACAGGGACACCTCGTGGCCTCTGTTTCGGTGTGATGATGAAGCCCACTCACCAATATAGGGCTTTACAGTCTTCAACTTGTTGTTTGTTAGAGAGTTCCAGCTTGCCTGCCACTTGCCCGAAATATAACCTTTGACAGATGAGTAGAAGTCCCTGGCAGGAAGCGGGAGGGAACGTGTGCACGGGGCCCGTGCACCTCGCTTCGCCGCAGCATCCGCTGCCTCGTTCCCACAGATTCCCACATGGCTCGGAATCCAACATAGAATAACCGTTTTTCCAGCGCAGGTCAGCAGTGTAAGCCTACGTAAAATATCTTGTGCAAGTGGGTTCGACGGATAAAACGCTTTTATAGTCATGAGACTGCTAAGATAATCGGTGTAAATTATATGCCGCGTGTCATCACATGTTTCAATGAAACTGAGTGCCTTGTCTAGGGCAACCAACTCAGACGTATATACAGATGCATGCGGCGGAAGCGAAAACGTCCCGACGACTGTGCCCATTACAAACGCACAGCCGACACCAGACTCGGTCTTGGATCCATCTGTGTAGGTGCCTGTAAAATGACTGTAAAATGCCATTAACTCTAGTGCCCTTAGTCTGAATTCCTCAGGAACGACCGTGCACTTTTTGAGATATGACAGCGAAATGTCAATATCTGGAGATGCCAGTGTCCAGGGAGGGATTTTCATCGTTCCGACGCGCATCACTCCGCGTAATCTTATGTCACTGTCCTCAAATAGTTTGCGAATCCTGACACAGAGGGAACACAGCTCACAGGTCGTCGTCTTCTGAAGAGAGCCACGACGCTTCGCGAAAACACGGAACGGTACGTTGGGTGACTTGGGAATTGGCGCAGCTTGCAGGCATACCGCATGCCGAGCTGTTCCCGACGCATATAAAGAGCTGGCTCGTTGGACTCTACCAATAGACTATAAATCGGTGTGGTGCGAAAGGCGCCGGTGCAGATACGGAGTGCTGAGTGGTGTACGGTGTCTAGTGTTCGTTTGGTGGTCAGAGCTGCGCCGTCATAGACAAAACATGCGTAGTCTAATTTTGACCGAATCAGGGAGCGATAAAGCTGCAGCAGGGTTGGTCTATCGGCCCCATACGACGTACGCGCAACCACTTTCAGAACGTTCATAGACTTAAAATACCTATCTCTGAGCATCCTAAAGTGATGCCTGTATGTAAGTCGGTTGTCTAGGAAGACGCCGAGGAATTTGACATTCGTCTCTGTTGGAATTTCCGAACCATATAGCCTGATTTTCATATCCGGACAGTTTCGACGCCGGCAGAAATGCACAGCGACCGTTTTTGTCGTCGAGAAACTGAAGCCATTCACCTTCGTCCAACGCTCCAGCCTAGCGACAGCAAGCTGCAACTGCCGCTGCAGTATTGGTATCGATGTGCTGGATGACCAGATCGTAAAATCGTCTACGAATAGTGAACGGAATATTGACGGCGACAGGCAGGATCCGATGTCGTTGATGATAACGGCAAACAGGGCCACACTGAGCACACTGCCTTGGGGAATGCCGTTGACCTATTTGTACCATCGTGAGAGTCGCTCGCCAACACGAACCCGAAACCGACGGTTTGCTAGAAAGTTTTGTATAAATACAGCCATACATCCTCGCAGGCCGTAGTAACGTAGCTTCATCAGAATTCCATGTCGCCATGTGGTGTCGAAAGCAGCTTCGATGTAAAAAAAACACAGCTCAGACATGTCGATGTTTTGCGAAAGCTGTTCGAATTGCAGTGTCAAGTGTGACTAGGTGATCAATCGTACTTCTGTTTTTTGTCTTCTAAAACCACACTGTTCATTTTATAAAACGTTCTTGTCCTCCATATACCAACATAGCCGAACATTCACCATTCGCTCCATCAGCTTACACATCGATGACGTAAGAGATATGGGGCGGTAGTGTAGTGGGTCGAGTCCACTCCTTCCAGGTTTTAGGACAGGTATAACTATGGCTTCCCGCCAGGCCTCCGGAAATACGCCACCTTCCCACAGAGAGTTAAAAGTAGTCAGTAAGATATCTGGTGCGCATGGTGGAAGGTGTTCAATCATTTGATTGTGAACCAGGTCTGGACCCTCAGACACGTTCCTGAGTGAACGGATTGCTGAGATCAATTCGGCCTTGGTGAATCGTTCGTTGTATGGAAGCTGTTCTGGGGTGGAAAAATCAACCACGTTTTTCTCGCTGCGGACGCGATGCCGCAATAAATCAGGGTCGCAGTTTCCGCCTTTGCTGCGTTCTGAGAGGGCTTTTCCGATTTCGTTGGCGACTTCAGAAGGGTTCATGATGGCTTCACCACGGATTTGCAATACCGGCTGGGGAGTTGTGGTGTAGCGCACAGATATTCGCTTTATGCGCGACCAGCATCCGTTAGAGGAGTATAATGGTTTAGCCGACCAACGTAGTCAAGCCAGGAGGCTCTCTTCGCGTCACGAATGGTACGCCGTGCCAGAGCCCTGGATTTTCTAGACGGTATCAGGTTTACCATCGTGCTGTTTCGGCTGAAAGCCCTAAATGCACGTTTACGGGCGCGAATAGCCTCCAGGCACTTTTGGGTCCACCATGGCACTAGAGTGCGCCGAGGTGCTCCCGAGATCCTCGGGACGCACTCCGTGGCTGTCTCGATTATCGCTGAAGTAAGTGTAGCAATCGAGAATGGACGACTGTCGTGGGAAACGGTGAATTTACTTACTAGTCTGGCCTCATACTCGTTCCAATTGGCTTTGGTAAGGTGCCACCTCTGAGGCAGCGTGCCGAGAACAGTTTCACTCTGGTACTCCAGCCAGATCCGGAAATGATCGCTTCCTAGCGGATCGTTGTCAGCAGACCAAGTAAAATGCTCCGCCAGTTGCGGAGAGCAGAGGCTTAGGTCTAAAACCGATGTGCTCCCAGAAGGTGAAGTAAAATGAGTGGGCGAGCCAGTATTTAAAAGAAACAAGGACTCAGCATGGATACAATGCTCCAGGAGACTTCCCCGAACATTAGTGGAGGAACAGCCCCAGGCTGTGTGGTGACAGTTAAAGTCCCCTAAGCTCCGCCGAGGGGAGAGGAAGCCCAGGTGGCAAATACAGTGAACACAAAGTTAGTTGGCGATCACTGAAACTTATACTGGCAGCAACTGCCTGGAGTGAGGTACATAGCGCCACCTGCTGCGCAGGCACGCTACGGTGCACCGCCAACATGGATCCACCATGTGCCATGGTTTGAGCCACTACGTCCTTTCGGAAGACGGAGTAACTATTTAAGGAGCAATAGGCTCCGGGTGACAACTTGGTCTCCTGCAGGCAAACAGCTACTGAATTTCGTTGAGATAAAATTGCCTGAAGGTCAGTAAAATTAGCTCGAAACCCGCGCATGTTCCATTGTAAAACTAAACAGGGCATCTCGGTGTTTGACTACGAGTGACTAGTCTTGTGTGTGTGTGAAAGTGTGTAGTTGCAAAAGCCAAGTTCAGTGATTGCCGTCCGAGCGTGGTTTTGAGCTATAACCGAGAGGGCGCCACTGATGGTCCAGATGGTGCTCCTCGACTCGGTCCAAGGGACTGAGTCCGGGGTCGAGAGCGTGGTGACCCATCCCCAGGTGGAGAGCCCGACAGAGGCAAACCTCTTTTCTGGGGCCCCAGCCTGGGCGGGGGCGGAGGAGGGCCCATCTCGTTGATAGCCTGATACGGACCCTCCACCCTCCGACGCGGCAACGGGGTGGCCGGCCTTGGGGTTGGAGCCTTGTCAGCTCCTTGACGGTCCTTCGCCCGGGCTTTCTCCATTTGTGCAAGCCGTGCTCGCTTGGCTTCGCGAGCGCGCCTTTCGGCTTCTTGGGAGTGCAATCTCTCATCAGAGATTTGAATAGGTCGATTGGAGCTATTGGACGGCGAAGGAGGTGCGGAAGTAGAGGTCGAGGGTATGGGGAGGCTTGGCTCACGGGAAGGGGGAGGATTCAGAAAGGGATGAGGTGGATAGGAGGGATTTGGGGATGGTGCTGGTGCGTGTGGGGAGCGAGGGGAGGGGGCTGGAGAACGGACGCGAAGTGGCAGGCGGGGAATTCAAGGTAGGTGATGTGGTAGATGGAGAGGGACTGGACTTGGCTGGAGATGGCTGGGCAGGCCTCTTTGACCTCTGGACCTGAGTCCACCCCCCACCTTCAGTGGTTGATCGGGAGGAGACCTCTGACGGCTCATCTGCGCATGCACTGGTAGTGGGTGGCACTTCGGCCGCGTCTGAGTCCTTTCGGGTTGGCCACCCCTGCCCCGCCGGCGACGACGGGGGCCATGCGACACCAAATGATCGGAGGAGAGCTACCAGATGACTTATCAACACAGTAGCACTACCCTGCTCGTGCTGCTGTGGGTGGGGGTGTGTGTTACCCGTTGGGGGTAATGCTGCTGCCTTTGCAGCGTAAGAAATTATTGGATGTGTGCTACAGAAAATCTCTCGTGCTTCACGGAACGAAATGTTGTGGGTGAATTTCAGGGACAATATCTCTTTTTTCCTTACTGTACGAGGGCAAGAACGGTCATACGCGGTGTGTGGGGTTTCACCTTGCCCACAATTTACACACCAGCGCTCCTGGGCGCTGCAGTTTTCCGTTGTGTGAGAAGTGGCAGCGCAGTTTGTGCATGCGGGGCGGTTTCGGCATGCAGGCTTGGTGTGTCCGAAACGCTGGCACTGAAAACATCGCATAGGGTTCGGGATGTACCTTCGCACTTTCACACGAACATATCCCACAAGCTGGAAGGTCGTCTGTATTAAAAGTCAAAATAATGTTGTTGGTATGGTGGACCTCGGTCCCTTTCTTGTACTGGTACGCCGAGCCTCTGGCACCCCTAACTCAGAGAGGCCGTCCACGATATCCGCATCTGAAACATTTCTAAGATCATAGCAGTTTATTATGCCTTTGGACGAGTTTTTTGTTTTGTGGGGTTCAATACTGATTGGGATAGTTACCTCCCGTCTGCCACTACCTTATCGCATGATGTGCGTGAACAGTTCGGTTGCCAGCGCTCTCTTCGCGTCTTCTCTCCTCGAGAACTCCACTTCCAGCGCCCCGTCTCGCAAAGTTTGACACCTCGTAACACGACCTAGTCTATCGCAACCGTCTCGTCTCTGGAATGGTGATAGAGACGCCAGCTGTCTGGCACCTTCACACGCTCGCAAGATAAGAATACGAGGACTTGCATTCTTGTGAAATTGTTGGTTGGTTATTGGTTTTACGACACGTCGACTGTTGAGTCATGTAGCGTCGCCAATCTCTCACGCCGGTTGGTCGCGGGCGAAGAGTAGCGACAGGTGAGACTCGAACCCACAACCTTTCGATTGTGAGACGAGCATCTTACCCCTAGACCACTCGTCCCCTGTGAGAAATGGTTGTTTGGTTTTGAGCCCTAATTTCGGGACACGTGAGAAGACGAGAGGGACCGGAAGCGGCATGTTCGCTATCCATACGCAGATCATCCTCCGGGGATCGGTCTGTCTGGCCCCTGCGAGAAGGGCCAGGAGTTGTGTTTTTATGTTGATTTGCCATGAAGTACGCTTGGTTTCAGCTCCTCAGGCTCCCCACCTCAAGGGGGCCCAACTGGGGGGACGCCTGTTTCCCGCGGACGGGAGGACGCCAGGCGCCCGAAGAGCTATACGGGGCAGGCGGCGCCTTCGCCCGGCCGGGAGAGAGAGACTCACCACCCCGACCGGGATCCAGCGCCGCCTACCCCTTGACCCCTGCCGGCCAGGCCAGTAAGCACTGGGCCGGGGCCCAGACCGTCGGCCTGAGGCGACAAGTCGCTTGGCCCATATGGGGTCCTGCGGGCCCGCCCGCCCCTCCGGGATATTAGGACCAAAGAGGCGTGTTGGTCCCCGGTCACAACTAACACCGTGCGACGGGGGACCTCAGCCTCCAGGACTCCGTCAATCCCGGGGGGCGGGCCGAGGGGGCGCGACTTCCCCGATAAAAGTGAGCTGGAGGGCAGGACTGGGGAAGTTGTCCTATCTGCTTATAGTACGGAGAGTTGGTGTTGCAGGGCCAGGTGAAGGACATGGATGATGGGATGGGATGGGCATTGGAAAGGGAGCTTATGGATGGTAGGACGAGTGAGGCACTCCTAGTCTGACCCCTCACCGGCTCACCGATGGACTGGGATCCCGGGTCCTTAGGGCACTCAATCCCCCCCACCACGGAAAGGTGGTGCATCGTCGGGGGGGGGGCGTCCCGACAGTGAGGCTGGAGCATCGCTTCAGGCCCACCGGGGAAATCACATACCGTGCATTTGCAATGGCATCACTGGCATTTCCATTTGCATTTGCACATTTGCAATGACATGGTATGACTGCAAGGTTTCAGAAACGCATAATCTGTGGAAGTACGCTCGCTAATATTTCGTGTGACACGCACCTACGCCTATCAAGATCTGTCACTTGGGCACCAAACAACACGCACACATACTCCCACCCACACCCGCACGCACGCACGCGCACGCACATACACACAGATAGACACACATACATATATACACACATACACACAAACAGACACACACACACGCACACACATGCACAACCACACACATACACACATACAAAGCAAAGCAGTAGTCACCGAAAATCCAACTTGTGTAGTTCGCTGATCTGATGAAGAGCTTGTGCGGGATAGTCTGAGGGTGGGGCGCTTGTCTCCTGACCGAAATGTTGTGAGTTCTAGTCCCACCTGCCATCGTTTTTCGCCCACGATCAATCGGCCCGAGGGACCGGCGAAGATGACACGAGGTGGCGCGCAGCATTCCACGCGACGTAAAGTCCCAACAACAAACAAACCAACCAACAACCGACGACGTGGTGCAGATCATTACTGCAGGACAAACAAACCGCCAACATTAGCAGCGGGGTTCAGTCGTGGAAGGATCAACCGGGCGGCTCTTCCTTGTAGAGTATCTCGACGACCTAAGTAATTGCGTGTGTATGTTGTGCCGCAACAGAGTTATTTCCTGCAGATCAGACCTCCTACCAGGTGGTCTCGCACGAGGCTGAAGAAGGTCGGTCCGATGATGGACCCCTGTGGGACGTCGACACTAGGAGGGCACCGCGGTCCACGCTGTCGAAGGCTTTACGAAGGTCGATAGCCGTAATTGAGGAAATTAATCCAAGTTCTAAATTTCGGGAGATCAAGTCGACAGTGTGGAGCACGGTGTCGTACAATGCCTAGCGCGGTAAGCATGTTGGTGTTCACCCAGGATGCTAGGATATTTAGATACTGACTGAGCTGGTTCGAACGATTTTTGGCCGCAAGTTTTCACAAATGAGCAAGTAGTGAGCTAGGGCTATGTGCCGGACGCTCGTCATTCATTTTAACTCAAATGAGCAACTTGACCTTCATTACATAGGTATCCATGTACATTTTCCATACCAATATCTAACAACACAGGCTTAGTCAATTCAACAGTGTGGCCACCTTGATCACTTTGGGATATTCTTGTAAAATATGTCACAGAAATGCATCCCAGAACAGAAGGGATTTTATTATTTGCATAAAATACAGAAAGTCAGGAAATGAGATTTAGCATGAATAGCATGTATATAGCATGTGCTGCAAGGGCGGATGAAGGATATACAACGGGAAGCCGAAATGGGGTGGATACTAGTCGGGCAAGACAAGGATGGAATAGAAACGCTTAGTCTACTTCTCCCTTTGGTAGGAAAGGGTGCTTTACAAGCAACCCTAGCCGCCCGACGAGAGTGCTTGACCCCCCCCACCCCACCACCATGAGGTGGTGCCTCGTCGGGAGGACATGTGACAGAGAGGAGCTTAGGTGACAACACATATGACAGAGAAGAGGAACTCAGGGACAATACATGTGACAAGGAAGAGGGGTTCAGGAACAACACATGTGGCCGAAGAGAGCAGTTCATGGGCCAAGGCATGTGACAGGGGCCTTGGGGGGTTATTTGGGCTTTAGGGCGCTTCGACCAGAGTTGATCATTCGCGCATGTTACAGGGGCCAGGAGTTCTGGGTGCAACACATGTGAGAGGGGCTAGGAGTCCCGGGAGCAAGACATGTAACAGGGGCCCGGGAGTCTCGGAAGTAATACATGTGACAGGGGCCAGGAGTCTCGGGAGCAATACATGTGACAGGGGCCAGGAGTCCTGAGAGCAATACATGTGGCAGGGGGCATGAGTCCCGGGAGCAATACATGTGACAGGGGCCAGGTGTCCCGGGAGCAATACATGTGACAGGGGCCACGGTTCGTATGCCAACACCGGTCGAGTGCTCACCTTCCTTTCAACTCGGTGCCACCTAGGCCTGGCGACGCGTACTGACACTATGTCAGCATAGACACACACTGCATTGGACACAGCGCCACATAAGCACCCACACAGCCACGGAGAAGGCCGCATCGGCGCGGCTCAATATGCCGGCGAACATTGGTGTCGCAAAACGTAGGGTTGCGCGGCGCTCTGGCCCTTAAATGTGTGTCAGCTTGTGACCGACGGTCACATACATCACGTCGTCCCCGGCGTGCACCAGCAGGCGGGCAGCCTGCTAATCTCTGCAGAAGCCCCCACCGAGGAGGGGGGGGGGGGGTGACGCACTTCAGGCGACTCATGTCTCTGACCACGATTGCGAATCTAATCGGATGGCTTAGCCGCGGACACCACGCTATACCGGTCAGTACGACATGCCGGTAACTAGTGACAGACTAATGGACGCTGCTGTTGACTCGATGATTGGTTCGATGGAGTTCAGTCACCTTTGGACCGGGGCACCATCTATAGATATTACCACTATCACAATGTTTAGGGAACCTAGTTCATAACCCAACAGAGATCAATGGAAACTAAAGCCTTGCCAAGCTTCATCATTTGTTTCCATCTGTAATCTGACAATGTACGTGATCGCAAAAGTATGTGATCGCAAAAGTACGTAAACACAAATATACGTAAGCACAAGTGTACGTAATCGCAAATGTACGTAAACACAAATGCACGTATGTACACAGATACGCATGCGCAAGAGTACGTTAGCGCAAGCGTACATAGGTGCAAATTTATGTAATTATGTCAATTTTATGGAAGCACAAATGCATGGTTATGGTCTCAGCCTCAGCATCAAACCGATACAAACCGATACTGGTACCGAGTCTGGCCCTAACCCTGACCTCGGAATCTACACCAGCACTGACCTTTCGGGCAGGGATGACCAGAGCCAGAGTTAACACCATGACAAGTGCTACTAGTGATGGTGGCTTGGCCAAGACCAGCAGGACGTATTACCGAGCCCGGAACTGAACAACGGGAGCAGGGGAGACAGCCTGGGGACATTTGGGGACAACAACGGGACAACGAATAGTAGCTGGCTGGTCAGCGCCTTACTGCTGGGCCATGATTTGGATCAGGACTGGGGCAACGGCTCTGGATATGCCGAGGAGTTCGGGTGACAGAGCTCTGGCCCGAACCACAGTCCTGACTGTGCCAGCTCCAGGGCCTATCACTCACCCGATTCCACTCCCTGGTTGCCTAGTCCTGGTCTCACTGACCTCAGCTTGTACGGGGACTGGTACCACCTGTTGACGCTGATCTGGGGCTTCGTTTCAGACCTGATACCAGACATAGCCTGTTTGTTTTGTCTCCCCTCCCCAGCCCATCACTCCTATCGTGGTTCTCAGGACCTTTCTGCCAGTTCTCCGACATGCATACATTCTACCTCAATTTTCCTAAATTTAATTGGCATACATGTGTGCAGGTACGTCAGCCATTCGCACACCGCCTTACGCATGGGCGGCGGAATAGGGGGAGGGCACAATTGCTGCCCTAAAAAAGGGAATTTTAGCATTAACCCCAATACGTAAATAATGTGAATAAAATGAGTGCTAGCGCCTCATGGCCAAACGAAGTACGGCTGCCTTGGCCTTACGTACTTGCGCACTTTGTTGTACGTAACTTTGCTGCTGCATAGTTGCGTTAACGCGCACCTCTCACACACAACTTCGTACATGTGTCTGCGTAAATTTAACCTTACGCATAGTCGAGCTGGAATCCTATATTTATACAGTACAAGCGCTAGCTTACATCTGCCATACGTTCATTTTCCTACGTGTAATTGCATTTACATACTATTCTGCGCATTTGTGCGCTTACGAGCCTTAGCTGTGCATACATTTGCACATCCGGACAATTGTGCGTAGGTAGGTACATCTCCTGGTAACCATCGGGCCTGGCCACGTCAGAATCCGTCACATCCTCGACAAGTCATTGGGTGCGAAGGCCACAAAGGTTTCTAGATTTCAGAAAATATCCAGATTTAGCAACATGCCTACGCCTGGTGAAACTGGAGTAATACACCCGTGGTGGGACCGGTGACTCTCCAGAAGGATTGGTGTACCATAATATGACTATTAGCCTTGATATGAGACTGATGTACCTGTGCAAATACTGAGAGGCGCTGGTGGCAGGGGTGACCTCGTGATCGGACTCATGATCCTCTGATGGGACTGAATAAAAACAAAGAATAATTTTGTCCGAATTCCTGTTTGGGTGGCTTGATGAAACCGGGTCCTATGCTAAGCAGAGCTTGTTATGTGAACCCAGGCCACTCCACCCGATCATGGGTGAACTGGACGAATCAAAGATTGATTGTATTATTTGCAGACACCTGATATTGAGGATGGTAAGTAATGCATATTACCAACGTATTTTAGGTAGGTATTTTAGGTACGTATTTTTTAAAGTATTTTTAGGTACGTATTTTACCTACGTATCACCTACGTATTTTAGGAATTTTTCTGAAACCATCATGTTGTTGCTATTAATACCTACCAATACGGAAATAAATATTTGACAGGTTTATTTTTTACATATGTTCTGGGAGTGAAGAAGGCTTCCAAAGGTGATGTGAACTGCCCATTTGACCTTAATTAAACATAAAAATAAACTGACACCCTATATGGCAAAATACATACCTTAAAACACTGGTTATTGACCGAGCTTCAGTTCATTTTCCCCGGGCCCCAACCAAGCTTGGTCACACTAGACTGGCCGCTCTGGGGTTTCGATCCCAAATGTTCAGTATTTGTCACCTCTAACGCTCACGTTCGGCTCACCTGACCCCAATGTTGTCATAGTCGTCGCACTCTGCCACCTGTTGGCAGACGTCCCAAACTGAGGTGTGTTCACCGTCCACCAGTTGGAGACAGACGCGGGCGGCCGTGACAGGGTCGGCGGCTTGCAGCGCACGCTCGGCTATCAGTCTCATCAACCGCCAGCTGTCAGGCACTTGCAGCAGCTGACTCAGCTTCAGCAGCTCCTGGTCCGACCTGTGTCCAGCGAGGCTCACGTAAGACAGCGTCTGGCAACAGGGTCGCCATCTTCCGGAAGTCGGACGAACCCTCCGAGGAATCAGCACCTCGATGGAGAAAGGGATACCTTAGATGGCTGTGTAAAATCGGGGTGGAAAATGTTTTTACCACCTCCAGCAATGGTGGCTCTTGTGGCCTTTGCGAGCACATTTTGCACTCGTACCTTTAAGAACAGACGGCACTCAGACCACGAGTACACTCACGTGTTGGTTTGGTCGGTGGGTTTTCTTGTTTGGTTCGTGATTTTGTTAGTTTGGTCGGGGTGGCTCAGCGGGCGGGCATTCTACGCACCTGTAGGCGTCAGGCCGACCGTCCAGACACTTCTTGAGCAGAGTCAACTTGTTGGCGGTGATGCGCACCTGGACAGGCAGCAGCTCCACACCGAACTCCACTAGATATTGCAGACTGTCCACCAGACCAAGCTCCACGCGCACCTCGGGAGGCGGATCACGGATCAGCTGTGGAACGTCACAGCGGATCAGTCACATCCAAACCGCCAGCCAGTCCTTCGAGGCAGGATGCCGGCCACAATATTTACCACATGGCCAGATATACTAGATGGCCAGATGTACCAGATGGCCAGATATACTAGATGGCCAGATGCACGCAAGTTAATCCACTGAAAGTACCTCGGACAGTTGGCGCTTTGAGCCGAGTGCATCTTCAGCATGCCACGACGTGATCCCACAGGTGCAGCTACATGAACCCTCGGGCGGACCGCAAGCGCTCACCAGCGTGACCACACGCTCACAATGGACTACGCCCCGCGCGCAGAGCCCGATAACATACAACGGTTTCTGCGTGGTTGTACGTGTCGTACAGCCAACCAAGCCAACACGTTAGAGTTGCGGTAGCTGGTGGTTGAAGGTTCCAAGTATCAGCGTGGCGAAACACACCCCGGAGCAACAACATAATTAGTGGCTTTGGTCGAAGCGCCCTTAAACCCAAATAACAATTAGTGTATGATGCCTCAGCACATTCCCAGGCATTCGGTGACGACTCGTGTTCTGTCCACGACAGGTCTGCGGTGGTGGTGATGGATTTGTGCTTTGGGGCGCGTCGACTGCATTGGTCACTTTGCGCCCATACGGTTCGCTTCTGTGAAGAAGTACGGTTTCCAATAGCATATAGACACGTATGGGTGATAATTTCCTGCAAACCGAGAAATGCATGTTTGAAATAAACCTGTTGTGGGTGGAATGTGATCAACAACACATGACATTACAGACACGGAATTAGAGACACGGCATGACACTGAAGACTCAGAATTGGAAATACGACACGACACCGACCTGCAAACACTGTCTGGCGAGCTCCATGCTGGGGTCCACCAGGCTGGCGGAGGCGTCGAAGTACTCGCGTGCGGCGGTGACGGCCAGTGACACTGCCGCCGGGTAGGGCAGCTTGCACAGGTACACATTGGTGACGGCCGGCCGCGCTGCCGGGTCGGTGGTCATCAGCGAGCCGGCCACACTGATGTCGGCCGGTCGGCCGGACGTCAGCATGGCCAACACCAGCACCTCCTGACAGGCCTGCGGCGTCACCACCTGCAGACAGCACCAGTACCTCCTGACACTGCAGACACTGCAGACAGGTTGGTTGGTTGTTCGAGTTTAAGGGCGCATCGATTGCGTCGGTCATGCAGCGCCCATTGGAGACAGCACCAACACATCCTGGCACTGGAGACAGCACCAACACCTCCTGACACTGGAGACAGCACCAGCACCTCCTGACACTGGAGACAACACCAGCACCTCCTGACACTGGAGACAGCACCAACACCTCCTGACACTGGAGACAGCACCAACACCTCCTGACACTGGAGACAGCACCAGCACCTCCTGACAGTACCAACACCTAATACGGTCACCACCTGGAGACAGCATCAGCACCTCCTGACACTGGAGACATCATCAACACCTCCTGACACTGGAGACAGCATCAGTACCTGACACTGGAGACAGAATCAGCACCTCCTGACACTGGAGACAGCATCAACACCTCCTGACACTGAAGACAGCATCAACATCTCTTGACACTGGCTACAGCATCAACACTTCCTAACACTGGATACAGCATCAGCTCCTCCCGACACTGGATACAGCATCAGCTCCTCCGGACACTGGAGACAGCATCAGCTCCTCCGGACACTGGAGACAGCATCAGCTCCTCCGGACACTGGAGACAGCATCAGCACCTCCTGACACCAGAGACAGCATCAACACCTGACAGCACCAGCACCTGACACGTCTGCGCCATCACCACCTGGAGACGACACCAACACCTCCTGACACTGGAGACAGCACCAACACATCCTGACATTGGATACAGCATCAACACCTCCTGGCACTGGATACAGCACCAAAACATCCTGACACTGGATACAGCAACACCTGACACGTCGGCGCCGTCACCACCTGGAGACAGCACCAACATCTTCCGAAGTCACTATCTGGAAATAGAATCAACATCACACGACAACACAAACACCAGTCAACACCGCGCACGACTAGAGACTCTACAAGCCAGAGCAGGACGGCTAGTAACCGCGACACTCTTTAGATTATCTACTGACAAAATTCGACTCGACCTAGGATGGACCTCACTATATACCAGACGACGCATACACAAGCTGATACTTTATCATAAATTAAGCGACTCAGAACAGAACACACCAAACTATATCAGTACTATCATACCTCAAACACGTGTGCACGAAATAGGTAGGGAACTTCGTAACGCCAGCAATCACACAGTAGCTGCAAACCACACATCATCCTCTAAAAAATCGTTCTTCCCAGCTACTGGACGTCTCTGGAACAGCCTAAGCGAAAGCACACGCTGTCTCCCCACATCTCCTTCAAAAAAGCGACTACGCAGCAGTTCGGTGTGCCCAGTCCACCAAAATTCTACACTTCTGGATCAAAGAAAGGCAACTCCCTTCATACCAGACTTCGGATTGATATGTCTCATCTAAACTCCCATATATTTCGAATTCAAAAACGTGCATCTCCCGAATGTTCTTGCGGCTGCCCAAACGAAAATGTCCGGCACCTAATTCTAGATTGTCCAAATCACATTGACCCTCGAAATTACCTATTCAACAACATTTCACAACATCTTTGCCAGAATTTTCCAGAATTCCAGCCACTAACCAAGCTTCGTATCCTGCTACATGGGGACGGATTGAGCGAAAACGACGGTTGAGTGGTGGCTTGCCATTTTCAGAACTTTTTATTCGAAACTCATAGATTTGACATGAACTAACATTGTTAACCAGTTAATAATGGCCTAAATTTGCACTAAATTGGGGTCGCGACCCATGCTGGATTGGGCGGTGGCTTCACGGGTGATCTGTGGCGTCGGCGGTTAGGGATATATCAGAAAATATCAGATTGTGAAGAGTGTGCTAATGTTTACATTTTGCTACAATGTCAATCCACAACTTCCGATAGGTGCCATGATTTAAGCACCTAGTGCTTCTGCACCACTCTGAGAGAATGTCCAACAGAACTGTAAGATGATTGCAATAAACGTTATGATGATGATGATGATGTTTGTTTCATCACAAGCCCTCGGTGTGGTTGATACTTGGCTGGCGGATACAATGGGTAGAACGTATTCCATCTGGGAATCGAACCCAACAGGCCACGTGATTACCGGGAAATGACGAGAAATTGGGCTGAGGAACGTCATGCGGGATCTAAGCAGTAAAATCGCATCTTTCAGCATGATGCATGCAGGACATCGCTCTTACAGACAATGAGACATTTCGCCGCAAAATGCATGCTGTATCATGTAATGCATAGTTACCCACTCAATGCATGGTGCACCGTACAATGTATGGTGTACAATGCATGACATGCCAGACAATGATACTGAGAGGTAGGTCATCACGCGGATCCCTTTGCTAAATTACGCTTCCATGTCATTATAATAGTTCAATTTCATCATCCAAATTCTCCAGCTCCTGACCAACAACGCGTTTTCATATAGGTTGCCGTTAAGCCCCCTCGCCTAGTCACCTGCTATTTCTTGACAAAACACTCATAACAAATAGCGCAATATCAGTCAATTACATACGGAATTGACAGTGCAGTGGCTGGGTATGCTTTCCGAGACCCAGCTGCACCAACCCCTGCCCACCAGGGGAGGAGTGGGAGTAGAACACCGAACAGTAGAACACAGAACACAGAGCTCGCGGCACGGGCGGAGGTACCAACCACCATGCTAACGAGGACAGTGCCGAGGAAAGCCCATTTGGCCAATCACGACGTGATTTACCAGACTCGCGGCAGACACGTTGCCGGCTCCGGGGGCTTCCAGAACCGTCGTCATGCCCAGCAGACAGGGCGTGGCCGGTGTACCTGGCACGCCGTGTCTGACGCCATGCGCGCGTTGTGGTGGCGTTTGTGTACGCCGCTACAACCCTGCCTCCGGGCCAGCTGTGGCCGCAGCTTACCTGGAACACCTTCTGCTGCATCTCCAGCATGTCGTCCAGCAGACGCCGCCAGTCCGGCTGAGCCTGCTGGCGTTCCGGCCGCATGCCGGCTCGACTGAGCCGCTCCAGCAGGGCCAGCACGCGGCCGGGCTGGGCCGCCACCTCTGCCACCTGGCCGACGGTCGTCTGGTGGCCGTGTGCTGCCAGCAGCTGTACGGCGTCCAGCTGGGCGACCAGCCGCTGCCGCCGCTGCAGCAGCTGGCCGGTGACAGCCGGCAGCGCCGACACCATGCGACGCGCCACGGCCGCCCACTGCGGCGCGCCGCACGCGTACACGGCGTCCACGGCCAGACGCACCAACTGGTCGGCGTCGGCCAGCAGCGGGCGCGGCTCGCCGCCGGTCGAGTGGTGCACCAGCAGCGCCGGCAGCGCCAGCCCGTCGGCGGCCAGGCCCAGCACGTAGCCGTGCAGCAGATGAGCCGCCTCGGCTGCAGGCCGGCGCGCCAGGAACGGCAGCAGGCGGCCGCGCATCCGCGCCACGAACGTCGCCTCGTCGGCATCCAACATGATCAGCCGCACCAGCCGGTCGGGCGTCATGCTGGCGAACGAGTCGAGAGTCATCTGGGGACGGACGATTGCGTCACCACAACGGGTGTACCCTTCAGCCGGTCCGCCGCCCGCGCGTCATATTACGCCGCGACGCAGACGCCAGTCCACAGCTGGCGACATCGTTGG
Source organism: Ashinkailepas kermadecensis (assembly GCA_034440615.1). NCBI lineage: Eukaryota > Metazoa > Arthropoda > Thecostraca > Neolepadidae > Ashinkailepas > Ashinkailepas kermadecensis. The sequence goes on along the minus strand of JAOTOM010004359.1, from coordinate 60,508 downwards.
TCTTTGGGTTTAGGGACGAATTAAATGCATATGTCATGCAGCCTTCGTAAGTCGAACCGAGTATAAAGTATCAGTAGCAGGCGGAGGAGAACAACATGCATCATGGCATCCTATCACATTTCATGACGAGGTTATTTTGCAAACAAGTCAGAAAATAATAGGCATTTATATACAACACTCGTCGAGAGTACAATGCGCCAAAACGAACCGCATAAAGGAACGGTAGGAGTTCACCAACACAAGGCGATCCAGCGCCCAGCTATTCCACCAGGGTGCACAACACAAGGCGATCCAGCGCCCAGCTATTCCACCAGGGTGCACAACACAAGGCGATCCAGCGGCCAGCTATTCCACCAGGGTGCACAACACAAGGCGATCCAGCGCCCAGCTATTCCACCAGGGTGCACAACACAAAGCGATCCAGCGGCCAGCTATTCCATCAGGGTGCACAACACAAGGCGATCCAGCGGCCAGCTATTCCACCAGGGTGCACAACACAAGGCGATCCAGCGGCCAGCTATTCCACCAGGGTGCACAACACAAGGCGATCCAGCGGCCAGCTATTCCACCAGGGTGCACAACACAAGGCGATCCAGCGGCCAGCTATTCCACCAGGGTGCACAACACAAGGCGATCCAGCGCCCAGCTATTCCACCAGGGTGCACAACACAAGGCGATCCAGCGCCCAGCTATTCCACCAGGGTGCACAACGCGGTTCAGGAGAAACGGCCAAGTGCCATTTCGAAATGGCGGCATTCGACGAGAACATGAGCCACAGACAGGTTATCGCCACAACAGTGACGAACTGGCCGCTCTCCACCACAGAGAAGGTAGCGCTGCGAAAGGCATGTGTGTCTTAGACGAATACGACACAAGATCACCTCCTCTCGCCTCGATCGTCGTGAGCACGACTGTCATGCATCCAAGCGAGGCTTTAAAGCTTTCAGTTGCTTGACCAAGACGGCATTCGAGAAAGGCTGCCACTTGCTGTAGATATAGGGAAACATACTGTGTGTAAAGAAAGCATACGACCTTCAATATACCAGGAGGTGCTGAGTTGACATCAAAAGTAACGTTAAGGATTATACTTTATTACTCAACGTTTCGGCCAGGGGCCATCGTCAGGAGTGATATAAAAATGTCAAGTTTAGCAATTGAAAAAAAAAGCACGCGAGAAAAAAAGCGTGCAAAAGACACGTGGAATGCAGAAAAGCCTCCTCAGTGGTGCAGACACTTAAAGAAACTCCAAACCAGAAACAAACTATGTCAATATAGAATCCTCTGAGGAAGCCCGAGCCGATGGTCCACATACATATCGATACATACACTCACGCACATATATAGACATAGATCCAATATAACGCGTAATACATAAAATATAATTTATGTTTATGTAATTTAAGTGATATACCATGACGTCGTTTGCGTGTTTAGTTGCGGCCGTAGATTACGTATGTGTAGAGATTCGAGGACCTTTAGATCAGCGTTGTGCCTGGCTGTTGCTAGAATTTCTACTTTGAAGTTTGTGTTAGTGTCGCTGTGTTCCATGTTAGAATGTTTGTCGATCATGTGTTCGCCTAAAGGTGTGTATGCTCTTCGAAGTCTGGCATCTCCCAAGTGCTCATTGTACCTATCCCTGATACTACGTTTGGTTTCACCGACATAAAATATTCCAAGACAGCGGTTGCACGTTATTTTATAAACTACGTTTTTCCGCGTGCATCTACCTTTGAGCCCGTTGATACAGGTGTGGCACGTTCTTCTACCAGCAGGGCATGGCGGAATTTCCAGGGCTGAGAGGACCAGGTAAGATTTCAGCGTAGGTCCGCTAGTCCAGGCTACCCTAACATGGTTTAGATGAGACGAACGGATGGCTGCGTTTACCTGTCGACATAGTTGGTCATCGACAAATGGAAGTCTCATGTAAACATAGTTGGGATTACTACCCGCTCGATGCCGACGTTGCCCACTTATCCTACTCCTGTTGTGAGGGTGAACAGCACGAGCGGCGGAGTGTACCCGATGTGCTGGGTATCCGTTTTCCAGGAAAAGAGTTGTCATCTTCGCAAGGCTCCGCTCGCATGAAATAGTATCGGAGGAGACTCGTGCTGCTCTCCTCATTTGGGATGTTAAAACGGCCTTTTTAGTAGCCATCGGGTGGGCCGAATCATAGGGCAAGATGATGGGGGCTGCCATAGGTTTAAAGTACAGTTCGGTGGTGTAGCTCCCATCAGCCTGAACTACAAACAACGTATCAAGGAAAGGAATCGAACTGCTATGACCAGTGTGTTCTAAGGTGAACTTGATGCTGGAGTGTTGTTGGTTAATTTCTGCAAAGAAGTCGAGCAGAGAGGCCAAGCCATGTGTCCAAACACCAAAAATATCGTCTATATACCTCATGTAGAGAGCTGGTTTCAAATCATACGAAGCTAAGAAGATCGACTCTTGACATTTTTATCTCATTTTTGCTCATTTTTGCTAAACTTTACATTTTTATATCACTCCTGACGATGGCCCCTGGCCGAAACGTTGAGTAATAAAGTATAATCCTTAACGTTACTTTTGATGTCAACTCAGCACCTCCTGGTATATTGAAGGTCGTATGCTTTCTTTACACGCAATGTCTAAAACCCAGGAGCATCTAAGAGCCATTCTTCGTTGTATTAAACAATGTTATAACAGTGGCGACCTCACGGAAGAAATGGCCCAATTTGCAATTTTGCATCAAAAGCTAGGACGTGTGGAAGAACGGATCATCTTCCTCATCAACTGCAGACAGGAAAGGCTCTACCCCAGATTCATAGTCTCCAAGGTTTCAATTCATCACAGCTCCAGCAGCCAGCGGGTCCGTAAACAAGTTAGCAAACTTCAAGCTATCATGTTGCGAGAAGAGATTGCTGATGCTTACAGACATCGAGCCTATATAAGAAGAAGTCTGCGCCGTTTGGGGCGGCGTTTGTCCTGCAGCTGTCCAGATTGGTGCTGGTTGTTGGAGCAGTGCGACTCTCTCCTTCGTCATGAAAGAAGCGCTTGCAGACAAAGGTTAGTCAAGAAATTTGGATCGCTTCAGAAGCAGAGTCTAGTAGACAGCAGCGGCTCAGGCCGTGGGCTTGCACCAGGGCACGGGACTCTGTCAAGCACTTGTCTTCCGGGAAGTACCCTCCTGCAGGTACCGTGTCCAAGTCGCTTGCCTGAAAATGCCCAGAAGATCGAGTCTCCTGTTTCCTCAAGTGTTGCAGCAACGGAAGAAGAAGTCTCCAGTTCGACGCTTCGGCCCAATCAGAGCTCTAGGGACTCCACTTCACTACCCCTAGAAACCAGTCATCTCTTGCCTGAGGAGTCGGAGGAGGACAAACACTGCGGCCCAGTGAAAACAGCTGTTTGTAGTGATGTTGGTGCTTCACCACGTAGTGTTGTCGATTTTCGCTGCTGTGCGGACAGGGTCTGGTGCGCTTCGTTGTTTAGTGTGTTCGTGCCCAGCGTTGTGACTGTTTGGAGCTTTGGGTGGGCTTTGGTCATGCGTGGGTGGTCTCTGTGTTTGACGATCTCCAGCGTTGTTTCTGGAGTCAGAAACTGCGGCGTGAGGCCAGCAGCCGTCCGCAGCGCACCACAAGAGGACGAACTTCACCTAGGTACACATTCATCGTACCAACCACCTACGCCACTCCCGGATAAAAATAATTTACTTCACCACGCGGCTACCAATGGAGAAAGCTCGGGTAGTTGCATTACTTCTGGCACCCACGGTACGGACACCAACGGCGATGGCACTGAACAATATCGTACACATCGCACGTCTAATCTAAGTAAGTTACCTCTAGACTCAGATATATTGGGATTGCTTGACAAAGGCCCCAATTTTGCGTTAGCTCAAAAAGTAGATCGTAGCTGCTTGGAAAAGGCAGAATCAGGCGTAGAAAGGGCGATCTATGGTTTGCGGTGGAGGAATGTGAGGGAGACAAAACAGCAAACTGTACCTCAGGTACCGCGGGCAGGCTTATCACAAAGCACCTCTAGCACAGGTCATTCAAAGCTTCGCCCCATGTTTCCCGACACTCTTGCATACCAACCACCGAGAGCCACAACTCAATTAGAATCTGAGTTGAAAGATTTAAAAACAAAAGTTCTAAAAGCATATAAATATCACAACAAAGCATCGAACAAAAGGTCGGACAATTATGCGAAACAGAGGGAAGTACTTCGGGAAATGAAAAACAACGATAATGTAATAGTAAAGCCGTCAGATAAATGCAAAGGATTCGTCGTGCTAAACAAAACGGATTACATTGAAAAGGCCAGTAAAATAACGGACGATTATCAGAGCATTTCTTCCCAACCAAACCCTACCAAACGTCTCGAAATTGAAACATGTACTATTACCAAGGAAACTTTATCAGGGAAGTTACATAAAGACATAGTGTTATCTCTCCTTCCTCATTCCAGCCGCACAGCGGAATTATACGGGCTCCCCAAAAACCACAAACTAGAGGTTCCACTGCGCCCTATAGTGTCGGCGAGTGGTGACCCCCTAGACAAGTTATCTTGGTTCTTGAGCAAGATTCTGGTCCAGATACAAGCGTTGGCTCCCGCCCATCTGACAAACACGGAGTCGTACCTACAGAGGGTGAAAGAAACGTTCCCTACCAAACTTCCGGAAGGCAGTATTGTTTTCACCATGGACGTGAAAAATCTATATGGCAGCATTCCGATAAAGGAGGGAATAGATGCTGTGATTAGTCTAATCGAGGACAATCTGGATGACATTTGTCTTTTCGGGATTGGGGTACAGGACTGTGTGAAATTACTAACACATATTTTCAGCAATAACCTCATACGTTTCGGTAACTCCATGTACAAGCAAACAAAGGGAGTGGCTATGGGTAACCGATGTGCACCTCCTTTAGCGATTGCTTTTATGCACCGCCTTGAGTCGATCTTCTTAGCTTCGTATGATTTGAAACCAGCTCTCTACATGAGGTATATAGACGATATTTTTGGTGTTTGGACACATGGCTTGGCCTCTCTGCTCGACTTCTTTGCAGAAATTAACCAACAACACTCCAGCATCAAGTTCACCCTAGAACACACTGGTCATAGCAGTTCGATTCCTTTCCTTGATACGTTGTTTGTAGTTCAGGCTGATGGGAGCTACACCACCGAACTGTACTTTAAACCTATGGCAGCCCCCATCATCTTGCACTATGATTCGGCCCACCCGATGGCCACTAAAAAGGCCGTTTTAACATCCCAAATGAGGAGAGCAGCACGAGTCTCCTCCGATACTATTTCATGCGAGCGGAGCCTTGCGAAGATGACAACTCTTTTCCTGGAAAACGGATACCCAGCACATCGGGTACACTCCGCCGCTCGTGCTGTTCACCCTCACAACAGGAGTAGGATAAGTGGGCAACGTCGGCATCGAGCGGGTAGTAATCCCAACTATGTTTACATGAGACTTCCATTTGTCGATGACCAACTATGTCGACAGGTAAACGCAGCCATCCGTTCGTCTCATCTAAACCATGTTAGGGTAGCCTGGACTAGCGGACCTACGCTGAAATCTTACCTGGTCCGCTCAGCCCTGGAAATTCCGCCATGCCCTGCTGGTAGAAGAACGTGCCACACCTGTATCAACGGGCTCAAAGGTAGATGCACGCGGAAAAACGTAGTTTATAAAATAACGTGCAACCGCTGTCTTGGAATATTTTATGTCGGTGAAACCAAACGTAGTATCAGGGATAGGTACAATGAGCACTTGGGAGATGCCAGACTTCGAAGAGCATACACACCTTTAGGCGAACACATGATCGACAAACATTCTAACATGGAACACAGCGACACTAACACAAACTTCAAAGTAGAAATTCTAGCAACAGCCAGGGACAACGCTGATCTAAAGGTCCTCGAATCTCTAAACATACGTAATCTACGGCCGCAACTAAACACGCAAACGACGTCATAGTATATCACTTAAATTACATAAACATAAATTATATTTTATGTATTACGCGTTATATTGGATCTATGTCTATATATGTGCGTGAGTGTATGTATCGATATGTATGTGGACCATCGGCTCGGGCTTCCTCAGAGGATTCAATCTTGACATAGTTTGTTTCTGGTTTGGAGTTTCTTTAAGTGTCTGCACCACTGAGGAGGCTTTTCTGCATTCCACGTGTCTTTTGCACGCTTTTTTTCTCGCGTGCTTTTTTTGTTCAATTGCTAAACTTGACATTTTTATATCACTCCTGACGATGGCCCCTGGCCGAAACGTTGAGTAATAAAGTATAATCCTTAACGTTACTTTTGATGTCAACTCAGCACCTCCTGGTATATTGAAGGTCGTATGCTTTACACGCAATGTCTAAAACCCAGGAGCATCTAAGAGCCATTATTCGTTGTATGAAACATACTGTGGTAGAAGTCTCCGGCAGGAAGTAGCAGACGATGCGTGTGAGCAAGACGATGCACTCGCTGAACTTTTGGCTGCTGTTCCAGCGAGCCAGATACCAATAATTGCCATGTGGTTTGGAATCTAGCACAATACAACACATTTTTCCTCCTAAGGCTTGCTACCAACATTTCCCACCTGGACTGGAATCCAGCACAAAACAACAGTTTTCCCCTCCAGAGGCTCGTTACCAACATTTCCCACCTGGCTTGGAATCCAGCACAATATAACACCTTTCCCCTCCTGAGGCTCGTTCTCACATTCCCCACCTGTATTGGAATTCAGCACAACGCATCTTCCCCCTCCTGAGCAAGGCAAACAAATGAGCAGTAAAATGCCTTGTACGAGTGGGCTAGGTGAGCAAAATCTCTTCAGGACCAACAGGCTGCTGAGAAAGTCTGGCAAGATAAGGTGTAAATCCTCTTCTACCACCTGAATAAAAGGGCCTTGACGACTACCACCACTTATGCTGTAAAAACGGACGTATGTGATGGAAGTGCAAAACACCGAGCAAAGTTACCACACACAAGGCACTGCCGACGCCAGTATCGGTTATAGAATCATCGATGCACGTGGCTGTGTACCCCTCGTAGAACTGTAGCTCGTGCTCGCTGCTCTGAGGAGATAGCATATTTTCTTGTGGGCTCGGCTATTGAAAACTCAGCTGTTGAGGGAACCAGTCCCCACGATGTAGGTGTCGGATGGTGATCTACACGATATATTCACCGATTCTTTAAGCAGTCTTATGGCTCTGAACACATTTTATCCATCAAACCCCTTTTGCGGGATATTCTGAGCCGTCTTACTGAGATGCAACGCCCAGGGCGACGGGTGATAAGGGTATATGTTGGCCCCTATATATGTTGGCTCCCTAACCATCTGGGAATTTCTGGGAACGGGTTGGCGGATGCTGCGGCGAAGCGAGCAACGCACCGTGTACTTGATCATTACCACTCCCTGTCACCGACTATTACTGAGAAGAGTGTCCCAGACTGTCCATAACAGCCACTATACGTGGAGAGCATGTATCGTGAAATAAATAAATAAAGAGTATATTTCCAATCTAGACAAGTGGCAAGCAGTGTGTGATGGGGCCTGTAAACAAGCTCAGAGCCATCGAGCAACTTCTGGATCCATGGAGCTCGTCCTGCCGTAAGTCTAGACAAGTAGAGGTGACACTGTACCACCTCCGCATAGGGCAAACTTATGCCACTCACAGGTATCTGCTATAAGATGACGACAAATCGTCACCCTAGACGAGCAACCACCTTTCCGTGGTGGTGGTGTGGTGGTGATGGCGGGGGATTGCGTGCTCCGAGATCCGGCGGACACTCTTTGTCCAATGGCGAGGAGTCAGACTAGGAGTGCCTCTTTCATCCTTCTCCAATTCCAATATCTATCCCATCTCAACATCCATGTCCTTCACCTGGCCTTGCAGCACCAACTCTCTCCTGTTCGAGTAGGTAGGCCAGCTTCCCCTGGTCTACCCATCCGCCCAGTTGTATTGGGGGTGGCCTCGCCCCTCGGCCCGTCCCCCGGGGTTGACGGCAGGGTTAAAATAATGTTTTTTCGTCAGGTGTGAGATGTCGAAACGAGCCCAGCAGGATGTAGAAATTTGCCATGGAATTAGTGTCGTTTAAAATGCTTTTGATGTTTTTCAGACCAAAATTTGAGTCAATAGTGTAGGTACTTATGATTGGACCTTTATCACTTGTTTTGAGATTCACAATTTAAAAAGAGCTATATTCGGGATAGGGAGAATAATAACTATGATATAAACTGATATTGTATGCCATATCACATTATAGGCAATCCCTTTACCTGAAATTGCATTGGAAAATGTTCGTGTATCACCATTCCTTATCGAGAGCATGCACATGCTATTTATAAATGAGATACTGTTCGAAAGGAGACATGCAGACTTGATAAGCATTCATGAATGAGCAGGATGCCGATACTTCTTGGAGAAGGATGTGGATTGAGTGTCCAGAAAGTGGTATATTCCACCCTATTTTACGAATAATTTATCACTGGTTGACGGAGTCCTGGTGGTTGAGGCCCCCGCCGCACGGTGCCAGTTGTGGTGGGGGACCAACACACCCCTTTGGTCCCAATATCCCGGAGGGGCGGGCGGGCCCGCAGGACCCATGCGGGCCAAGTGGCAGTTCGCCTAGGTCCGGGAGCCTGGGCTTCGACCTGGTGCTTGCCGGATCGGCCGGCCGGGGTCAAGGGGTGGGCGGTGCTGTAGCGCGGTGGGGGTGGTGAGTCTCTCTTTCCCGGCCGTACGAAGGCGCCGCCTGCCCCGCATAGCTCTTCGGGCGCTTGGTGTCCTCCGCCGGCGGGGCACAGGCGTTCCCCCAGTAGGACTCTTAGGTGGTGGGGCGCCACGAGGAGCGGAAACTAGGCACACTTTATGGGTTCTTCCAACACACGTACCCGCCCTGGGTCCTTGAGCAAGGACCCAAACTCCGGCTGCCCAAGAGGTAGTCCGAACCGACACCCACGGAGGCGTACCGTCCTGCGCCTCCCCGTCCCGTACCACATCAGCAACGCGTGGTCGGTACCACTAGAATATGTCAAATGTTCAGTTCAATTATCCGGGAGCCAGGACCACGATCTCCTCGGGTTCTGGTCTTGGCATCAAAGGAACCTGAAGAGACGCTCTCCTCATTGTCCCTTTTCAGCGTAAACGCGGTTGCGACCAAATTAGAGACATCGTTAGATGTGAACCTTTACGAGATAGAGGATTGGAAATGGAGTTCCGGAACGCAGAGGAGGCAATGAGTGCTCTAGGAATGAGCTTAAGTATTAATTTCTGTATGAATGAGTTACAGGGTTAGAGACTACAGATTACACGGTTAGAGATAGAGAGCGGACGATCCAAAACTACCATTCCGATCGCAGTGCAATCATATCGGACCTACAACCATTCGAAGGGCGTGATTAATTGCTATGACTTAAGGAATGTCTCAGAAGAAGAAATAGTGGATGGTTTGTCTGAGTATGGTGTAGTAGAGGCCCACAGGATCAAGGCGCGTCATGGAAGTGATTTGATACAACTAACAGCATCATTTTAATATCTAACTCGACAAGTCTGCCAGCCAACATGTATGTTTGCTACATTCGAGTTAAGATGAGGATGTTCGTTCCCAACCCTATGCGCTGTTACCGATGCCAGCGTTACGGCCACATCACACAACATTGTAGAGGTCGCCCAACATGTGGAAAATGTGGTTCACCAGAGCATGCGGGCGACAACTGTAGTTCTTGGAAACAAGGTGCATCAACTGCGATCATCGTCAGGTGCCGCATCCACCATACGATCGTTCGTGCCCAGCATACGCTAGGGAGATGAAGGATTGGAAGTGCAGTTCCGAAACGTAGAGGAGGAATGGGATGCTCTAGGAATCAGTGAGTTGAAGTACACCGTTAGAGACCAGAGCGGATGAAGTCGATGCGCCCTGAAGCCCAAATAACTAACTAGACCAGAGCGGGCGACGCAAAACTACCATTCCGATCGCAGTGCAACCATATCGGACCAAAAACCATTCGAAGGTAGTGATCAGTTGTTGTGACTTCAGGGATGTTTCAGAAGAGGAAATGGTGGATGGTTTGTCTGAGTATGGTGTAGTAGAGGCCCACAGGATCAAGGCATGTCGTTGAAGTGATTTGATACCAACCAATAGCATCATTTTAACTTCTTAACTCCGACAGACCTGCCAACCGACATATATTTTGGCTACATTTGAGTTAACATGAGGATGTTCGTCCCCAACCAGACACCTTTCTTTTCGACAAACCCGAGAGGGCGTATGAAGAAACCCATCCAAAGGTTTCCTACTCAGCGGCAATGAGATATACTCACAGGACTACAATATTACGGCAGCATACCAACGCCACTCAGCTCCTTGCGGAGGTCAGTGCCCTACTTAACTCATTTGGCATCATCTGCATACCGGCGACAGACGCAGGCTGTCAGGCCTCTGGCCAGTGTTGTTCATCGGGTAAGGTGAGGCGCCCTGACACCCTGTCCAGGGATGATTTCCCTCGGTGGCAACAGGGGTGCAGGCGGCGACCGAAAGTGTGACCTCGTAGGACGAGTGGACACAGACACAAAGGATGAAATAACCGCAAAACGTCTACCACTACACAGTAATAGTAGACGTATACAAAAACACTGACAACCTGTCAACTTGCGCTTTTACTCAGCAAAGTACATTACATGTAAACGCGATGGCTTCTGCTAGCAATTGCTTTTCAACATATTGGGTTTTGACACTATCAAGAGCACGTAATGGGTTTTAACTTTGCATTTAGGCTCAGAAATTGGCAAAAGGATGAATGTTAAAACTTTTCAAAATAACATAAAATTTGGAATTGCAATGCGGGAAACAGCTGCACAATTAAGTGATATACGACGACAACTATGTCGATTTTATTCTATTTTGGTTCGGTCAATTCAATGCTTTGATGAAAATCACAAAAATTGCCGTTACTGGACAATTTTATTTTCGTGAAAAAGTGAACGTGATGGGTTTTGACGTCGCACTGGACAGTAGCTTTGCGTTGCAATCTTTCCAGCATACCTGTATCTCTTTCTAAGTGAGGGCCCATGCCTGCACATAATAGTCGAAATGTGGTTGCACATAAGCTAAGCACAATTGTTAATAATTTCCTTGCTCTTATATTTCACAATTCTATTTGATTCCTAGCATTCTGATTGCCCTGTTCCTATCTCAATTAAATTGCTTTTCTGCTTTCCCACTTTGCAAGAACAGGAATAATTTTGGGTGGGCTGACATATCAAACCCTTAGTCTCAGTATATTTTCGGGCCCAGGTATCATTTCCATCTTGAAAAAGCTGGCACCCGCTATTTAATTACAATTACGGGACAACATAACATATGTATTTTCCAACAGCACAAAATTATCCGCTCAGATAATCATGTGACAAAAACATACACTTCGGAACCGTCCTGAAAAAAGTAAAATCCTACTCTGTGTGCAAGTGAGCGGGCAGAAGGAAATGGAAAGGGGCGGCCCTGACCTCGGTGTGCGCAGCGTCGTACACGAGCGTGCAGAGCGTCTCCAGCTCGTCCCGCAGCGTCTCCAGGCCGGCCACGTTACGCTCGCGCCCCAGCTGCACCAGGTCGAGGCCGAGTCGTACCAGGCTGGTGCGCTCCACCACCTCGCGCGCCCGACCCAGGTACCAAGCGGTCAGCTGTTCCCCGCTCAGGTCATCACACGTGGCCGCGTACACCGGACAGTCGGCCGGCTGCTGTCTGGGGGTACGGCAGGGGTCAGGTCACCACACGTGGCCGCGTACACCGGACAGTTGGCCGACTGCTGTCTGGGGGTACGGCAGGGGTCAGGTCACTACACGTGACCGACTGCCGTCTCGGGGTACGACAGGGGTCAGGTCACCAGCCGGTGACCAGCCATGGCCGCCGGCTGGCGTCGGAAACAAATGCGATCATATTTTCAATATCAATGATATGCTAACTGAAGACGTAGTCTAACACGGACACTTGCTTTTATGCAAATGGCAGGGGAAAATGAACGGAATCTACCCAGAAATGCTCCTTCAATCCCAAGGTAGGCAACACCCCTCCTCAAACTGCAACATTAGAGGGGGAGGAGAGGGGAATGGAACAGCATACTAAAAGAGCTGTCGAGTTTTGTGAGAGGTAAAGCAAGTTCGGCGAACACGTCTTATGATCTCTCAGATCAGGGAAGTCGATGGGTACAGGAAAGAGGTAAGGCAGGACTGTATTCTCGACGGAATATAGTTCGAATATGCCAAACATAATGAAATGACTGGTGGTATATCAAAATTATCACAACCGAAGGGATGCAGGCATGACTACTTTTGTTCCAACTGGATTAGGTTTGTGACGAAGTTAATTTTGGACCCCCTCTTTTCAATGCATTTGGCTCCCATGTATCTTGGGATCCGAGCTCTGAGCGGATCCCAGGCATTTGGTCGGTACCTGCCTGCGCGCTGATTTTAGCAGTAGACGCGACGGGTCTACCGGTCGCGGCGTGTGCTATGCTTAGCTCAGCATCCGTTCCCACACCTCGAGTACCCCGGTTCGGCCGGCCGAGAATGCCATTGCGACATGACAGTTGCGTGTCAGGTCGTTGACACCCGCGTCACCCTGGTACCAGGTGATGCGAGCGTAGGGCTGGAGGCCCGGTCGGAAGTACTTTCGACCAATCGCAGTTAACCGAGTCATTGTGCCGTCGACCTATTACGCTCGACCACGTCACCATCAGATGTCATAGTTGTTCTCGACCGATCATAATTTACCATGTGGAGTAGGCAGCCCTCGCTCGAGGGCAGCAGCCCCCCGAGCCGACAGTCTTCACGGGGCAGCCGACGCGGGCGGACATACGCGAGAGACAGAGGTGATAAACGGAGTTGGATTGTTGAGGCTAGTGAGATGTAGCCTGTCGCAAGATGTGGGAGCTGGAACGTTTGGTGTCTCGGTCTGATGGTTTTCCGTCGCTATCAGTCGTGATTGCCTGTTGATTTGGGGCAGAACTTTCGTTAACATTGGTTTTACTGTTGGACTGTTGATATTGTTGCACAAGTTGTCACCGTTTGATTAACCAATCAGCCCGATCAATTCAAAGAACACTACCAGCTGGTGACTTTGAAGAACGGCTCGTGGATTTGAGACCCGGCGAATGAGAGAAGCTGCCGAATTTGAGAACCAGTTATCGTAATAACAAGGAAAACCTAGACAATCACTGCCAGGCAGACTGTTGCCAGGCAGTTGCCTATAAGTTATCATACACAGTGTTGGCAGCTTTTAACACCAAACTTGTTTTTACTGGTTTTACCAGTGGTAAAAGTGGACATGTCATATATTTGCGGGTTTTTACCGGTAAGGGTTCCGCAAATACGGTGCTTACTCTTTTTCAGATACATAATATATACTGTTTGTACGCCTAGTAAAGTGTCACGTAGCATCAGTGCGCATAGCACATAGAAATAGGCCAAGTTGGACCTGAAAATGTCACAGGAAGTTTGAGCATGGCACGAATTTTCCGCCTCTTTTTACCAGATCGGTTTTTGCAGGTAAAAACTAGTTGTCATGACAAAAACTAGCTTTTCTCGTTGGAAACTACAACCCTCAGCATGCAGAATCGCAGAGCCCCGTGACAAGTATCTGTGGTCTGTAGACTTTAAACTACAAGGTCATCAGTCTGGTCTAGCTCTTCTCACCTACCTGTGGCGCGGCGTTTGTCATCCAATAGGAGGCTATCAACCCAGTCGGGCTCCCCCACATACCTGTGGCGTGGCGTTTGTCATCCAATAGGAGGCTATCAACCCAGTCTGGCTCCCACACACACCTGTAGCGTGGCGTTTGTCATCCAATAGGAGGCTATGAACCCAGTCGGGCTCCTACCTATGGCGTGGCGGTTTGTCATCCAATAGGAGGCTTTCAACCCAGTCTGGCTCCTCCCAACGCTTCGTCTCCCACTGGACCACATGGCCGGCGGTGTCCATCTGGATAGAAGTCGACGTCAACACAAGTCACACTAACACACAACAAATATACCAGCCTCGCCGGAACACAAGTCACACTAACACACAACAAATATACCAGCCTCGCCGGAACAAATATACCAACCTCGCCGGAACCACATTGCAGCTGGTGCGTTCCACGACAGATCGACCAATGCACTTCACCCCATGCATTTTAACTGAGACCGCAATATGCTCACAGGATATTCTTTGGCTCTGAATATATCTGTGCAAATTTCAGCCCGATTCGGCCAACGGTTTTTGAGCTATAGCCTCCGGCATTATTTTTAGGTCAAATGACATGGGTTGGTTTGACGATGGATATCTCGTCAATAAGAAGCGGAAAGGGTGGAAAGTTATATATATATATATATATATATATATATATATATATATATATATATATATATATATATATATACATATATATATATATATATATATATATATATATATTTCAGAAGAAATAGGATGAACTGAAACATTCCCAAAGTGAAATATCAGCATTTCCAACAGTTGATCTCGTGACCTCCCGTGACCCCTAGCCCATCGAAATTGACAAATTTGACAGCGGAAATAAAAGTAGGCATGATTTCGCTGACGAAACAAAGATTTTTCCATTTTGCGTTTTCCGGGTAGGACGGATATCGTGTAAGCTTTCTTCCATTGGAAAGGCACATTAGGTATAACAATGACATTCAGACACATGATCGGAAAAAGTTATTTTCAAGGAAAAACATTAACACGTTTTTAATGTAGATCTTAAATTTCCCTTAAAACCATCACGAATTTCAAGGTCACTAGTTACCGATAGGTCACACATGGGATTTACGCGTAGGGATGCAATTGTACTTCGGAACAACTGATATGCATTGAATAACATCAAACACGGAAACAACGCAACCAGACCCTATTAAATCAGGTTCTATTGCCTACATATTGCATCTGGCGCGGTAGGTTTTAACAAACATGAGGGTCACTTTGTGTCAGAGATCAAGTGTTAGGCACCTGTGTCATTTTGTGCTGAAGAAAAGGCATTTTGTGCATGACTATGTGTTGAACACAAATAAAAGCCCAGGTGCTTGTCTCGCGCATGTCTTCCATCTCACCCCATCCGTACTTCGTACATATATCCGTACTCCCCATCCGTACATAGCTCATTACTCTCCAGCCTGGTGGCGGTTCCGAGGGAGATAAAGGCGCCGGCGTTGATGCCGGCGGACAACAGAGGGGTTGACATCGGGAAGGAAACGATAACAGGCTTGGCAGAGCCGGAGCAATGTACGAATCAGTTTCGGGAAACGCATGGTGGAAAGAGGACATGGTGATTTTTTATCGACGTACATAAACGCTACAACGAATTGTTATAGCCACTGTGACGATTCTTATCGTCGCCATACAAAGCGAATAACAAAAAAATGTTGCCGAAGCATCGGTAAGCTCCAATGAAGACGTGAAAATCCTCACTTTACCAGAGGTGTGGCTTCGTATGTAAAATTTACAATTTGAAAATTTTCCAACTATTCAAACTATATATATATATGTTCGATTTTTTAAGATTTCCTTTTCTCAATCAGCGTCAGAAATTAAAAGAAGGAAAAAGATACATCGAAGGGAAACTTGATGCAAACAAAATTCATAACTCTGGCAGCCTCAGAAGAGCAAAACATGCTAAAGTCGACAAAAATGTCAAATAAATTTTGCGGAAATGCTTGAACTCAAAATTGACTTTCCATCAAAGAAAACATGTTCCGTTGGCCGCTGGCTATCTGTACCTGTTGAGAAGTCCCTGAAATATGTCATATTCAAAATTATACACATTTATGAATGTACATGCAAGTTCAAAATTAACTCGTTAAAAAACACTTACATATTAAAAAAATATCCCAGACCAAAACGATACTCCAGGACGAGTTCTTTCAGATGCCGTCTTAAAATTATCTGCCAATTGACATTTACTATCTCAAAACGCCACTTCCGGAAACCCAAGCTGTTTTCCCCGCTTTTATTACAATATTTCATGCCCTAATAGGCGCTACAGTCACCAGAAATCATAGAAAACGGCCTGAAAACGTCCTATTTCACCTTGGGTGCCTAGGGCCCCAGATTCCATGTTCACCCTAAAAATTCGGTTTCGGCGAACTTTGAAATGGACGCCGTTTGTACCGATTTGGTTACCAAAGCCAAATTGACGCCGTTTGATCTACCTTCATTTTCCTAACATATGTACCGTTGTGCAGCATGGTGTCCCGTGTGGAATGTCCACGTGTCTCAAGTGTCTCAAGAACGTGAATACTGAAGTCACATGAAGGTTGTGAAAATGATGTTTCCTGGCACAGCCTACGTGCATTGTGACAGCAAAGAGTGGCTTGCAATAGGTATACGACTGTACGTCTATATAAATGATGCTCTGCAGGTGGAAAGAAAGCATGAGGTCAGTCCGCTGTGTCCAAGGTGCCATGCTGCACTGTCAGTGCGGCACGTACCGATTGCCAGCAGCCGAGTTTCCTATGGGCGAAGGCGTCACTTTGGACGTACCTCTCTCTCCCTTAGGGAAGTATTCGGGGCTGGCTGATCAATTGTTCAATCAGGACGGCTCTTTCGCTTCCAATCATAAATCAAGCTTTCTGTAATTTATGCCCCTCATTAACTAGCCTTTACGCCTAACAAAATGAGGATCGTAGCACGGCATGATGTCACACGTACATCGACCCCTTCACATGCAGTTGTCTCGTCAACTGCCCTTTGTGCATATCCCATTGTTTGACTGACGATGCTGCGGGGGCTGCATGATCGACGAAGTCGACGTGCCCATAAACTCTAATACCCAACCTATCGGTAATGGATGACCTTGAACTTCGTGAAGTTTATTACGGCAAACTATAAGACTTACATCAATAAGCTTCAAATATTTGTTTTATTGTTAAGCAAGCGTTTTTATATCACCCCTTTCTATTTCATTGTTAGATCCACCGTAGTTACCAAATGGGAGACAACTTACTCAAAATCCGTCCGTTCCGAAGATCGGAAAATCATAGAAACCATGGAGAACGGACGCGTATATGGGATTTGAAAGCAAAATTCATTTTTATATGGCAGCCAAATCATGCCCGTTTATATTTCTTCACTCAAATGCTTCAATTTCAATGGGCCAGGGGTCACAGAAGGTCACCAGGTCATGGGGTCACGAGGTCAAACGTGAGAAATGCTGATATTTTATGACGGATTTGTTTTCGTTAATCATTTTGCTTTTCAAAGATGCATAATATATGACACTTTCACTTCATTATCCATGATATATCTATCGCCAAAGATACACTTGTGCGACATCAAAATACTACCGGAAGCTATAACTACGAAATCGTTAGTAGGATCGGGCTAAAACTTGTTCAGGCGTGTTCAGAGCACAAGACTACCCTGTACACCAATTTTGGTACAAACGCAAATTTAGTGGGTGCAAAATTTAAAGAAAAACATTGGTCGATCTGTCGTGGGACGCACCAGCTGCACAGGACTCAGATCCTACAACCACCACCTGCAGTGCCACTATAGCCACACTACAGCTGCACAGCACTCGGACACTGCAATCATTACCTGCAGTGCCACTATAGCCACACTACAGCTGCACAGCACTCGGACACTGCAATCATTACCTACAGTGCCACTATAGCCACACTACAGCTGCACAGCACTCGGACACTGCAATCATTACCTGCAGTGCCACAGGACTCAGATCCTACAACCACCACCTGCAGTGCCACTATAGCCACACTACAGCTGCACAGCACTCGGACACTGCAATCATTACCTGCAGTGCCACTATAGCCACACTACACTGCACAGCACTCGGACACTGCAATCATTACCTACAGTGCCACTATAGCCACACTACAGCTGCACAGGACTCAGATCCTACAACCACCACCTGCAGTGCCACTATAGCCACACTACAGCTGCACAACACTCGGACACTGCAATCATTACCTGCAGTGCCACTATAGCCACACTACAGCTGCACAGCACTCGGACACTGCAATCATTACCTACAGTGCCACTATAGCCACACTACAGCTGCACAGCACTCAGATCCTACAACCATCACCTGCAGTGCCACTATAGCCACACTACAGCTGCACAGCACTCGGACACTGCAATCATTACCTACAGTGCCACTATAGCCACACTACAGCTGCACAGCACTCGGACACTGCAATCATTACCTACAGTGCCACTATAGCCACACTACAGCTGCACAGCACTCAGATCCTACAACCATCACCTGCAGTGCCACTATAGCCACACTACAGCTGCACAGCACTCGGACACTGCAATCATTACCTACAGTGACTCAGCCTCAGACATCGGACGTTCCAGGGCACAAAGCTACTGTGACCATGTGCCATGTACAACTCCTTGCTTAGATTGCAGAACAGGTTATAGTGAGGGGTGTGGTCTCAGATACCATCATAGAGCAGCGGAGAGACACACGGGATGGGCGGAGTGATCTCAGCTACCCACCTCGGGAAGTAGAGGAGCGTACAGGATGGGCGGCGTCGTCTCCGGCAGGTTCGAGAGCAGCTGCAATCGGTGAGGCAGCAGGTCGTGGCCGTAGTACGTCATCATCACCTGCAGGGCTTGCCACTGCGAGCTCCGAGCAAAGTCCAGCGCCGTCTCCAGTGCGCTTCTGCACAAGCACGCACAGATAGCGCACACATCAGCTCGGTACGGCCGACGGCTAGACACATCTCACTACCGCTACCCTGGCTAGACACCACTGACCGGCCACATCTCACTACCGCTACCCTGGATAGACACCACTGACCGGTCACATCTCACTACCGCTACCCTGGATAGACACCACTGACCGGCCACATCTCACTACCGCCACCCTGGATAGACACCACTGACCGGCCACATCTCACTACCGCCACTCTGGCTAGACACCACTGACCGGTCACATCTCACTACCGCCACCCTGGATAGACACCACTGACCGGCCACATCTCACTACCCTCACCCTGGCTAGACACCACTGACCGGCCACATCTCACTACCGCCACCCTGGATAGACACCACTGACCGGCCACATCTCACTACCGCCACCCTGGATAGACACCACTGACCGGCCACATCTCACTACCGCTACCCTGGATAGACACCACTGACCGGCCACATCTTACTACCGCCACCCTGGCTAGACACCACTGACCGGCCACATCTCACTACCGCCACCCTGGCTAGACAGGACTAACCGGCCACATCTTTCTACCGCTACCCTGGCTAAGCATGACTGACCGGCCGCATCTCACTCTCTCACTGGTAACAACCTCACTGATTCAAGGTGGACCCCGGCAACCACTTCGCCTGCCCGTCAGGTAACCGGCTCACCTGTCCCTCGGGCAGCTCCTGGTAATCGTCTCACCTGTCCCTCGGGCAGCTCCTGGTAATCGTCTCACCTGTTCCTTGGGCAGCTCCTGGTAATCGTATCACCTGTCCCTTGGGCAGCTCCTGGTAATTGTCTCACCTGTCCCTCGGGCAGCTCCTGGTAATCGTCTCACCTGTCCCTCGGGCGGCTCCTGGTAATTGTCTCACCTGTCCCTCGGGCACCTCCTGGTAATCGTCTCACCTGTCCCTCGGGCGGCTCCTGGTAATTGTCTCACCTGTCCCTCGGGCACCTCCTGGTAATCGTCTCACCTGTCCCTCGGGCGGCTCCTGGTAATTGTCTCACCTGTCCCTCGGGCACCTCCTGGTAATCGTCTCACCTGCTCCTTGGGCAGCTCCTGTTGTTATTTGGGCTTAAGGGCGCGCCGATTACGAGGTCATTTAGCGCCCATATTGGGCAGCTCCTGCTAATCGTCTCACCTGTCCCTCGGGCAGCTCCTGGTAATCGTCTCACCTGTCCCTGGGGCAGCTCCTGGTAATCGTCTCACCTGTCCCTCGGGCGGCTCCTGGTAATTGTCTCACCTGTCCCTCGGGCACCTCCTGGTAATCGTCTCACCTGTTCCTCGGGCAGCTCCTGGTAATCGTCTCACCTGTCCCGCAGCCGGCCGTACACGGCCGGCTCGTAGCGGCGCTCCGCCTCCTCCTGACCGCCCAGTATCTCGGTGTACGTCAGCAGCATCTGTCGGTACTCCAGCAAACGACGGCGGTAGCGTACCACCTGGCGCTGCGCCGACGTCAACGGGCCGGCCGCGCTCAGCTGCGCCAGCCGGTCGCCGGGATGGCCGTCGTCAGCGTCGCACGTGTGGAAGGAGAGGTGTGCGGGGTCAGCGGCGGCCAGGACGGCCTCCAGCTGGGTGGCGCCCAGTCCGTGCTCCAGCAGCTGGTGCACCACGTCCAGCCGGGCCGGCACCACCGACACACACTCGTTCAGCACCACCGACCGGCTGCTGATGCGGCTCAGCAGGTCACGGATCGAGTCGGCACACACCTCCGTCTTCTGCCAGTGCTTCAGGAACACCTACGGAATTGGACGTGGTCAGGCGGGGCAGGCGGTGGCTGGTGGGCCGTGATAGCAGGCTAGTGGGCTGGGGGAGGCGGAGGGCGAACGATCTATTTCAATCGGCTTCAATACGATCGATGACAGACGAGCGAGGAGCACAGACACCAAACAGCTAAGACCATGGTGTTGACTTTTCCAAAGTCGAAGGAGGGTGCAGGAATAATGATATAGAGGGAGAAAGTGAGATGCTTAAAGATGATCAGTCACTTTAGACTTCAAGTACATGACTAAAAAAAACACATTGAGAATATGCAATCGACGACCTTCCCATTTGAAGCATTTAAATTAATTTGTTCAATATTGGAAACAGACAATAAGCACTATCGGTCACGACTCCTCGATTAACTGAAGGTTGTTTGAGTTAATTGCGCTGCAGTGCATTGCTTACATATGTGGTAAGCGTTGACAACCCATCATTTCTTTTTTGTCGTCAGAACACAGACCTAAATGTATATATTTTTTTACTGTTTGAGTGCACACACGCGTGCAGGTGTGATGGTAATGGCTCTGATTTACACACAACGCTTCAGATATTACAACATTAGCATGTTACCATCCACTGTGCAAGGAAAGGCGTGAAGGCCCGAATTCGAGCTAGCACCGAATATCATCAACGATTCCCTTACGGGAATTACAGGATGGCGAGGGTATACCGCAAGAGCAAATACGAAAACCTTGGAAACAAAAATCGCCAATTATTATACATTGTTGGCGATCAAATTTTTCCCTCGGGCGTACTCTAATTAGCTGCTCCCAAAATGCATATTCCACTCCAGCACCTGTACACCATCTAGACCTACCAAGCACACCGAGCACAAAATCTGTGGACGCGCCGAGTACACAGAGTACATCATGCGAACCACAGCGGCAGCAGTGCAGGCTTGCCAGCTCCAGTACACGCCTCACCATGTCGCTGTCCAGGTTGTACGTTTCAGCCAGCATGAGTGCCTCGCCATACTCCCCCAGCTCAATTTTGCGCGCGTACAGCTGCTGCGGCGTGGTGCTGCGCAGGCACGTCAGCCGGTACAGGGTGTGCGTGAGGCGAGCCTGCCGGTGTGTGAGCTCGAACCTCTCCGAGTCGGTCAGCCAGTACACGGCGGACCTGAGCCACACACGATGTACAGTCACCGCCAACACCCAGTACAGACCTGACCTGAGCGGCGCAGAACAGCCATCACAGGATGTACAGTCACAGCTAGCACCCAGTGCAGGCCTGATCTGAGCGACATACACAACCCATGCAGACCCCACCTCGCAGGTCGTGGCCACCCTGCCCATAATGAGACAGTCGGTCCATCTCTGGCAAATTACCTCAAACCACATATAGTCAGCAACGCCGTGCAGCCTGCACTTCATAAGTAGAGCTTAATAGTACAGCTTCAATAAACGCACAGCATACGTATCACAGTAGGCATGTGATAAAACAACATATTGCATTGGGAGCATATGAACCCCCGTCCCCATGGAAGGCTGTGTCGGGTGTCGGGAACATTCGGGCAGGCTCGACTGCACCCCCCTCCCCCCCCCCGCTTAACGGATCTTCGAGCCAGAGGCGACACACGGTGAGGAATAGGCGTCCCCTGTGAGGGTAATGGCGCTTTCTTGAGAGCAAAAGGTGCGCTTTCAGTATCATCGAATGCAGCCCACCCCTCCTTCCCCAATCAACCAGATGAGCCCCACGGAGAGGAATAGGCATCACTTGGAAGAAAAAGGCGCCATCCTGAGAGGAAAAGTCACCCCTTCAGTGTGATCGGGCTGTCCCCCCTACCGCTTAACGGGTTTTCAGCCCGATGTGCCCTCCAGACATGACCCCACACGACAAATCCTGGATCTGCACCTGTCCATGATGAACAAACGAGTACAAAGTGTTATCTAGGTATATATCAGCACAACGATCTGCTATTTTTTGGAGGAGAGCGGTAGTTGATGTGGGCGGCAGTGACCGACCTGAACCCATCGAGCAGGCGGCGCGCCACACCCACGGTCGGCTCTTCGTCGTCGTCCTGCTCGTCGTCGGAGGTGGGCTCGTGCTCGCCGCCGGCTCGATCGCTGTGCACGCGCCGACGCGCCGGCTCAGAGCGGCGCTCGCACTCGAGCACGAGCAGCGCCTGGCCGTCGCCGGCGGCGCGGCCCGAGCTGACGCGCGGCGCGCCGCCGAAAAACTCGGCCGACTCGCCGAGCAGGTTGGCGAGCGTGTCGGCGTGGCTGACGGTGACGGCGCCGCTGCAGCGCGCCAGCACCACGGCCGCCTCCGACCACCAGCTGACGTCGGCCGGCCGGCCGGCGGCGGCGCCCAGCGCGCGCACCTGCCGCTGGCGACGGCCGGTCGGCAGCCGCAGCAGGCCTGGGCTGACCGCGTCCTGGCCCGGCTGACACTGCAGCGGCCAGTGCGACTGCTTGCGCAGCGACGGGAACTGCCACACGGTGAGCGCGCCAGACAGGTGGGCAGAGAGCAGGCGGCTGGCGGCCGGCGACAAGCTAAGCGCCACCACCGGGTCCCAGGCGGACTGGGCGCCCCGCCACGGCCACCATCCGGCCGGCTGCACCTCCAGCTCCTGAGGTCACCCGCACACACACACTGTTCAGATGAGCTGGACCAGGCTGACTGGGGGCCCCACCACGGCCACCATCCGGCCGGCTGCACCTCCAGCTCCTGAGGTCACCCGCACACACACACTGTTCAGATGAGCTGGACCAGGCTGACTGGGGGCCCCGCCACGGCCACCATCCGGCCGGCTGCACCTCCAGCTCCTGAGGTCTGCACACGCACGCATGCACACATGCACGCGCACACACACACACATACACACACAAACAAGCACTCACACACACACACAAACACATACAAACACACATACAAACACACATAAGCAAACATACACACGAACAAAAAACACATATTAACTAACACAAACACAAATAAGCACACATACACACAAACAAACAAACACAGGAACAAGCACACACAAACACATAAAAACGCAAACAAACACAAACAAACAAACAACAAACAAACTCACACGAACAAACACAAATACACAAACCAACAAACGAAATAAAAAAAAACACAAACAAACAAACTCACACAAAAAAAAACAACAAAAACCCAACAAACACACATGCAAACATGCACACACACACACACTGATCACATGAAACAGACCAGGTACATCAACAAAGTGACGTCGCACACCGTCCTGCACCTCAACCCTTCAGTGCATATTTGCGTATAACCCAACATGTTTAACAAAGCGACCTACTTCCCATTTTAAAAACATGATATACCTGAGTGCTTCTTCTAATAATTCGGTTAATTTGAAGCTGTTTAGTGCTTTAAAAAAAAATGAAATCGAATACAATTCAAGGGCGCTCCTAGAATTTGAGCTTAAGATGAAGACAATGCCTAAAACTATCTTAAGTGAGACTGCTTCGCTCCTGATAGACCTAGATAATCGTACCAGTACCAGAGTGTAGCTATCGACCAGCTGGTGCGTTCCACGACAGATCGACCAATGCACTTCACCCCATAAATTTTGAATGAGACCAAAATTTGTTCACAGGGTAGTTAGTCTTTGGCTCTGAATACGGTTGTGCAAACTTCAGCCCCATTCGACCAACAGTTTTTGAGCTATAGCCTCTGGCAGTATTTTTAGTTCAAATAACATAGGTTGGTTTGACGATGGATATATATCATCAATAAGAAGCAGAAAGGGTGGCAAATGATATGCACTTCAGAAGAAAAAGGATGAACTGAAACAGTCCCGAAATAAAATATTAATATTTCCTACATTTGACCTCGTGACCAAATGACCTCGTGGTTTCTCGTGAGCCCTTGTCCATCAAATTTGATAAATTTGACAACGAAAAGAAAAGTGGGCATGATTTCGCTGTACCAACCAAAAACTTTAAAATGCGTTCTTATAAATATCCGCCCATGATTTGAAAACGTTTTCCTAAGAAAAAAAACATCTATACCTTCTTAATGTACATCTTAGTCTCACATAAAAACATCACGAATTTCCAGGTCACAAATTACCGATAGGTCACACGTGGGTGTATTTGGTGGGTGTATTTGATTACGTCACCCATGGGATTATTTACGCGTAGCGACGCAATTGTACTTCGGAACAACTGACATGTATTGAATAACATCAAACATGGGAACAACGCAAACCGACCATATTCAATCCGTTCTATTACCGACATATTAAATCTGGCGCGGCAGGTAGGTACACATAACAAACATCAGCGTCACTTTGTGCCAGCGATCATGACTATGTGTTCAAGGCAAATAAAAGCTGAGATGTTTGTCTCGCGTATGTCTTCCGTCCCACCCCATCCACACTCCGTACATATGTTCGTACTGTCCATCCGTGCATAGCTCAATACTCTCCAGCCTGGTGGCGGTTCCGAGGGAGATAAAGGCGCCGGCGTTCAGGACGGCGGACAACAGAGGGGTTGACATCGGGGAGGAAACGACAACAGGCTTAGCAGAGCCGAAGCAGCGTAAGAATCAGCTTTGGAAGACGCCTGGTGGAAAGAGGACGTGGTGAATTTGTTTTCGACGTGCATAAACGTTACAAGCAACGGTGAGTCACTGTGTCGATCCTCATCGTCGCCATACAAAGCGAATAAAAAAAGTTCCTGAAGCATCGGTAAGCCTCATTGAAAACGTGAGCGATCCCCGTATTACCGGAGGTGTGGTTTTGTGTGTGAAACTTCCAATTCTCAATTTTTCGAAATATTTTTATTTTTAATGTCTCCGTTTTTTAAATTATTTATTTATCAAAATCAGCATCAGAAATAAAAAGGATACACGGAAGGAAAATTGTATGCAAACAAAATTCAGAACTCTGGCAGGCTTAGAAAAACGAAGCATGCCAAAATCGACAAATATATAAAATTCATCTTGCAGAAATGCTTGAACTCAAAATTGACTTTCCATCAAATAAAATATTTCATTGGCTGCTGGCTATCTGTACCTATTGAGAAATTTCTGAAATATATCATATTGAAAGCCCTATATTTTTCTGAATACACATGCAATTTCAAAATTAACTCGTTAAAATATTTTTTACAGACTAAAACAAAAAAATCCTACATCAAAGCGATGCACCAGGACGAGTTCTCTCAGATGCTGTCTTAAAATCATCTGTCAATTGATATTTAATATCTCAAAAGGCAATTTCCAGGAAGTCCAAGCCACTTTTCTTGTCACCATTCACCATTCACCATTTCCCCATTCTTTTTGGAATTTGCGATTTAAAAAAAAAATTCCCAAGGTGCCCAAGACACCAGATTCCACGTTCACCCCCAAAATTTGGTTTCGGCGAACTTCGAAATCGACGCCGTTTGCACCGATCTTGTTATCAAAGCCAAATCGACGCCGTTTGCACCGATCTTGTTATCAAAGCCAAATCGACGCCGTTTGACTGCTTTCTGGAGGCAGGGAGGGTGCATCGACTGCAGCTTTGAACTGCTTTCGTTTACCTAACATATGTACCACTGTGCAGTACAGTGTCCCATTCGCAATGTCCACATGCGCAGTGTCCCAAGAACGTGAAGAATGAGGTCACATAAAGGTTGTGAAAATGATGTTTACTGGCACAGCCTACGTGCATCGGCACAGTAAAGAGTAGCTTGCAACGGGTGTTTGACTGTACGTTCATGTAGATGATGCTCTGCAAGTGGAAGGAGAGCATAAATGTACTTCTTGTTGTGACGTTAGCGTGGTCGAATATGGTCAGACTGCATCGTTGTCATGTTTGATGGCATTCAGTACATGTTAGTCGAATCGGGCTAAACCGTTCAGGCGTGTTCAGAGCGTAAGACTACCCTGTGCACAAATTTTGGTCGAAATACAAATTTAGGTCGTGTAAATTTGGAAAATATTTGGTCGATCTGTCGTGGAACGCATCAGCTCTTTCATATACATTTTACGCCCTAGATTAACCCGCGCCCCGCTAGGTTTTGCAGCTGAACATGCCCTACTAGGGGATATTGCCCCCACCTGCCCCGGTTAGCTCAAGCACGTTTTCGGCTAGATATTCTTTAAGGCGTTGGAAAGCTCTCAATGAACTTACCAAGAAACAATTGTAGCATGTTCTACTCAAAAACATTTCCTATATCCAGACATTATGACTTCAACCTTGAATACAAAGTTGCCATTTGTGTCATTTGGGAGTGGATTCCAAATCTGAAAACTGTTTTAGAATCTCTAAGAACAGATGCTTCTCCTTATAAGCTTAAAATCGAAAACTTAACTTTTAAAATTTCCTATAAAAAATCAATTGCAATAATCTTGGAAAATGCTGTTATAAAATGGATGTATCACACACAAAAACGGCAATGAAAGCTCACTTTGCCCCTAAAACGTACACCAGTTGATCATAATTTGCCATTAAAATTCCAAGAGGTTGGTTGGTTATTGGTTTTACGACACATCGACCATTGAGTCATGTAGCGTCGCCAATCTCTCACGCCGATTGGCCACGGGCGAAGAGTAGCGACAGGTGAGACTCGAACCCACAATCTTTCGATTGTGAGACGGGCAACTTACCCCTGGACTGTTCGTCAACAAATCCCAAGTGGCAATTTCAACACAAATGGATGCACAAAAACATAAGACAGCAGTTCCGTTGTATCCATTAACCTGAGCAAATGCTGCAAATTGTATGTGGATATCTACATTTAGGAATCTGTAGCAGCTCGCTACAATGGATTTGTAGGTTAAGTCACGTACATTGAGAGCTAACTTCCAAATCCAGGTCCATGACACTGACACCAAACATTTGACACAACATGGATAATTTATGTCGGAAGAGGTACTACAATGTTCGGCGTGCGCTCGCCGTTTTCATCGACATCGGAAATATTCCACAGGGGGCGGAATTTACCCCAGCGAGACGCGGTCAACAGCGAACCTTCCAGGTCAGCTTAAGTTTGTAATTTCGAAGCTTAAAAGCACGCTAACAGCGAACTGTCACTCCTCACCAATGCAGTTGACAGAATTCACAACCTGCGTATGGTAACACGAAATAGGATGCCGTCCGCCTGGTCTGACCTGCACCGACTGGCAGAGCTGCAAGTGCGGGAACTCGGCCAGCAGTCGCCAGCAGGTGATGCCCTCGCAGCTGCCGAGCCCCTGCAGCCGCTGGCTGCCCACCTGGCTGCTCTGGCCGGCCACGACCAGCAGGCGGCGCTGCTCGTCCCAGGTGGCGCTGGTAATACCGCGCCCGTACAGCTGGTAACACACAACCGGGCACAGGTCACCGCGCAAACCGTCCCGGGTGGCGCTGGTGATACCGCGCTCGTACAGCTGGTAACACACAACCGGGCACAGGTCACCGAGAAAACCGTCCCGGGTGGCACTGGTGGTACCGCGCCCGTACAGCTGGTAACACACAACCGGACACAGGTCACCGCGCAAACCGTCCCGGGTCGCGCTGGTGATACTGCGCCCGTACAGCTGGCGACACACAACCGGGCACAGGTCACCGCGCAAACCGTCCCAGGTGGCACTGGTGATACCGCGCCCGTACAGCTGGTAACACACAACCGGGCACAGGTCACCGCGCAAACCGTCCCGGGTCGCGCTGGTGATACCGCGCCCGTACAGCTGGTAACACACAACCGGACACAGGTCACCGCGCAAACCGTCCCGGGTCGGGCTGGTGATACCGCGCCCGTACAGCTGGTAACACACAACCGGGCACAGGTCACCGCGCAAACCGTCCCGGGTGGCGCTGGTGATACCGCGCCCGTACAGCTGGTAACACACAACCGGGCACAGGTCACCGCGCAAACCGTCCCGGGTGGCGCTGGTGATACCGCGCCCGTACAGCTGGTAACACACAACCGGGCACAGGTCACCGCGCAAACCGTCCCAGGTGGCACTGGTGATACCGCGCCCGTACAGCTGGTAACACACAACCGGGCACAGGTCACCGCGCAAACCGTCCCAGGTGGCGCTGGTAATACCGCGCCCGTACAGCTGGTAACACACAACCGGGCACAGGTCACCGCGCAAACCGTCCCGGGTGGCACTGGTGATACCGCGCCCGTACAGCTGGCGACACACAACCGGGCACAGGTCACCGAGAAAACCGTCCCAGGTGGCACTGGTGATACCGCGCCCGTACAGCTGGTAACACACAACCGGGCACAGGTCACCGCGCAAACCGTCCCAGGTGGCGCTGGTAATACCGCGCCCGTACAGCTGGTAACACACAACAGGGCACAGGTCACCGCGCAAACCGTCCCGGGTGGCACTGGTGATACCGCGCCCGTACAGCTGGCGACACACAACCGGGCACAGGTCACCGAGAAAACCGTCCCAGGTGGCACTGGTGATACCGCGCCCGTACAGCTGGTAACACACAACCGGGCACAGGTCACCGCGCAAACCGTCCCAGGTGGCGCTGGTAATACCGCGCCCGTACAGCTGGTAACACACAACCGGGCACAGGTCACCGCGCAAACCGTCCCGGGTGGCACTGGTGATACCGCGCCCGTACAGCTGGCGACACACAACCGGGCACAGGTCACCGAGAAAACCGTCCCGGGTGGCACTGGTAATACCGCGCCCGTACAGCTGGTAACACACAACCGGACACAGGTCACCGCGCAAACCGTCCCGGGTCGGGCTGGTGATACCGCGCCCGTACAGCTGGTAACACACAACCGGGCACAGGTCACCGCGCAAACCGTCCCGGGTGGCACTGGTGATACCGCGCCCGTACAGCTGGCGACACACAACCGGGCACAGGTCACCGAGAAAACCGTCCCGGGTGGCACTGGTGGTACCGCGCCCGTACAGCTGGCGACACACAACCGGGCACAGGTCACCGAGAAAACCGTCACTGGGAACTTGACGGGCGGGGGCGACCCGTCCGCTATAATTATTGACACAACATGCATCTCGAACCCGTCTAGGAAGACATCTGTGCTGGTGCCGGACACAGTTAATGCGGGAACGATTCGTATTCAACAGCTGTCCACGAAATGTCCGACTGTAGGAAAAAACCGCAAAGCATATGGACACGGCAACACTCCTGCGGGCAACCATGGCACAGAATATAATCCTCTCCGAGAAATTATACACTCCTTTTCTTCCAGAAGATAAACTGAATTGTTTGAAAATGACTCAGCTCATGATTGTTCGATAGCCATGCCACAAGCCGACTGCAAAGTACAAACAATGAGACCTTTATGACGTGACACAGGAACACAAATTATCTTATATTCTAGTTTTACATAATTATATAATTATCTAATTTTATCGATGTTTTGAGTGTGGCTGACAAATTATCGCGTACGCAAAGTCTTAGAGAACTGTCCTTAGAGAAAGGTCAAGGAATTGTATATACATGTGTGTATGTTACAACTGGGTGCCTTCTGCCACCAGGTGGACGTGTCTGTGTCGCGACGGCTTCCACCTGCCGTCGCTGTCTATGCATGTGTACGTTGGGTTTGCCTTTTCTTCTTTTTTTTTGGTGTTTGTGGGTGCACGCTATCTTTTTTTCTTCAATTTGCTTTTTTCTCGCAGTAGAGGTGGTGAATAAAATTGTCTAGTTTTTGTGCCTTCAGCAATATGAATTTCCGACCAGTTCGCCGATCACAACGCGTGTATTGTTTGACCCATGGCCGAAAGGTCACAATATAGCTTTACAATTTTTCCAACGAGTCGTTCCTGGATCGTGAAGATCAATTTAACTTTGAATATCTCTACAATGATTGACCACCAGGAAATACGGGCCTTTCTGAACTATGTGGAAAAAAATTATCTTCTCCGACTTGGAATCCACAAATTTTGATGTCCAAATTCAGCATTCGTTGTTATTGAGGTTTAGGGGCACATACAAAATTCAGGATTCCAAAACATAAATCCAACCCTGGTCATGTTAGTGTTCTGAATCGCACAGAACATTCCGTGCAATGCCAAAAAAGAAGCCTACATCAGTTACATTATGTGAAAGGAGTTCCCATTAAACAAGCAGGACTCGGCGACAACTCCCATGCATAGAGAGCACTACAAACATATAACTGCTAATCGATACGTGAGTTGAACATTTCTGAACCACTCCTTGTTCCATTGCTCCACATACCCCAATCCTACATACACATGATAACTTAGCATGCAGAATACCTCACAACAGCTGCATCTTGTTATGTCTCCATTCCCTACCTGCTCTTTAGAACTGGGAACTCCTGGGAGGAATCTCCCTGTTGGGAGATTCCTCCCACGGAATGACGAGGAAGCGCTGGAAACACGAAGCAGCCATGAACATAGTCACAGCACGTACAGCTCTTGTCCTGCCTTCGCCTCGCCGTCAATGTGCACGACTAGTCTCACCTTGAAGGAGAAAGTGAACGCCTGCTGGTAGCCGTGGCTGGCGGAGACGTGGTAGCCGGTGAGGTCGCCGCCGTACCTGACCACCAGCAGGAGGGCGTCCCAGCGTGCGGCGGCGGCCGGCGCCAGCACCAGCTCCACCACGCCGGCGCCCGCCTGCCGGACACTGTCAGCTGGCTGCAGGACGGCCAGACGGCCGGCCGCACAGTCGTACAGACGGACGGCGCCGCCGCTGTCGGCCACAGCCAGCAGCGGCGGCCGGCCGCCCCAGGCCAGCCGCCGCTGGTGCGGCAGCGCGTCGGCCGACACGGCGCACGTCGCCACCGTCGAGGTGAAGTTGTCGCGCGCCGCGCGCACCTCCAGCCGCTCGTGCTGCAGCACGGCCAGGAGGCAGCCGTCGCCTCTCAGACACAGCTGCCAGGCGGGCTGGGCGCGCATTAGGGCGGCCAGCGGATCGGGCGGCCCGCCGGCGGCCGGCGGCCACACACTGGCCGCCCACTGGCGCAGCGACGCCGGCCGCAGGCGCTCGGCCACCTCCAGACACGGCTCCTGGCGCCACTCGCAGAACACCAGCAGCTCGTACAGGATGCTGGCCGGCGGCGCGTCGGCGTCGTACCGAGCGCCATCTCGCGGCAGATGGTCGGCTTCCTCGTCACCATCCATCGGAACAATGTCCTGGCGTCACGCTGCTGGGCAGAAACAGGATGTCAAGCCTCGCACGCCACTAAGCTGTACCAGCTGGGTGCAGCTTAATTCATCTAGCAGAATCTTTTATAATCTTAACTGGGGAGAGGGTAGTTGATGTATTGCCACACTGTGCAGATAATATAAGCACGCTGGTGACCGGGTACACCAGTTTCATTCTTAAGTGCATGACATCCAGTGTCAATTAACATGCTTGTGCACCAGATGCGACCCTTCACCAGCTGACTGGCCCCAGTCGAACAACTCGAGCGAGTGTCTTCCATGACAGGTGTGGTCGCCCACTTCTCGAACCACCGTGCTGTGGCAGGCACGTGGCCTTACAAGCAAGACATTTCATGTTAGGTACTCGGAATTATATCCTTTCCGGGTTCTCGAAGTGAACGTGTTGAGAAGAACCTGAGATGCGAGCAGGAGATCAACGAGTCTTGAAAGCATTGACCGGTTCACTAGAACAAAGCCAACACCTGATAATGGGTCCCAGCTTGGCAACATGAGACCTCAGGCCAGATGGAGGCCCACTGGTCGGACAGGGGGCACTGCAGCAGGCAGGAGGAATGACATGTGGCCAATATTTGCTCATGATGAACATCATGCTCCATAGGAACATTTATAGGCTTCAGAAGCTGCTGTTCATGAGTCTGAAGGACACAGTTGGCCCTTCCCTCGACAATGGCGGGGAATAGCATAATATAGCAGGGGAGCATCCAGGAATTGTCATGAGGTAATTGTCTATAGAGGAGTGCATTTCTTCCGAGGGAAACCACTGTGAAAGTACCTGGTGTGGTGCCTCTGGCTGAAAAGAAATTAGAGGGGCGGGTGCACTCAAGCACACGAAAGGGGCGCCCTTCCCGTCCAAGTGATGCCATTACCTGTCAGAAGGACACCTCTGGCTAAACAAATTCGAGGGGATGTGGTGCACTCGAGCCTCCCAGGAGGGGCAACACATTCCTAGGGGGGGGGGGGGTACATGCCCCAGTGCCCCCAGTATCCACCCCTGAAATGTAGTAGGGCTGAGGGCAGCAAGCTGTGGAGAGAAAATAATGTTCTGACATGCAATGCCCATCGCCAGCGTCAAAGGATTTCGCCGGCTATCCCAGTCACATTAGAACATCCCAGGGGAGGGGCAGCAAAATCCTCCTCAGGCCTTTGATAACTTCCTTGGGGTTTCTGAATGGCTTTTGAAACATAAAAACAAAGTGTCTGATTTCAGCATGCAATAGCCTATTATAGTTGTAGCAGGGCCTCAGACAATATTAGGACACATTAGGCACACATTAGCATCACGCTTATGGTGTTGCATGGTAAAATTAACCTAAAAATCTGCTTGTTTCCAGTAACGGATCGGGGCTGGGGCAGCTATAGGAATGTTCCCCTGCCCCTTTCGGAAGATGTGTGACGCCACTTCCGACGGGAAAAATGCACCCCGCAGGAAGCTAGAGCACACCCACCCCCTCTTGTTCGACGAGTTTTTTTCCAGCCAATTTCACCCATGGGAGTAGATTAGGCCTTTCAGAGAAATGGTACCTCTTCAGGTAAATTGCTCCAAAGCAAAATTCCTGGAAGCCTTGTCGTTTCTCCTATCCCAAATCTGCTGCGATGACCATGCTTATTGGGTCACCATTGCCACCATTGTGAACAGGCCCAACTACACCTCTTTTAACCCACATGCCACTGGGGGGTCGGCATCCAAACACACCGGCTTGAAGGGGCAGATTCTGCCCCCTGCTTAACTTGAAAAGTTACCAGCCAATCCTGTTTTTTTTTATTGCAAAAGAGAGCTCAGCACGATGGGCTCAAATACGTAGAGTATATTGCCCAAAGTGTTACCTGTGATATCACAGATCCGCACAAAGCTTAAAACTTGATTTACTTGGCAAAGTTTCGACTTTAGTCAAGCATCCCAAAACTAAAGCAGCACAGAGGCCAGATTTTGGTGAAGTCATAAGCCCTGCATCCGAAGATAGCCAAACAAGGCTTCCATGGATAAAGATAAGATTGCGGTCAGGGTGGGTCATGTGATATTCTGAGGTCAAATATTGCTTCTGGCCTTGCATTGCAAACCAATATTGCAACCATGCAGTACATGTTTTGACCCCAAATTTTCACCCACGGTTGGGCAAACGTGGAATTGTTAAAACAAATGTGCATCTCAAGAAAGTGTGTCCCCAACAGAAATCAGGTTAAATTTTTCTTAAACTGTGTTTTAGGAATCCTAGGATTTTTTTTTGGAATACAATGTTTATGAACGTGATTCGGAAGATGCGATCACTCGTTTTCTCTGTAAATGCTTACTTTTCAATTTGAACGATGACGACATAGTCACGTCGGTACGGTATGATGACGTCATAGGCATGGGACTGAGGCTTCGATTGGCTAACGCTACAAACGTTCACATACCTTAATGAGATGGTCCCGGCTTTATCTAACCACAGATTAATAAAACACACAACTTGCCACGGTTCCAGGCGGGTTCAGTCGAGAAAAGTTCCTTTGTAGTCGCTTGTGACGAACCCACACCTCTTCTTCTCCTTCCTTCTGGTGATACGAAACGTCTCGGTGCACTCCCCCCGATGCCTACTCTCCTGCAACCTGCAGGCCTTGGAACACTTAGAGCAGACAACTCCGGCAGGAAGAACTCCGTGGCGTTTAAGGAAGTCTAAGCTCGCTTGGTTGTCCTTATAGCAAAGTTTGATTATATCATATGGCACTGGATCACAACCTACACACACCGAAGCCATTTTCAAACGGTTGACCTCAAAGTGACCCCTGTGACCCCGGTCTCGTCTATCCTCACAACTTCCAACAAATAGTATGATAATTCATAATTAAATAGGAAAATCTAACCTAACCTAACCTAACATAATACAATCTACTCTTATCTAAACTAATATAAACTCATATTTTAATTTACAAACACAAGCGTAATGTTTATCGTGACGGACAGCGAAGTGATATTTAAAAGAGTGTGCTTCTGCTCGGTCTTGTCCAACAAGCAGTATGATAATTAATAATTAAATAGGAAAACCTAACCTAACCTAACCTAACCTAACGTAATACAATCTACTCTTATCTAAACTAATATAAACTTATATATTATAATTTCAAAACAAGCATAATATTTATTGTGACGTCATCCGTACATCACGCCCGGAAGCCGTGCTCTGCTTAGTTTTTTCCGCCGTTGCGGTGAAATAATGGTGGTGTCATATATGTGGCAAAGAAGCGGAAATTAAGCATTTTCGACGTGAAAAGGTGTTGAATCAACTGCGTGAAGTGTTGAATGTCCCTTTAATCACGTCTGAGAAGTGCCAGGTGAGGGATGGATAAATTATGCAACAAACAACAGCGGTGTGGCATATATGGCGCATTATAGATATTATCAATAAGATTAACCGAGACGTAAGCATTTACGGAGAAAACGAATGATCGCATCTTCCGAATCACGTTAATAAACATAATATTCCGGGACAAAAATCCGAAAATTCCAAAAACACCCTTTAAGACAGAAATACCGACAGCAGAAGGTGGGCCCCTGCTAACAAAATTCATCAAAGAAACACACACCGCGCTTCATCCACGCATCAACAAACACCAGACAATTAATAATTTGTCAACTCCAAAACGGCGAGCGATATGTGTAGCCCATATGGCACAAAAGTGACGTAGATAGATTCCTTCACATTTGAAGCCGAACCTTTATGTTCGCGGTACCACATACTTTGTTGCTGGGACACATGGGCGGATCCCGGAAGTGTATGTGTGTGTTTTTTTTGTGGGGTTTTTTTTGTGGGGGGGGGGGACCTTTGAGAAGGGCCCCCCCCCCCCCCCGGCCCCCCTTTTTCCAAAACTCTTCGGATTTCGGTCACTTTAGTTTCGAAGGGTCTATATATATATATATATATATATATATATATATATATATATATATATATATATATATATATATATATATATATATCCCAGTAAGCATGCCTATATCGGCCCGCTGTCGGCATGTGTCGGGGCGAGCTCGGCATCTCGTGAGAGAAATGCCGACATCAGGTCGATCTCGGCTCGACATCGGCAAACTTACCTGGAATATCGGCACATATCGGGTTGGGTTCGGAATATTAATGGCGGCCAGCCGACGTCGGGCCGTTGTCAGACCGACAACGACAAATCCATACCGATAGCAGGGTAACGATATCTGGCCGCCGTCGGGTCGACAGCGGCAGGAGCATATAACAAATGATATTCACCACAGGGCATGAATTCATAGGGTATATATATATATACATACATATATATATATATATATATATATATATATATATATATATATATATATATATATATATATATATATATATATTAGATAAACCCGTGGGTCATTTGGTGCATCTTCTATTGAATACCAATGACCACGCACATCTGAAACAAACATATATGACACATATCAATACAAAGCTATCACTCAGCAATTAGTGAATTCAGCGCAGTACTCTATCCCCCCTCCAAGACGTTGAGGTCTCGAGGGGACCAAAGTCTGAAACACTAGCAGATCAGATGTAAACACATGTGGGCAACAGGTTGGGCAAACTGATGTCACATCATCCATCCGCATCCAAATGGATGTGCACAGGGCCCTGCAGCAGAGCAAACAAACCATCGTTCAACAAGAAGTTCAAACAAACGCCACATATCACTTGCCATATTCCTCACTGGGGAATCCGCAAACATATACCTGCACGAGCCAAAAAACATCGAATTACTCAGGTACACCGGCAGGAGCGCAATCAGTATTCCAAGTAATCGCACGAGTAACGAGGTTTTCTCGACTGCCGTGTGCTGCGGCGGGGGGTTGGTGCAGCGAGCACAGGCTCGGGGTACTGAGTTTCGTTGGATGATTCAGTCGGTGGTGACTGCACACAGGGAGGTGTGTGTGGAGTGGGCCGAGGTGGGGTACTTGCGTTATCCCGGGAACGAGTGTCACGAGTGTCGTTCGTCGGTGGTACCCTCGGTGGTCGTTCGTCGGTGGCCGTAGGTTTGGGGGGTCCCGAGAGTGGTATGGTTGCGGTATCGCCCTGTGTGGCGGGTACTATGGTGTGAGAGGGTGGCGCATGAGTATCACTGCCACGTGTATGCTCACTGTAACGATCCAGAGCTGGGTATGTGGGAGTATCGTGAACAGGTACAGGGGCGCATGCTTCCAGGCGAGACAATGTACCGGGTGTGAATGAGATAGGAGGCCCTAGTGGAAAAATCCTACAGGATTGTCCTGTACAATTGTGCAGGACAGCGTCTTGAGGGATCCTGCAGGATTCTGTGTGAGATATTGATACAAGGATACTACAGGATCCTGCAGGATCCTGCCCATAAATACTGCAGGATCCTTCACATAGATCCTGTCGGATTCAGAACTGTCCTGCATGATCCTTCACATAAATCCTGCAGCATCCTTCACATGAATCCTGCAGGATCCTTCACATGAATCCTGCAGGATCCTTCACATAAATCCTGGAGGATCCTTCACATAAATCCTGCAGGATCCTTCACATAAATCCTGTAGGATCTAGGGCTGTCCTGTAGGATTATGCGCATAAATCCTGCAGAATCCTTCACATAAATCCTGCAGAATCCTTCACATAAATCCTGTCATCCAGGACTGTCCTGCATGATCCTGCACATAAATCCTGCCGAATCCACTGTAGCGCCTAGGTGCGTGGAAAGGCGTAGAATCTGGGAAAGCCACCAGGGAGAAAAGGTACTATGGTGATGACAGGTAATGGATGAGAGATACCGTGGTAGTGTTCAGGTAATGAAAGAAAGGTAATGCTGGTTAGTCTTAAGCCAGAGAGGTCCTGTCGCCAATTGATACCCATGAAGTGTGCTATCTAATCGTGGTCGACCTCCAGAGAGATGATCCCAGAGACACAAGATGGGACATTTGTATGCCGGCACAATAGGTAACCGAACAGTTGAAGCCTGAAACCTAGTTATTACATTGAAGAACGAAGATATCGAAAAGTACATGCATTTGTGAAAGCGTACAGGTCAGTCAGTTGAGTGAAGTAGACAGCTATTATGGCAGATGGCTATTGGACACAGGGCATTAGATATAAGCAGAGAAACAAGCTATAATTGACATGGTTAAGCACGATTAATGACACTGTCATCTTACATCAAAGGGTGAACCTTAAGTACACCACATCGTCTAATAGATGGCAGCACTCATGCACAGCAGTCAACCGCCAAGCATGCTGGTGCTCTCACTCGCGCTCCGCTACACCACAACTGTCCTGCAGGATCCATCACATACACCTTGTAGGATCCAGGGCCGTCCTGGAGGATCATGCGCATAAATCCTGTAGAATCTTTCACATAAATCCTGTCAGATCTAGAGCTGTCCTGCATGATCCTGCACATAAATCCTACAGCACGTAAGTTTTGCTGGATCCTGCATGTGAATCACACTTCATCCTGTACCTGAATGGTACATGACCCTTCATGGTTTTGTGAAGGATCTTGCATGATTATTGTCAGAATTCCGTACAATAAACCACATGATCATTGATCATGTACAGCACTCGAACCTTCTCGGAGGGGTGCCTCTTCCCGGCCGAAGGGGCGCCAGTTTCCATAGGGCAGGAGCACATGCTCCCAGTTCCCCTCCCAAGATATGTTACTGAAAATTGCATCACATTAAACCTTTAAGACGGACCTGAATAGTTATCTGTAAAATCCTGCAGGACAGTCATGCATGCCATTGGAATCCTGCAGGACAGTCATGCATGACATTACAATCCTGTAGGACAGCTTTCTATATTTCTCAAATCCTGCAGGGTTGTCCTGCAGGATCGCATGTCTGTGCAGGAGTGTCTGCGGAAATGTGCAGGATCCTGTAGGATCGTGGGGATTTTCTGAGAATCCTGTAGGACTTTTTCACTTGGGGGGCGTGGCATGAACGGAGGGTACGAGCGCAAGTGCTTGCGGTTTCGCAGTGTCACACGTCCGGAACCGTCTACCCTCACCACGTACTGGTGTCATATATATACATGCATAACGCTGGGACATATATGCATTGTCCCAGCGTTACCTAAGGTCAGGTCACAAGGTCACAAGGTCCGAACCTGGATAGTTCCGAACCTAGTGAACTTCTTTTTTAGACTGCAGTTCGAATTATTGATGGGGTGGCTTTATGGACCAGCATCCTATTGCTATGCAGTTTGTTGCGTGGATCATGGCATGGCCACCCGATCCGTGAATTCCAGTTCAACGGCAGAACTTTGACCGAGAGCTTAGCACGCCATGAATGGAGGATTTGCCGCGGCGCGGGGGCGGCCGGGGCCAACGGTGCGGCGGGCGCTACGTGTTGTGCGCGCGTGCCGCTGAGCCTGGGGCATTCCAGCACGATTCAACAGGTGATTAACACCCGACCATCTCGGATTCTCTTGAAAATTGGTACCCAGGGTAATCAGGTGCCCAGATCCCGAATCTGAAAGTCTTAGGTTTATCGGAGCAGTGGGTGTTGAGTTATAGCCTCGGGCAGTTTTTTAAAAAGTTTGAATACAAGGTTTTTTTGGGACGCCATAACTCCCATAAAACTGAAAGTAACCTAGTAAAATGATATATCGTTAGAATCGTAAAATCACAAGAATTGTTGTGGTGTAGCTCATTGTTGAAAATTGCGAAATTTTGTTTTGTAAAATTTTGGTCAAAAATGTGTTCACATTTTTTTTATATGTGGCCAGTTAACATAAATGTGTTTTTTGGGCCGATAATATTGCCTGTGGTATTACTAATTTGCATGCAAAAAATTGGAGATGGGTATTTTTATAAATATTCTTCCCCATTTTTTTATTTCTGCCGTGCAGTGCAAATTTGCTCTTTTGACGCCCTGCGGCCGCAAATATCGTAAGTAGTACAAACATATGACATGTCAAATTTAGATGCTCCAAATTCCATTACTTATGAAAAACTCTTTTGACGATTTCAAGACCCCTCCCCCACCCCCACCTTCCCCCATCCCCCTCCACAATCCCTTCCCGCGTGCCGCGTCACCCCAGCCCCGGCCGGGCTGAAGGGCGCGAGGATCCGTGCTGTCTATGGCTGGTCATAGGTTGTGCTGGCTTGAATGGATTACCACAAGTTGTAGGGGCGCAGGTGTGTATTATAGCTGTTCTAGCAAATTCCTGGTTCAAAGGCCCGTGGTTCCTAGGGGTTGGTGCCTATCAGTGGGGTGCGCTATCAGTCCCCCTGGCGCCTCTCGTTATCGGTCAGTTCTCGCCGGATTTCCGTGAATCTGACCACGTGTTGTTGTCGTCGAGGCTGTCGTCGTCGAGGACTTCAGCGATAACTACACGTTCGTCATTCGGGACGAAGTGCAAAGCCACCATTGGGACGCTCCACAGTGTACTGTGCAACCGTTCGTGGCCTACTGGAGAGAGGACGGACAGCAGCGGCACCAGAGCTACTGCGTCATCTCAGATCATCCAAAGCATAACACAACCAGTGTCCACGCCTTCCAAAAAGCTCTGATCCCACGGCTCAAGGAAAAAGTCCCAGCACTGACCAAAATCAGGTACTTTTCGGACGGCTCATCAGCCCAATACAAAAACAGATTCAACTTTTTAAACCTCTGCCATCACAAAAATTATTTCGGAGTGGAGTGTGACTGGCAATTTTTTGCCACGTCACACGGCAAAGGGGCATGTGACGGCGTTGGAGGCACTGTGAAGAGGGCGACCGCTCTCGAGAGTCTCCGCCGGCCCACAAGTCACCAGATCACTGATGCAGCCGGGATGTTCGAATTTTTTAGTGAAAAATTCCAGACGACAGTGGTTTTCCTGTTCGTGACCACGGCGGAAGTCGAAGAAACTGCCGCGCGGCTGAGGCAGCGCTTCACCCGAGCCGTGCAGGTCAAGGGCACGCTTGGCCTGCACAGCTTCACGCCCGTTGACACTGAGACACTGCTGGTGTCGAAACTGACGGGGGCGCGGGGCAGCTTGTCAAGTTATCCCGCAGAAAACGGGGAGCAAAACGAAAGTGAGCCTCTGGCTCGGAGCTGACTGAACGCATGAAGTCTCGCTGAAGTTTCCCATGACACAGCCTCGCCAGCTTCGATGTGTTCAGTGTGCATGGTGTATCCGTAAGTGTAATGTATGTGCAGTTTTCCAACAAACACGCCTAACGAATTTGTCAATTATCAGTATTTTCTGTTTCCTAGAATGTAGCGATGGGTATTGGACTAAAATAAAACATGAAAAATGACCAGGTGAATTTTAGCATCACACCAGGGGATGCCATAGACAGCACAGATCCTCGCGTTCTTCAGCCCGGACGCAAGATGCGGGAGGAGGTCGTGGAGGGGGAGGGGGAAGGTGGGGTGGGGTGGGGACAGGGGCGGCGGAAGAGGGGGGCA
The DNA here is from genome assembly GCA_034440615.1 of Ashinkailepas kermadecensis. NCBI lineage: Eukaryota > Metazoa > Arthropoda > Thecostraca > Neolepadidae > Ashinkailepas > Ashinkailepas kermadecensis. The sequence continues at coordinate 19,565 of JAOTOM010004359.1, read as the reverse complement.
GTCCCCCCCCCCCAAATTCTGGGAGGGGACACAGGGCCAAGGGGAGCACTAGCGGAACCATCGCTCCCCCCCCCTGGATCGGACATTCGATGTGTACCGGCGGGCCTCGGATATCGCTTCCCCTCCCCCCCCAGGATCGGACCTTTGATCGCTACCGGGGCAGTACTCCGCCAGAGACATGGCTTTGACCCCGGCTCAGGGGGCAAATCGCTTGCCCCGAAATCGCTTGCCCCCCATCCAAAATTACCTTCCGCCGCCACTGGGTGGGGAGGGGTCTTGAAATGTAAGAACGAGCTTTGCATAGATAATGGAACTTGAAGCATTTGAATTTGATGCCATACGTATGTGCTACATATGCTATGCGCGGCGGCAGTGCGTGAAAAGCACAAATTTTCATGGCATGGCTGAAATAAAAAAATGGGTAAAAATATTTATAAAAAATACCTATCTCCAATTTTTTGCATGCCAGTTAGTAATGCCATAGGCAATATTTTCGGCCCAAAAAAACAACGTTTTTTACTGGCCACATATAAAAAATTGAACCAATTTTTGCCCACAAAATTTTTAAGAACAAAATTTCGAAATTTTCAAAAATGAGCTACACCACAACAATTCTTGTGATTTTACGATTCTAACAATATATAATTTCACTAGGTTACGTTCAGTTTTATGGGAGTTATGGCGTCCCAAAGAAACCTTATATTCGAACTTTTCAAAAACTGCCCGAGGCTATAACTCAAAACCCACTGCTCCGACAGACCTAAGACTTTCAGATTCGGAATCTGGGCACCTGATTACCCTGGGTGCCAATTTTCAAGAGAATCCGAGATGGTCGGGTGTTAATTTGCACCCATCACCTGTTGAATCGTGCTGGAATGCCCCTGCTGGGTTTGCCTCTGCGGTGGCGCGCCCGGGGCCATGCGGCGGTGACCTCAGGACGCCTTGGCAGTGGCGCCGCAGTTCGGCCCGGGACGCGATGGCGCGAGGCTATGGGTGTCTGCTGGAGACGACCAACCGCTGGACGCAGGCTAGACCGAGGTGGACTGGTCTGGCTCATCGGATCTTCCAGCTTCCTTCGTCAAGGTAAGTTCTGCGCTGTTCATGGCTTGCTGTGCCTGTTTTCTAAATTGTGTGGCGAATTTGTTATGCGTACTTTATTTGTCAGTATAATGGAGTCTAAGGAAAGTGTGCAGTCTCGTGTCCGGCCTGGGGTTTGTCGATGTCGGCACCTAAATTTTCTGGAGAGGGTTCTTTCGGCAGATCTGTGGCTGATCTAGACAATTACTATATTTACAGAATTCCGATGATGACATCAGGGCTCGTTTCTTTCCCCTGTGCTTGTCCGGGGTGGCACTGGACGCGTATTATTCGCTCCCGGCAGAACAAAAACGGTCTACTTGGGGCCTGGCTGTCGCGGAGCTGCGAGAACTGTTTGAACGGCCATGTGCGCTGGACGCGCACGCTCAACTAAAGCGATTACGTTTCGAGCCTAATGAGCCTCGAGGTATTTGTGATCGGATTCAAAAAGTTAGTGCGACAGGCATAGCCCGACCGTGACAGCGATGTGGTTTATTTCAACTCATTTCTGGGGACTCTGCCAGAGCGGTACCAAGCCGAGTTGATCGCACGCGGCGTGGATAATTTTGCGGACGCCATGGTCAAAACCCGTAACGTGATACGTGCTCACCCGACCACTTCCGTGGTCGGGTGAGTAGTCCGTCAGGCAGGTTGAGCAGGGGTGAAAAAAATGCCGAAGCTGTCACCGACGAACCTGTGAGCTGTCTCAAATTATTTGCATATATGGTTAATAAAACAAGTTCCTCACACGCTTGCTTCGCCGTGTTGAAAAAGCATGTTTGAACCTCATTGCAGTTGATACATATTTCAGCTAGAAATTGGAGAGTAGCACTTGTTATGTTTCGAATCGTGAGTTTTGTCACCATCAAATCCACCAAATATTTTTGGGGGCCGCCGCTGGAGGCGGCAATAACATACAAAGTAAAGCATACAAAGTTGTAAGTAAGCAAGTAGCATACAAAGTTCTTATAATATAGCATACAAAGTAACATTCAAAACAAAGAAAAAATATGTAACATAACCTAACCTAGCCTAACTTTCCATGCAATACAAATTATCTGTTAAAAATGGATAATTTGCAAACAATTATTTTCTTTAAAAAAATTGAAAAGCAAAAAACCTAACCAAATCTAGCTTAACCCAGCCTAAACTGTTTTTGAACAAAGAATACTTCAATATTTTTTTTTAATTGCCCATTTTTTCCAAAAACGCATCACTTACAACAAAAGCCTAACCTAACCTAACTTAACGAAAACTAACCCCTTTGTATGTTTTATGAAGTAGAATTTGTGCAAAACTTGTCTTGTGGTTACCTTAAACTGCAATAATACTAGTTTGGTTAGGTTAGTTTTGGTTTCATAAGCTGGAAGTGTTAAAAAAAACAATCAAATTATCAAAACAAGATTGGAAACTGTTTTTCTTTCAAAGCATATTATGTTAGGTTTCATTAGGTTGTGTTAAGTTTTTATAAGTTGGGTAATTTAAAGAAAACATATTGTTTGAAATTTTCCCGTTTCCTTCCTTGATTTTTGTATTCCAAGGGAGGTCGGGTTATGTTTAATTGTTATTTATATTTTTTTAAGCATTCACTTTTTCACTGTTACCTGACTCAAAGCTTCTTTTTAGTGTTATTTTGCTTCCAAACTGAAAAACAAGCATTCGCACAGAAAATGGATGGTCCCATCATCTTGGTCACCTTCACAACTATTGCACTGAAAAAATAAGGTCCAAGAATAAAAAAAACACCTTCCAAGCACAAATTTACCATGTTGTCTTGGCTGGCTTAAGGGTAACTGCATGAATACGAGTTCATCTAAAATTGCCAACATATTTGTCTAGGTGTCATGGATGGCAAAAATGTTGCTGAATTCCAATTGGCCACAAATAACCGTTAGGCGTCAGACGCAATGTTACTGCGGACATCGAGGGGATCTCCAGTAAAGAAAGAAAACAGGTGCCATTCAAGAACTCTGAAACATGCGCCCCCGACAAGCGGTCCCGGATGCTCACTAGTGTGTGCGCGAAGAATATAGTTACGATTTGTGAGACTCTGTCTCCATAAAATATGATGCGAAGTGCATTTATGAAAGTTAGCTTGCCTTCAGAAGTCAATTTTATAGCGACTTGCAGTGACCTATTGCGCATATTGTTACTTTCCGTATTTCCTTTTTGAACTATTTTCTACCATAGACGGCCGGCCGCCGGCCGCCTCCGGCCCGTCACCAACCGCCCGCCATTCTAACATGGCGGGGCGCGGGATTCCTATTCCCTGAATGTTAATGGGCCCCAACGCCAAAGTTACAGGCAGATTTTCATATTTGAAACGATAGACGATGTGCCTGGCATGAGTTCCGCCACCATTAGAGTTGAGGCCGACAGATTTTGGCGAAATTGTTTAAGAACATTACGCTTATGGGCGTTGAAGGGAAAGAATGCATCTACAACCGTGAATTTCTCCTACACCATTTTGGCGTGTCAGAGCCGATGTTGCTTAGTATTGTTGAAGGGCGGAACTTTACTTTCTATCGTGCCACCGCTCGGCGGCCCTACGGATCCTCTAGGCAGCAACCGTCGGCGCTTGACATGCATCGAGCCATGCCAGAACGTCAATAATGTCACAAAGCTTCATGTCTAAAGGTAGAAAGTGACAGGGTTAGACATCTATAAAAGTAGTCAAGTATGGCATCAGAGGGCAGCTGATTTTATGCCGGTTTATTTGAGACCATTGGAAATTAATTCGCTAATGTAGAACATCTGCTATACAATTAAAAGTAATACAATGTGATAATTTGAGACACAAATCCTGGAATTGAGTGCAAAAATACCAGGGGTAGATATCTATAAAAGTAGTCTAGTATGGCATCAGAACGGATTTAAGACAGCGGATGTTATGCCTGTTTATTTAAGACCATTGGAAATTAATTCGGTAATGTAGAACATCTGATATACAATATAAAGTGATACAATGTGATAATTTGGGACACAAATTCTGGAATTGAGTGCAAAAGTGACAGGGTTAAACCTTCATGGAAGTTATTCAAGATGATATAAAAATGTAGCACGTTCGATTTTCGTTTAGTTAAGAACATTGGAAATTGTCAGGACGTCACACAGAAGATGTATGACACGTGTTTATCACAAGATGTTGAGTGGCCAATTGCTCCCATTTCACTTTAAGGGCAAAGTGACGGGGTGAAATGATTTGATAATAAAACGAACTACACATCATAAGAGAGCTTGTTTCAATGTTGTTAAAATTGGACCATTGGAAATTACTTGCACCTCGTCTAGAAACCAGAATATAGCATTAGTAAAAGCAAGCCCACTCTGGTGGTGTTCCTTCACAAACCGACCACCAGAGCGGCGCCACCGGTATTATGTCCGCTTATGACGCCGAACGCAATGATGCAGTTGTGAAGGATGTGATAACAATACACAATACCTTTTGTCGTTACAGCAGCACACAAATATTATGATTTAGTAGGAATACACATAACAAGCGCTTTCGGCCCTTGCTCCGCTGCGGCAAGATAAATTTTGGTTCGAAAAACGTATTCGTTGCGATTCATTTGATGTTGGATTCATGTGAATCGGTCTAATGGTTCGACAGCTATGCCTATTTTAGTGTAACATTGGTTCTTTTCTCATCATTCATTCATACATCAAGCGAAGTCCCGTATGCTTCGCTGAGCGAAAGACTGCAAGCGCCTTCGGCCCTTGCTTCGCTGCGTTAAGACAAACAATTTGAAACTCGGCACAGCTCATCACACATCGATTGTCTGTCGCGTGTGAAAATTTCAAGCACGTGCGACCCATCGTCGAACCTACACAGGATGGCACTCGACGCAAGGACAAAAGACGACAGACAGACTGACAGACAGACAAACAAACAAACAAACAAACGTTAATTGCCATACCCCATCAATTGCCAAACCCCATCAATTACCACACCCCGTCAATTGCCATACCCCGTCAATTGCCATACCCCGTCAATTGCCGTACCCCGGCAATTGCCGGACCCCGTCAATTGCCATACCCCGCCAATTGCCATACCGCGTCAATTTCCATACCCCGTCAATCGTCGGACCCGTCAATTGCCATATCCCGTCAATTGCCATACCCCGGCAATTGCCGTACCTCGTCAATTGCCATAACCCGTGAATTGTCGGACCCGTCAATTGCCATACCCGTCAATTGTCAATTGCCATACCCCGTCAATTGCCATACCCCGTCAATTGCCATACCCCGTCAATTGCCATACCCCGTCAATTGCCATACCCCGTCAATTGCCATACCCCGTCAATTGCCATACCCAGTCAATTGCCATACCCAGTCAATTGCCATACCCAGTCAATTGCCATACCCAGTCAATTGCCATACCACGTCAATTGCCATACCCCGTCAATTGCCGGACCGGTGAATTGCCATACCCCGTCAATTGCCATACCCCGTCAAGTGCTAAACCTCGCCACTTGCCATAACCCGTGAATTGCCATACCAAGTCAATTGTGGGGCCCGTCAATTGCCATACCCCGTCAGTTGCCATACCCCGTCAATTGCCATACCCCGTCAATTGCCATACCCTGTCAATTGCCATACCCCGTCAATTGCCATACCCTGTCAATTGCCATACCCCGTCAATTGCCATACCCCGTCAATTGCCATACCCCGTCAATTGCCATACCCCGTCAATTGCCATACCCCGTCAATTGCCATACCCCGTCAATTGCCATACCCCATACCCCGTCAATTGCCATACCCCGTCAATTGCCATACCCCGTCAATTGCCATACCCTGTCAATTGCCATACCCTGTCAATTGCCATACCCCGTCAATTGCCATACCCCGTCAATTGCCATACCCCGTCAATTGCCATACCCCGTCAATTGCCATACCCCGTCAATTGCCATACCCCGTCAATTGCCATACCCCGTCAATTGCCATACCCCGTCAATTGCCATACCCCGTCAATTGCCATACCCCGTCAATCGCCATATCCCGTCAATTGCCATACCCCGTCAATTGCCATACCCCGTCAATTGCCATACCCCGTCAATTGCCATACCCCGTCAATTGCCATACCCCGTCAATTGCCATAACCCGTCAATTGCCATACCCCGTCAATTGCCATACCCCGTCAATTGCCCGTCAATTGCCATACCCCGTCAATTGCCATACCCCGTCAATTGCCATACCCCGTCAATTGCCATACCCCGTCAATTGCCATACCCCGTCAATTGCCATACCCCGTCAATTGCCATACCCCGTCAATTGCCATACCCCGTCAATTGCCATACCCCGTCAATTGCCATACCCCGTCAATTGCCATACCCCGTCAATTGCCATACCCCGTCAATTGCCATACCCCGTCAATTGCCATACCCCGTCAATTGCCATACCCCGTCAATTGCCATACCCCGTCAATTGCCATACCCCATAATTGCCATACCCCGTCAATTGCCATACCCCGTCAATTGCCATACCCCGTCAATTGCCATACCCCGTCAATTGCCATACCCCGTCAATTGCCATACCCCGTCAATTGCCATACCCCGTCAATTGCCATACCCCGTCAATTGCCATACCCCGTCAATTGCCATACCCCGTCAATTGCCATACCCCGTCAATTGCCATACCCCGTCAATTGCCATACCCCGTCAATTGCCATACCCCGTCAATTGCCATACCCCGTCAATTGCCATACCCCGTCAATTGCCATACCCCGTCAATTGCCATACCCCGTCAATTGCCATACCCCGTCAATTGCCATACCCCGTCAATTGCCATACCCCGTCAATTGCCATACCCCGTCAATTGCCATACCCCGTCAATTGCCATACCCCGTCAATTGCCATACCCCGTCAATTGCCATACCCCGTCAATTGCCATACCCCGTCAATTGCCATACCCCGTCAATTGCCATACCCCGTCAATTGCCATACCCCGTCAATTGCCATACCCCGTCAATTGCCATACCCCGTCAATTGCCATACCCCGTCAATTGCCATACCCCGTCAATTGCCATACCCCGTCAATTGCCATACCCCGTCAATTGCCATACCCCGTCAATTGCCATACCCCGTCAATTGCCATACCCCGTCAATTGCCATACCCCGTCAATTGCCATACCCCGTCAATTGCCATACCCCGTCAATTGCCATACCCCGTCAATTGCCATACCCCGTCAATTGCCATACCCCGTCAATTGCCATACCCCGTCAATTGCCATACCCCGTCAATTGCCATACCCCGTCAATTGCCATACCCCGTCAATTGCCATACCCCGTCAATTGCCATACCCCGTCAATTGCCATACCCCGTCAATTGCCATACCCCGTCAATTGCCATACCCCGTCAATTGCCATACCCCGTCAATTGCCATACCCGTCGCAATTGCCATACCCCGTCAATTGCCATACCCCGTCAATTGCCATACCCCGTCAATTGCCATACCCCGTCAATTGCCATACCCCGTCAATTGCCATACCCCGTCAATTGCCATACCCCGTCAATTGCCATACCCCGTCAATTGCCATACCCCGTCAATTGCCATACCCCGTCAATTGCCATACCCCGTCAATTGCCATACCCCGTCAATTGCCATACCCGTCAATTGCCATACCCGTCAATTGCCATACCCCGTCAATTGCCATACCCCGTCAATTGCCATACCCCGTCAATTGCCATACCCCGTCAATTGCCATACCCCGTCAATTGCCATACCCCGTCAATTGCCATACCCCGTCAATTGCCATACCCCGTCAATTGCCATACCCCGTCAATTGCCATACCCCGTCAATTGCCATACCCCGTCAATTGCCATACCCCGTCAATTGCCATACCCCGTCAATTGCCATACCCCGTCAATTGCCATACCCCGTCAATTGCCATACCCCGTCAATTGCCATACCCCGTCAATTGCCATACCCCGTCAATTGCCATACCCCGTCAATTGCCATACCCCGTCAATTGCCATACCCCGTCAATTGCCATACCCCGTCAATTGCCATACCCCGTCAATTGCCATACCCCGTCAATTGCCATACCCCGTCAATTGCCATACCCCGTCAATTGCCATACCCCGTCAATTGCCATACCCCGTCAATTGCCATACCCCGTCAATTGCCATACCCCGTCAATTGCCATACCCCGTCAATTGCCATACCCCGTCAATTGCCATACCCCGTCAATTGCCATACCCCGTCAATTGCCATACCCCGTCAATTGCCATACCCCGTCAATTGCCATACCCCGTCAATTGCCATACCCCGTCAATTGCCATACCCCGTCAATTGCCATACCCCGTCAATTGCCATACCCCGTCAATTGCCATACCCCGTCAATTGCCATACCCCGTCAATTGCCATACCCCGTCAATTGCCATACCCCGTCAATTGCCATACCCCGTCAATTGCCATACCCCGTCAATTGCCATACCCCGTCAATTGCCATACCCCGTCAATTGCCATACCCCGTCAATTGCCATACCCCGTCAATTGCCATACCCCGTCAATTGCCATACCCCGTCAATTGCCATACCCGTCGTAATTGCCATACCCCGTCAATTGCCATACCCCGTCAATTGCCATACCCCGTCAATTGCCATACCCCGTCAATTGCCATACCCCGTCAATTGCCATACCCCGTCAATTGCCATACCCCGTCAATTGCCATACCCCGTCAATTGCCATACCCCGTCAATTGCCATACCCCGTCAATTGCCATACCCCGTCAATTGCCATACCCCGTCAATTGCCATACCCCGTCAATTGCCATACCCCGTCAATTGCCATACCCCGTCAATTGCCATACCCCGTCAATTGCCATACCCCGTCAATTGCCATACCCCGTCAATTGCCATACCCCGTCAATTGCCATACCCCGTCAATTGCCATACCCCGTCAATTGCCATACCCCGTCAATTGCCATACCCCGTCAATTGCCATACCCCGTCAATTGCCATACCCCGTCAATTGCCATACCCCGTCAATTGCCATACCCCGTCAATTGCCATACCCCGTCAATTGCCATACCCCGTCAATTGCCATACCCCGTCAATTGCCATACCCCGTCAATTGCCATACCCCGTCAATTGCCATACCCCGTCAATTGCCATACCCCGTCAATTGCCATACCCCGTCAATTGCCATACCCCGTCAATTGCCATACCCCGTCAATTGCCATACCCCGTCAATTGCCATACCCCGTCAATTGCCATACCCCGTCAATTGCCATACCCCGTCAATTGCCATACCCCGTCAATTGCCATACCCCGTCAATTGCCATACCCCGTCAATTGCCATACCCCGTCAATTGCCATACCCCGTCAATTGCCATACCCCGTCAATTGCCATACCCCGTCAATTGCCATACCCCGTCAATTGCCATACCCCGTCAATTGCCATACCCCGTCAATTGCCATACCCCGTCAATTGCCATACCCCGTCAATTGCCATACCCCGTCAATTGCCATACCCCGTCAATTGCCATACCCCGTCAATTGCCATACCCCGTCAATTGCCATACCCCGTCAATTGCCATACCCCGTCAATTGCCATACCCCGTCAATTGCCATACCCCGTCAATTGCCATACCCCGTCAATTGCCATACCCCGTCAATTGCCATACCCCGTCAATTGCCATACCCCGTCAATTGCCATACCCCGTCAATTGCCATACCCCGTCAATTGCCATACCCCGTCAATTGCCATACCCCGTCAATTGCCATACCCCGTCAATTGCCATACCCCGTCAATTGCCATACCCCGTCAATTGCCATACCCCGTCAATTGCCATACCCCGTCAATTGCCATACCCCGTCAATTGCCATACCCCGTCAATTGCCATACCCCGTCAATTGCCATACCCCGTCAATTGCCATACCCCGTCAATTGCCATACCCCGTCAATTGCCATACCCCGTCAATTGCCATACCCCGTCAATTGCCATACCCCGTCAATTGCCATACCCCGTCAATTGCCATACCCCGTCAATTGCCATACCCCGTCAATTGCCATACCCCGTCAATTGCCATACCCCGTCAATTGCCATACCCCGTCAATTGCCATACCCCGTCAATTGCCATACCCCGTCAATTGCCATACCCCGTCAATTGCCATACCCCGTCAATTGCCATACCCCGTCAATTGCCATACCCCGTCAATTGCCATACCCCGTCAATTGCCATACCCCGTCAATTGCCATACCCCGTCAATTGCCATACCCCGTCAATTGCCATACCCCGTCAATTGCCATACCCCGTCAATTGCCATACCCCGTCAATTGCCATACCCCGTCAATTGCCATACCCCGTCAATTGCCATACCCCGTCAATTGCCATACCCCGTCAATTGCCATACCCCGTCAATTGCCATACCCCGTCAATTGCCATACCCCGTCAATTGCCATACCCCGTCAATTGCCATACCCCGTCAATTGCCATACCCCGTCAATTGCCATACCCCGTCAATTGCCATACCCCGTCAATTGCCATACCCCGTCAATTGCCATACCCCGTCAATTGCCATACCCCGTCAATTGCCATACCCCGTCAATTGCCATACCCCGTCAATTGCCGGACAATGCACCCCGTCAATTGCCATACCCCGTCAATTGCCATACCCCGTCAATTGCCATACCCCGTCAATTGCCATACCCCGTCAATTGCCATACCCCGTCAATTGCCATACCCCGTCAATTGCCATACCCCGTCAATTGCCATACCCCGTCAATTGCCATACCCCGTCAATTGCCATACCCCGTCAATTGCCATACCCCGTCAATTGCCATACCCCGTCAATTGCCATACCCCGTCAATTGCCATACCCCGTCAATTGCCATACCCGTGAATTGCCATACCCCGTCAATTGCCATACCCCGTCAATTGCCATACCCCGTCAATTGCCATACCCCGTCAATTGCCATACCCCGTCAATTGCCATACCCCGGCAATTGCCATACCCCGTCAATTGCCATACCCCGTCAATTGCCATACCCCGTCAATTGCCATACCCCGTCAATTGCCATACCCCGTCAATTGCCATACCCCGTCAATTGCCATACCCCGTCAATTGCCATACCCCGTCAATTGCCATACCCCGTCAATTGCCATACCCCGTCAATTGCCATACCCCGTCAATTGCCATACCCCGTCAATTGCCATACCCCGTCAATTGCCATACCCCGTCAATTGCCATACCCCGTCAATTGCCATACCCCGTCAATTTCCATACCCCGTCAATTGCCATACCCCGTCAATTGCCATACCCCGTCAATTGCCATACCCCGTCAATTGCCATACCCCGTCAATTGCCATACCCGTCAATTGCCATACCCCGTCAATTGCATGCCATACCCCGTCAATTGCCATACCCCGTCAATTGCCATACCCCGTCAATTGCCATACCCCGTCAGTTGCCATACCCCGTCAATTGCCATACCCCGTCAATTGCCATACCCCGTCAATTGCCATACCCCGTCAATTGCCATACCCCGTCAATTGCCATACCCCGTCAATTGCCATACCCCGTCAATTGCCATACCCCGTCAATTGCCATACCCCGTCAATTGCCATACCCCGTCAATTGCCATACCCCGTCAATTGCCATACCCCGTCAATTGCCATACCCCGTCAATTGCCATACCCCGTCAATTGCCATACCCCGTCAATTGCCATACCCCGTCAATTGCCATACCCCGTCAATTGCCATACCCCGTCAATTGCCATACCCCGTCAATTGCCATACCCCGTCAGTTGCCATACCCCGTCAATTGCCATACCCCGTCAATTGCCATACCCCGTCAATTGCCATACCCCGTCAATTGCCATACCCCGTCAATTGCCATACCCCGTCAATTGCCATACCCCGTCAATTGCCATACCCCGTCAATTGCCATACCCCGTCAATTGCCATACCCCGTCAATTGCCATACCCCGTCAATTACCAAACCCCGTCAATTGCCATGCCCCGTCAATTGCCATACCCCGTCAATTGCCATACCCCGTCAATTGCCATACCCCGTCAATTGCCATACCCCGTCAATTGCCATACCCCGTCAATTGCAATACCCCGTCAATTGCAATACCCCGTCAATTGCAATACCCCGTCAATTGCCATACCCGTAAATTGCCAGACCGGTGAATTACCATACCCCGTCAATTGCCGGACCCCGTCAATTGCCATACCCCGTCAATTGCCATACCCCGTCAATTGCCATACCCCGTCAATTGCCATACCCCGTCAATTGCCATACCCCGTCAATTGCCATACCCCGTCAATTGCCATACCCCGTCAATTGCCATACCCCGTCAGTTGGCATAACCCGTCAGTTGCCATACCCCGTCAATTGCCATACCCCGTCAATTGCCATACCCCGTCAATTGCCATACCTCGTCGATTGCCATACCCCGTCAGTTGCCATACCCCGTCAATTGCCATACCCCGTCAATTGCCATACCCCGTCAATTGCCATACCCCGTCAGTTGCCATACCCCGTCAATTGCCATACCCCGTCAATTGCCATACCCCGTCAATTGCCACTGAACCCGTCAATTGCCATACCCCGTCAATTGCCATACCCCGTCAATTGCCATACCCCGTCAATTGCCATACCCCGTCAATTGCCGTACCCCGTCAATTGCCATACCCCGTCAATTGCCATACCCCGTCAATTGCCATACCCCGTCAATTGCCATACCCCGTCAATTGCCGGACCCCGTCAATTGCCATACCCCGTCAATTGCCATACCCCGTCAATTGCCGGACCCCGTCAATTGCCATACCCCGTCAATTGCCATACCCCGTCAATTGCCGTACCCCGTCAATTGCCATACCCCGTCAATTGCCATACCCCGTCAATTGCCATACCCCGTCAATTTCCATACCCCGTCGAATTGCCATACCCGTCAATTGCCATACCCCGTCAATTGCCACACCCCGTCAATTGCCACACCCCGTCAATTGCCACACCCCGTCAATTGCCATACCCGTCAATTGCCATACCCGTCAATTGCCATACCCCGTCAATTGCCATACCCCGTCAATTGCCATACCCCGTCAATTGCCATACCCCGTCAGTTACCATACTCCGTTAGTTGCCATACTCCGTCAGTTGCCATACCCCGTCAATTGCCATACCCCGTCAATTGCCATACCCCGTCAATTGCCATACCCCGTCAATTGCCATGCCCCGTCAATTGCCATACCCCGTCAATTGCCATACCCCGTCAATTGCCATACCCCGTCAATTGCCATACCCCGTCAATTGCCATACCCCGTCAATTGCCATACCCCGTCAATTGCCATACCCCGTCAATTGCCATACCCCGTCAATTGCCATACCCCGTCAATTGCCATACCCCGTCAATTGCCATACCCCGTCAATTGCCATACCCCGTCAATTGCCGGACCCGTCAATTGCCATACCCCGTCAATTGCCATACCCCGTCAATTGCCATACCCCGTCAATTGCCATACCCCGTCAATTGCCATACCCCGTCAATTGCCATACCCCGTCAATTGCCATACCCGTCAATTGCCATACCCCGTCAATTGCCATACCCCGTCAATTGCCATACCCCGTCAATTGCCATACCCCGTCAATTGCCATACCCCGTCAATTGCCATACCCCGTCAATTGCCATACCAGTGAATTGGACCCGTCAATTGCCATATCCCGTCAATTGCCATATCCCGTCAATTGCCATACCCCGTCAATTGCCATAACCCGCCAATTTCCGGACCCCGTCAATTGCCATACCCCGTCAATTGCCAGACCGGTGAATTTCCACACCCCGTCAATTGCCATACGCCGGCAATTGCCATACCCCGTCAATTGCCATACCCCGTGAATTGCCATACCCCGTCAATTGCCATACCGCGTCAATTGCCATACCCCGTCAATTGCCATACCCCGTCAATTGCAATACCCAGTCAATTGCAATACCCCGTCAATTGGCATACCCCGTCAATTGCCATACCCCGTCAATTGCCATACCCCGTCAAGTTGCCATACCCCGTCAATTGCCATACCCCGTCAATTGCCATACCCCGTCAATTGCCATACCCCGTCAATTGCCATACCCCGTCAATTGCCATACCCCGTCAATTGCCATACCCGTCAGTTGCCATACCCCGTCAAGTGCCATACCCCGTCAATTGCCATACCCCGTCAATTGCCATACCCCGTCAATTGCCATACCCCGTCAATTGCCATACCCCGTCAATTGCCATACCCCGTCAATTGCCATACCCCGTCAATTGCCATACCCCGTCAGTTGCCATACCCCGTCAATTGCCATACCCCGTCAATTGCCATACCCCGTCAGTTGCCATACCCCGTCAATTGCCATACCCCGTCAGTTGCCATACCCCGTCAGTTGCCATACCCCGTCAGTTGCCATACCCCGTCAGTTGCCATACCCCGTCAGTTGCCATACCCCGTCAATTGCCATACCCCGTCAGTTGCCATACCCCGTCAGTTGCCATACCCCGTCAGTTGCCATACCCCGTCAGTTGCCATACCCCGTCAGTTGCCATACCCCGTCAATTGCCATACCCCGTCAATTGCCATACCCCGTCAATTGCCATACCCCGTCAATTGCCATACCCCGTCAATTGCCATACCCCGTCAATTGCCATACCCCGTCAATTGCCATACCCCGTCAATTGCCATACCCCGTCAATTGCCATACCCCGTCAATTGCCATACCCCGTCAATTGCCGGACCCGTCAATTGCCATACCCCGTCAATTGCCATACCCCGTCAATTGCCATACCCCGTCAATTGCCATACCCCGTCAATTGCCATACCCCGTCAATTGCCATACCCCGTCAATTGCCATACCCCGTCAATTGCCATACCCCGTCAATTGCCATACCCCGTCAATTGCCATACCCCGTCAATTGCCATACCCCGTCAATTGCCATACCCCGTCAATTGCCATACCCCGTCAATTGCCATACCCCGTCAATTGCCATACCCCGTCAATTGCCATACCCCGTCAATTGCCATACCCCGTCAATTGCCATACCCCGTCAATTGCCATACCCCGTCAATTGCCATACCCCGTCAGTTGCCATACCCCGTCAATTGCCATACCCCGTCAATTGCCATACCCCGTCAATTGCCATACCCCGTCAATTGCCATACCCCGTCAATTGCCATACCCCGTCAATTGCCATACCCCGTCAATTGCCATACCCCGTCAATTGCCATACCCCGTCAATTGCCATACCCCGTCAATTGCCATACCCCGTCAATTGCCATACCCCGTCAATTGCCATACCCCGTCAATTGCCATACCCCGTCAATTGCCATACCCCGTCAATTGCCATACCCCGTCAATTGCCATACCCATACCCCGTCAATTGCCATACCCCGTCAATTGCCATACCCCGTCAATTGCCATACCCCGTCAATTGCCATACCCCGTCAATTGCCATACCCCGTCAATTGCCATACCCCGTCAATTGCCATACCCCGTCAATTGCCATACCCCGTCAATTGCCATACCCGTCAATTGCCATACCCCGTGCAAGTTGCCATACCCCGTCAATTGCCATACCCCGTCAATTGCCATACCCCGTCAATTGCCATACCCCGTCAATTGCCATACCCCGTCAATTGCCATACCCCGTCAATTGCCATACCCCGTCAATTGCCATACCCCGTCAATTGCCATACCCCGTCAATGGCCATACCCCGTCAATTGCCATACCCCGTCAATTGCCATACCCGTCAATTGCCATACCCCGTCAATTGCCATACCCCGTCAATTGCCATACCCCGTCAATTGCCATACCCCGTCAATTGCCATACCCCGTCAATTGCCATACCCCGTCAATTGCCATACCCCGTCAATTGCCATACCCCGTCAATTGCCATACCCCGTCAATTGCCATACCCCGTCAATTGCCATACCCCGTCAATTGCCATACCCCGTCAATTGCCATACCCCGTCAATTGCCATATCCCGTCAATTGCCATACCCCGTCAATTGCCATACCCCGTCAATTGCCATACCCCGTCAATTGCCATACCCCGTCAATTGCCATACCCCGTCAATTGCCATACCCCGTCAATTGCCATACCACGTCAATTGCCATACCCCGTCAATTGCCATACCCCGTCAATTGCCATACCCCGTCAATTGCCATACCCCGTCAATTGCCATACCCCGTCAATTGCCATAACCCGTCAATTGCCATACCCCGTCAATTGCCATACCCCGTCAATTGCCATACCCCGTCAATTGCCATACCCCGTCAATTGCCATACCCCGTCAATTGCCATACCCGTCAATTGCCATACCCCGTCAATTGCCATACCCCGTCAATTGCCATACCCCGTCAATTGCCGATACCCCGTCAATTGCCATACCCCGTCAATTGCCATACCCCGTCAATTGCCATACCCGTCAATTGCCATACCCCGTCAATTGCCATACCCCGTCAATTGCCATACCCCGTCAATTGCCATGCCCCGTCAATTGCCATACCCCGTCAATTGCCATACCCCGTCAATTGCCATACCCCGTCAATTGCCATACCCCGTCAATTGCCATACCCCGTCAATTGCCATACCCCGTCAATTGCCATACCCCGTCAATTGCCATACCCCGTCAATTGCCATACCCCGTCAATTGCCATACCCCGTCAATTGCCATACCCCGTCAATTGCCGGACCCGTCAATTGCCATACCCCGTCAATTGCCATACCCCCGTCAATTGCCATACCCCGTCAATTGCCATACCCCGTCAATTGCCATACCCGTCAATTGCCATACCCCGTCAATTGCCATACCCCGTCAATTGCCATACCCCGTCAATTGCCATACCCAGTCAATTGCCATACCCCGTCAATTGCCATCACACGTCAATTGCCATACCCCGTCAATTGCCATACCCCGTCAATTGCCATACCCCGTCAATTGCCATACCCCGTCAATTGCCATACCCCGTCAATTGCCATACCCCGTCAATTGCCATACCCCGTCAATTGCCATACCCCGTCAGTTGCCATACCCCGTCAGTTGCCATACCCCGTCAATTGCCATACCCCGTCAATTGCCATACCCCGTCAATTGCCATACCCGTCAATTGCCATACCCCGTCAATTGCCATACCCCGTCAATTGCCATACCCCGTCAATTGCCATACCCCGTCAATTGCCATACCCCGTCAATTGCCATACCCCGTCAATTGCCAGACCGGTGAATTGCCATACCCCGTCAATTGCCATACCCCGTCAATTGCCATACCCCGTCAATTGCCATACCCCGTCAATTGCCATACCCCGTCAATTGCCATACCCGTCAATTGCCATACCCGTCAATTGCCATACCCCGTCAATTGCCATACCCCGTCAATTGCCATACCCCGTCAATTGCCATACCCCGTCCCGTCAATTGCCATACCCCGTCAGTTGCCATACCCCGTCAATTGCCATACCCCGTCAATTGCCATACCCCGTCAATTGCCATACCCCGTCAATTGCCATACCCCGTCAATTGCCATACCCCGTCAATTGCCATACCCGTCATCATACCCCGTCAATTGCCATACCCCGTCAGTTGCCATACCCCGTCAGTTGCCATACCCCGTCAATTGCCATACCCCGTCAATTGCCATACCCCGTCAATTGCCATACCCCGTCAGTTGCCATACCCCGTCAGTTGCCATACCCCGTCAGTTGCCATACCCCGTCAGTTGCCATACCCCGTCAGTTGCCATACCCCGTCAGTTGCCATACCCCGTCAGTTGCCATACCCCGTCAGTTGCCATACCCCGTCAGTTGCCATACCCCGTCAGTTGCCATACCCCGTCAGTTGCCATACCCCGTCAGTTGCCATACCCCGTCAGTTGCCATACCCCGTCAGTTGCCATACCCCGTCAGTTGCCATACCCCGTCAGTTGCCATACCCCGTCAGTTGCCATACCCCGTCAGTTGCCATACCCCGTCAGTTGCCATACCCCGTCAGTTGCCATACCCCGTCAGTTGCCATACCCCGTCAGTTGCCATACCCCGTCAGTTGCCATACCCCGTCAGTTGCCATACCCGTCCATACCCCGTTGCCATACCCGTCGTCAGTTGCCATACCCCGTCAGTTGCCATACCCCGTCAGTTGCCATACCCCGTCAGTTGCCATACCCCGTGAGTTGCCATACCCCGTGAGTTGCCATACCCCGTGAGTTGCCATACCCCGTGAGTTGCCATACCCCGTGAGTTGCCATACCCCGTGAGTTGCCATACCCCGTCAGTTGCCATACCCCGTCAGTTGCCATACCCCGTCAGTTGCCATACCCCGTCAATTGCCATACCCCGTCAATTGCCATACCCCGTCAATTGCCATACCCCGTCAATTGCCATACCCCGTCAGTTGCCATACCCCGTCAATTGCCATACCCCGTCAATTGCCATACCCCGTCAATTGCCATACCCCGTCAATTGCCATACCCCGTCAATTGCCATACCCCGTCAATTGCCATACCCCGTCAATTGCCATACCCCGTCAATTGCCATACCCCGTCAATTGCCATACCCCGTCAATTGCCGGACCCCGTCAATTGCCATACCCCGTCAATTGCCATACCCCGTCAATTGCCATACCCGTCAATTGCCATACCCCGTCAATTGCCATACCCCGTCAATTGCCATACCCCGTCAATTGCCATACCCCGTCAATTGCCATACCCCGTCAATTGCCATACCCCGTCAATTGCCATACCCCGTCAATTGCCATACCCCGTCAGTTGCCATACCCCGTCAATTGCCATACCCCGTCAATTGCCATACCCCGTCAATTGCCATACCCCGTCAATTGCCATACCCCGTCAATTGCCATACCCGTCAATTGCCATACTCCGTCAATTGCCATACTCCGTCAATTGCCATACTCCGTCAATTGCCATACTCCGTCAATTGCCATACTCCGTCAATTGCCATACTCCGTCAATTGCCATACTCCGTCAATTGCCATACTCCGTCAATTGCCATACCCCGTCAATTGCCATACCCCGTCAATTGCCATACCCCGTCAATTGCCATACCCCGTCAATTGCCATACCCCGTCAATTGCCATACCCCGTCAATTGCCATACCCCGTCAATTGCCATACCCCGTCAATTGCCATACCCCGTCAATTGCCATACCCCGTCAATTGCCATACCCCCGTCAATTGCCATACCCCGTCAATTGCCATACCCCGTCAATTGCCATACCCGTCAATTGCCATACCCCGTCAATTGCCATACCCCGTCAATTGCCGGACCCCGTCAATTGCCATACCCCGTCAATTGCCATACCCCGTCAATTGCCATACCCCGTCAGATTGCCATACCCCGTCAATTGCCATACCCCGTCAATTGCCATACCCCGTCAATTGCCATACCCCGTCAATTGCCATACCCCGTCAATTGCCATACCCGTCAATTGCCATACCCCGTCAATTGCCATACCCGTCAATTGCCATACCCCGTCAATTGCCG
>JAOTOM010004358.1:0-271758 GCA_034440615.1 Ashinkailepas kermadecensis | reverse complement strand
TATGTCTTTATGAGTGCAACTTGGAGAATGTGACGTGTTTTTCTAACACTTTATTTTTATGGGGCCAACCTATACCAAAAAGGTGAAAAAATGTCAGAATTTCGACCGCCAAGTTTTTCGCATGGCACTCTTTTCAAGTTTTTTTATGATATTTGCAATAGCTCCTGTCATGATCACTGATTCTAGGTTTCCATTGGTGTTTCCACTCATTGAGATCCTGTGGGGACGAGAACATTGGTGTAGGGACCGGGACCTTATTTGCATGGACGAATATAGACTGATGGGGTTCATTTTTCAGTCTCATGCTCATTGGTTCCATGCATGAAGTGAAAATTATTGCTGTGATTACGTTGTATATTATCGATTGAGCAAATAGGGTGCGCCTCCATTACCTACCTGATTTGATCCTACATTTATGTACGAGATGCATTTTCGCTCGGTCTTTTGATGCATCGCCATAGGTGTAATGATAAAATTGCTTAGAAAATGTGGGGTAAACGCCTACCACGTCTCGGCGACGAAGGCTGCTTACCAGGCTTATACTACCAGGTGCAACCGTGGGTTGATGCAGAAGGGATCCAAATTTGGCACACCGACCCTAATGCCCCCATCCCCCGAATAGTTATAGTAGGAGCATCAAGTAAAATCTGGGCTGTGTCAGAGCGTAGCTTTCGTCGTGAACCACACTCGTGACCTTCATCCATTCCACGAATAGCCAAATATCTATGGAAAAAAAGCATGCGCGGACCCGCGAAACTGAAATACGAAAGAAAGCGATCAAGGTAGTGCGGTTTAGTCCATATTCCCGACTTCTATATCTCATGCATGGGGGTGTCACTTTCCATACTTCACTGCACTAGTATTCTTTTTGGATTCTCAGCAACTAGACAATGACTACCGCAATAATTCATGGTCGTTATTGCAAGTACGTAAGCTTAGTTCCAAATAAGGTATTGCCTGCCATGTATCGCAGCTGCAGTGACTTCTCTAGGCCCAGATATTGCATTAAAATGATTCATTTCTCAGTCAGGGTAGACAGTGATAGAAGTTAAAAGATGTATAGTTAATGATGAATGAATGAATGAAGAAAATTTTAAAAAATGTGACATCAATTGACCTTGAAGATAATGACCTAAGGTATGAAATTGCAAAAAATAGAGATCACTACCGCACCCATGCACTCCTGCGAATTTGGTTTCCTCCAGCTATAATAGGAGCCGAGATCTTAGGGGGAGGGAATCCGCTCCTCCAGTACTCGTAATTTTCAGAGGCCCTCCAGGGCGCGTGTTAACACTCAATAGCAAGGTGAGCGGATTTTATCAAAAGATGCCCATGCAACCTCCCGAAATGTTTTTTAGAGGATAACTTTGTTACCCAATTGTCGCTGACAGTGGCTGACGGTTTGCGGACAGCTCGTGGTATCCTTTCCAGGCTCTCTTATTCTCCCCAAGAGTGCAAACACCGTGTCCCGTCCCCACGATTCCCAAAAATGCACATATTCATGTTTATCCTCCACTTACCACGTGTGCATATTCTGTTAGCGACATCTCCATTCATATCCACTTGACAATGATACTGTTGAGTAGTCGTAGTAGCAGTTAATTATAATATATATGCATATATATATATATATATATAAACAAATAATTAAATATATATTATATATATATATATATATATAAATAATATATAAATATATATTAATAAACAAACTCAAATCAAACGAGACTTATGGCTGTCAAGACCAAATGTTTATCTTCATAGTGGCTGTGTCGAACTGTCTTCATAGTGGGCTGTCTTCATAGTGGGCTGTAACGAACTGAATCCTGATACCCAGCAATCAAATGTCTGAACATATAGCATGTCATGTGCCAATATTATGAAGCCATCTGGAAGATGAGAGAATCGAACCTTTGTATGCCAACATCATCGGACATTTTGGCTCGATCTGGAATTACATTGCATGACACCAAAGCAGCAGTCCATTGATATTCCTAATTTCATGCCTCCTTCCCAGACATATATCTCGTCGGAGTGGTGGAAGCAGATAATTTCTTGCAATTTTTGCAAGAAAAAGATCTGTCAATATGGACTGTAGGCAGTTAGAACCGGATTGCAAAGAGTCTGGTCTGGACGAAGTCAAAAAAACCAGATGAAACGTTGCAGGTCGTGGTTTTGCTTTGAGTTTACCTTTAACACGCGCCCCGGAGGTCTTGAAAATTACTCGCACTGGAGGGGTGGGGGGCGGTCCGCCCTCCCCTAAGATCTCGGCCCCTAGTAAGCTGGAGTAACGAAACTCACAGGGTAGATGGGTATGATAGTGAACTCTATTGTGTTCATTTGCCAACCCAGGTCAATATCTTCAGGACAAATGAGGTCACATCTGTCAACATTTTCTTGTTTTGCGTGGTTTGATTTGTCATTGGTATGGATCGCTGTGATTCTGTTCAAATGCTCCAAAATGGGCATCAAGATGATTTAGACATTACTAACGATGCAATACAGATGCAAGACCCGGCATTTGATCTCAGGTCACCTAGATAGCAACACTTTATCAGGTCAGTTACTTGTTCCAGTTACTGGAACCGGGCCGCCCGCCCGACTGCTCCGTCGGGCAGCTCGGCGAAATCGGCTTCGCGAAGAAAGAGTGAAGTACATGAATAAAGTATGGAAACGCTAGCAGGTACACAATGACAAACAGTAGTTTTCAGAATGTGCAGGGAGTAACATGCAAACGACATCAATCGCTTAATCACCGCAGTATTGAAGGACAACATTCCAGTTGACAAAGTTGGTTCATTAACCTGTATCGCGAACTTAACCTGAGCATTGACCTCAGTGACCTAGCTTGTCCTTAAACCACCATAACATAACAATATACATCAAGAAGTCGCTAGTGTCGCCAAGAACACTTCCCTTTTGCCAAATATACAGGAAGCGCATCGAACGTTTCGTGGTCTGGCGCTACGAAGTGCTGACTTTAAAGGCCCCTAACGCGAAGAATATTCAGGCGATTTCTGTTTTCGTACTCTGTAAACGACGTCCACACTTCGAAGCAGGCACACACTAAATGGCGTATATCGACCGGTAAAATCTGAGTTATGCTATGAAAACTGGAGGGGTGGGCGGATTTCGCCCCACCCTACCACGTTGTGTTCCATGGTGACACCAGGCGCTTCTAAGCAACCTTTCAACGGGTAACTCAGCGTGTAGCACCTGACTTTCTCACCTCTATCCACAGTCATTTGGGAGGTTCAACGCAGTAGCCTTATTTATTTGCAGAATATCCCCAACACCCCCACAGCTCGAGTTATGATAAGATCATTTGAAGATTGAACGTCTCCCGACTAATTTGTCAAAACTTAATGAAATGGCTTTTTTAGAAATCTAAAACATGTATATAAAATGAATAGCGTGTTAGTTGGACAACTGAACGTTAACCACCCAAATCCGAACAGTACTTCGAACTGAGAAAATTGATTTCCCCACCGTAAAGTCGAAAACCACTCTTTGGGATCCGGCAGTGAGTGGATGGAGGTGTGGATAGCGGGAAATTGAGAAGAGGCAAATGAGGTCGAGCTCGGACAGCCACTCGCTCCCTCCTCGATTTGGCTGAGCGTGAGAAGAAGCAGATGTGGTGATGCATGCGGAGTGTAGGCCGAGGATGGATTCGGGCGCCATCCGAGCGTCCCTAGGTTCCTCTGTTCCGCAGATGGCGCCAGCAATGATCGAGGTGGCGACGAGCCGCGGAGCTCACGCAGCTGAGCCGACAGTCAGCCACGTAGGTGGCACGACTGGCGAGTGTAATGATGGAGGTGCTCGCAAGAGCCTTGGCAATCGACTTTCTTGACACGGGCGGTGTTTCGGCAAACCATCTAGAAGATGCAATTTCAAGGTTACTTAGATTCTGGAAAGCATCATGATAAAGACAGCATGACATGTTGCCAAGCAGGCAAATGAGCAGGTTTGAAAGAGATAATGCAAATAAATCACCTGTGCTCTCCAGTACATGGTTTTCTGTAGATAAGGGTGAGCTAAAGTGATTCTCTGTTATTTTTAGCATACTCCACGTAAAACTGATAATGCAGATAGCAAATGTAAATCTTCAGGTGAAATGATGCTGCCCTTTTGTCGGACAAGAACACATTACTAGGTACAGAACCCAGACAACTACATATCTCGGGTCAAATATATGTGTTATATCTAGATATGCAGACATAACTAGAGCTGTAGTTGTAGACGGCAGAGACAACAAGAGGTATACAATGGCAGCAATGTTTGGTCCAAATTTGGCCGATGGGGGTAAAACGGTTGAATGAGTTTGAATAGAGTTGCCAGCTGCGTTTTTTGGCGCTAAGGATAATCTGCTGACAACGTTTTTTAGCCTCGCGGGCTTCTAACATGTTTTGGTGGTGAGATTTTTGAATTTTCGCAGCCCGCCGCCGCAGAGCGACGGCGCGTTGACACTCGATCGTTCCACCACGGCACGTGATGACGGCTGGGGAGCGACGAGTGTGGGAGACATGATTTTCTGCCGCGAGTAACATGGTGTCAAGAAAAGCTGATATTGGGGGGTGGAATGAGGGGGAAGACAGTGTCAATTTCCTGGGAGAAAGATGGCCATTTCGCCTTGCGAACATTCCAGCGGGGGACAAATGAGTAATCTCTAACCTGGGCTGAGCGTTCAGGCATAATATGAATAGGGGAGTGATCGCTAAAGAGGGGGTCAGGTTGTACATGCCAAGAAAAGAGGGGTGAGATGGAGGCCGAGGCCAGAGATAGGTCAATGGCAGATGGACGGAACGGGGCAATGTCGGTGTTGTGTGTGGGTGTGGGTCATTTAAAAGACCATGTTGTGGGTGTTGAGGGTGTTTCGACGTGGTGTCCGCGAGGTGATGTGGTGTGACAGCCCCATGCCTGGTGGTGGGCATTCAAGTCACCCAGCACTAGACAGGGGTGAGGGAGGAGACCGAAGAGGTCGGTCACAGAAGATAAGGGTTGTGTAAGAGAAGGTGGGAGATGGAGAGAGAGTATAGTGAGCTCTAGTTGTGCAATTTTGACAGAAACAGCAATAAAATTTAGGTTATTAACAATGTTGATCTGACGATGAAGGAGGGTGTCTGAGATAAATAAGGCGACCCCGCCGCCGTGGGGTGTGGAATTTCTATTGTCGGTATAGAGGGAATAACCAAAGATATTAAAATTATACGGGTCATTGTCGCGCCATCGGGTCTCCTGAACGGCGGCAATCAATGGTTTATTTCTGATGATATATTCCTTGAATTCTGCCTAATGGGATATGAGGGACCTCGTATTCCATTGGAGCAAGAATTCAGTGGTGGGTGTCTGCATTAGTGTTGTGTTGTGTGGTGATCACGCCCTCGTAGGCGTGTGTGTGGCGGTGAGGGCGTGATGGGGTCGTCCGTCTCGTAGGAGCCGGACGACCCTGGTGATGTTGAGAGGGGCTCTGGATCCCCAGTGGGGTCCGGGCTCGGGGACCGGGAGAGCGAATCTCCCTGGGTGCCCAGAGAGGGGGACGTGGGGTTGGGAGATGACCCTGGGGGGCTGTGCTGGGTAGGTCGGTGCGTCAGTGGGCGAGCCTGCCTGGTGGCCGAGGGCTTGCCGGGTGGCAGTGGGACCTTCGACGAGGTCGGGGCGAGGGGCCGGCGTCGGGGGAGCCTGGGCCTCGGTGGGCTGGGTGACCTGATGACGGAGGGGTTGCCGGGCGGAGCTGGGGCCCGCGACACAGGCAGGTCGTCCGGACGATGGACGGGGAGTAGTGCAGGCGGTGGAAGGCCTGGTCTCCGATGGTCCTGGCGATGGGGACGTGATGAGGGTGGCCGCCTCCGCTGGGGTCGACCACAGGGGGGCCAGCTGGGGCCGGTTCCATACGGGTGAAGTGGGCGGGGGTGGAGGACCGCGCTGCAGAGCGAGGCGGCGCTGTACCTTCTCCTTGGCCTCCTGCCACGCCGGACACCGGGGGGAGGAAGCAGGGTGCGGCCCCTGGCACGCGGCGCAACAGGGCACGCTACTCGTGCAGGTGTCGGTCGGGTGCCCCTCGGCACAGTGCCCACACACTGGGGACCGGGCGCGACACACTCTCGCTAGGTGCCCATATCGTTGGCAAAACGCGCAACGTGCGGGTGGCGGTGTCCACGGGCGCAGTGCGACCCGCAGGTATCCCGCCATGATGTGGGCGGGGGGTGCATGGTCCTGAAGCCGAGCTTCAGTACCGGTCCCGGTCGGCGGCCGAGCCTCTGGACCTCGCATACCCCTTGGGGGACCAGCTCGGTGAGGAGCTCCTCCTCGGTGATGTCCACTAGGTCGGGGGCATAAGCCGTCATGTACGTGGTGTTGAGTCTGTCCGCAATTTCGGTGGTGGTGTCGATACCGAGGAACTGACTCATGTTTAGGAGGGATCGCGCTTGGGATACCTCCCTGACTCGTATCAGTAAGGCCCCCGACCTGAGGACCTTGGCGGTGGAGACTCCGCCCGTCCACCGGTCGACCTCTCGCGCTATCGCGAATGGGGACGTCCGTGCCCATGTCCCCCTGCTTCCTGGTCACTAGGATCAGTGACTCTCCTTCAGGGGGTCGCGGGGAGGGGGCAGGCGGGCTCCCAGGCGGGTCCGGCGCTCACTAGCTTCCGGGGGCGGCGGGGCGTTCCCGGGCATGCCGTGGCAGGGGTGGGGGCTAACACCCAGAGGGGAGTGAGATGTTTGAGTTCGTGAGGAAGGGCGCCCTGAAGGGGTGCGGCCAAGAAAGGCACCCTGAAGGGGTGCTATAAGGAAAGGTGTGAAAAGACCTGTAGTGAAAGCGTGGAGAAAGACACAGTGGTTTGGAGGGCTGGGAAAATCGGTCAGAGGCGGGGGCAGTCACGCTCAGAGAACGCTAGCCCGATCCATTGAAACAGTAAGTTACCTATGACCGATTCTAACCTATGGGGAGGGCTGGGAAACAAACAGTCGAGGCTGGCCGCCGGTACAACTCGGTTTCCCGACGGTGCCCTGAGAGCGCCGCAAGGCCGAGGGGAGTGGGAGGGGAGCTGCGTCGGCTATTCCGACGAGCAACCAGCTAGGCGTCGGCCGGCTGTTCCCAGACAACCAGCAGCCGGCTTCTATCCCTGATTTTTTTTTTTTTTTTTTCCCTAAATCTTTAGCTGAGGCAAAGTGCCATCTGCTAGAGATTGCTACGTTAAAGAAGGAGTTACGTTAATCCGGCTTATGTGACATCCGGTTATACCAACTAGTCAAGGAAGGAGAGACGCCGTGAAACAAGAAATATGGCGTAGAGACGAAACACGCATGTCATACAGGTACATATACATACATACAGACACTCATGACAATGGAAGGACATTTGGAGGGTGGGCAGCATCGTAACCTCCGGAGAGGCTCCACTGCCCACCTGCGACCTGAAAAGCGAAGCGGAGGCCCGACGCCCAGGGCGAGTCGTGGGCGTCGGGCCCGACCTTGTGTGTGTAAGTGTATGGTTTAAGTTAAAGCCTGGAAACCCCTAAAAGGGGAAAACCAGGCTGCTTGGAAAACCCGAGGGTAAAAAACCAAGCGCAATTTAAAAGGAAGTCCGTCCGTAGTAGCCAAATTGGATCGGATCCTGTCTACCTAGTGTGAGATAACCTATATGGACGTGTTTTGCGACGACGGAGAAGAAGAGATGTGGAGCGGAGTCATACAGCCAGTACGGAGTGTGGCGCGTGTCGTATATCTTTTATCAGGCTAGCTTGGAAAAGGAAAATGCGACGGAGGCTTTATATCAGTTCGGAGAGTTTGGTGTCCTGGAGGAAGCGAAAGAGTAAATCAAGTAGTTCTGGGTGGTCATTCCCGAGGAGAGCTTGAAGCGAAAGTTGTGAGTGGATCTTGGCGACATATTGCATGATATAGCGACGGTGAAGAGCATATGCTGGACAGTCAAGTAAGATATGAGTGACAGTAAGGCGAACGTGACATGTGTTACAAAGTGGAAGGCGGTGAGGTCTATGAAAAAGAAAATTGTGTGTCAAATCGGTGTGGCCCAGGCGAAGTCTGGTGAGTACCACCTCGTTCAGACGGGTGTGCTGGTTGGAGGAGGGCCAGCTGGAGAGTGTGGGCTTGATGGTGTGTAGGTGTGTGGTGTTGTGTGACCAGCAGGCCTGAATATACTTTCTGAACAGATTATTTGTGAGGGATAAAAGATCTCCGGGGGTACTGGGGCTCCGTTGTTATCGGGGAGGTCGATCGCCGCGCGGGCGAGACCATCAACCCGTTCATTTCCCGGGATGCCCCTATGTCCAGGGATCCAGAGCAGTGTGAGTGGAAGGTGTGCGTGGTTGGCATTGTAGAGGTGTCGGATGGCGTGGAGCGTGGGGTGTGTGGTGTTGTGTATTGAGGCGAGGGCGTCCACGGAGGATCGTGAGTCAGTGCATATTGTAGTAGGGGTAGTAATGCGTTGCGCAATGATGTGTTGTAGGCAAGTGAGTATGGCGACTAGTTCTGCTGTGTAAACCGAATGGTGAAGTGTTAATTTGGTTTGACCAGTGTCGGGCCCACCGCACCAGGCGGCTCCCGTACCATTGCTGGTACGTGAGCCGTCCGTGTAGAAGAAGGTGTGTTGTGGGTGGGCCTCTTGATATTCAAAAATCTAATTTGGACTTCGATGGGGGTGAGCAGGTTTTTTGTTTTCCCGAAAGAGATACTCAAGTTTGGGGTGTTTCATGTGCCAAAACGGGATTAGAGGAGGCAATTTGTCGGGGATTACGTTGGGGAATTTGAGTGCGAATGTGAGGACATGGTCTAAATGTATGGCAATATTGTATTTGTTCCTATTATATGTACGTCGAACGGGAGGATTAGAGAGTGCGAGGGTGGCAGGGTGGTT
Organism: Ashinkailepas kermadecensis; assembly: GCA_034440615.1. Taxonomy (NCBI): domain Eukaryota; kingdom Metazoa; phylum Arthropoda; class Thecostraca; family Neolepadidae; genus Ashinkailepas; species Ashinkailepas kermadecensis. Next base: position 262,884 of record JAOTOM010004358.1, on the reverse strand, counting down.
GTGTTGTGTTGTGGTGCGAAAGTGGTATCTGACTAGTTGAAGCATTCTGCGGTGTTGTAAGCTGGGGAGGTGGGCCTCAGCCCGGAGACTAGTGATGGGCGTGGTGCGGTGTGCTCCGGTGATGAGGCGAATTGCGTTATTCTGTATGCGTTCAAGTGTTGTGATGTGTGAAGGGGATATATTATCGAAGATAAACGCATTGTATTCCAGGATTGAGCGAATCAGAGTAATATACATTGTGTTGAGTGTGGCCCTGTCTGCACCCCAGTCGCGACCGGAGATGCAGCGCAGGAGATTTAGACGTTTTGCGCAACGTTGTTTTAGATAAGCAATATGGGGGCCGAAACAAAGACTTTTGTCTAGTACGATGCCAAGATAGGTGAAGGTGGTTTGGTGAGGGATAATTTGGTCGCGGTAACGGAGTGGTGTAAGAGGTGGAATGTACGTGGTGAGCCGGGAGAAAAGCATTGTGACGGATTTGGTGGGGGAGATTTGCAGTCCCCAGAGGGAGCACCAGGAATCAATTTGATTCATGGCGCGCTGCATTATATGATTTGCATTGTCTGCCGATGGGTGCGTGCACCATATGGCCAAATCATCGGCGTAAATGGAGTATTTTAGACAGGGGGCTATGTGATGGAGGTCAGCGAGCGCATCGTTAATCATGATAAGAAAGAGGGTGGGGGATAGCACGCTGCCTTGTGGGACGCCTTGATCTAACTTTTTGGACTGAGAATGGATATTGCCGCAGCGGACGGTGAATGTTCTATTAGCGAGAAAGTTGGTGATAAATTTTGCCATCCTGCCTCGGATGCCAATACGATGTAATTTGATTCGAGTGCCGAGCTGTGTACTTTATTGAATGCGGCTTTTAAATCGAGAAAGAGTGCCACGGTTTCATGTTTTTTTCATGAAACCGCGCTGAATCGAGTCAACTAATAGAATAAGGTTGTCAGTGGTGCTGTGTCTGGGTCGAAAGCCGCTTTGAAAGGGTGTGAGAATTTCGTTGTTTTCAAGGTGAACTCTGATTCGTCCATTGACCATGCGCTCAAAAAGTTTAGAGGCACAACTAGTGAGAGAGATAGGTCGATAGCTAGAGGGAAGGTCGCGAGGTTTGCGGGGTTTAGCGATAGGAATGATAGTGCTAGTGGACCAGGAGAGGGGAAGGTGCCGTCAGTCCATAGTTGGTTTAGTGCCGAAAGGAGGTTGTCTTTTCCGGAGTCGGATAAATTTTGGAAGAAGGGGTATGCCAATTGGTCAGGGCCAGCCGCGGTGTTTGTTACTTTGGAGAGGGATAAATTTAGTTCATAGAGAGTAAAGGGGGCATTATATGGTTCCGTGTTGTCCGAGGTAAAGTTGCAGGTGGCGAGAGTGGTTTGTAGGAAGTCGGTGGTTTGTTGCGAGTATTGCGTATTTGAGGAGATGTCTGCATAATACGTGGCAAAGTGTTCCGCGACGTCCGAGGGTTCTGTGATGCTGCGTTGATTAATTGTCAGTTGTGGGAATCCGCGGTGTGGGGATCTGCCATTTGAGAAGGAGCGAATTTTGGTCCAAATCTGGCCGATGGGGGTAAAACGGTTAAATGAGTTTGAATAGAGTTGCCAGCTGCGTTTTTTGGAGCTAAGGATAATCTGCTGACAACGTTTTTTAGCCTCGCGGGCTTCTAACATGTTTTGGGTGGTGAGATTTTTGCGAAATTTTTGCTCAGCCCGACGCCGCAGAGCGACGGCGCGTTGACACTCGTCGTTCCACCACGGCACGTGACGACGGCCGGGGTAGCGACGAGTGTGGGGGACATGATTTTCTGCCGCGAGTAATATGGTGTCAAGAAAAGCTGATATTGGGGGGTGTGAATGAGGAGGGAAGGCGGTGTCAATTTCCTGGGAGAATGATGGCCATTTCGCCTTGCGAACATTCCAGCGGGGGAGAAATGAATAATCTCTAGCCTGGGCTGAGCGTTCAAGCATAATATGAATAGGGAAGTGATCGCTAAAGAGCGGGTCGGGTTGTACATGCCAAGAAAAGAGGGGTGAGATGGAGGCCGAGGCCAAAGATAGGTCGATGGCAGATGGACGGAACGGGGCAATGTCGGTGATGTGTGTGGGTGTTTGGTCATTTAAAAAGACCATGTTGTGGGTGTTGAGGAGTGTTTCGATGTGGAGTCCGCGAGGTGATGTGGTGTGACAGTCCCATGCCTGGTGGTGGGCATTAAAATCTCCCAGCACCAGACAGGGGTGAGGGAGGAGACCGAATAGGTCGGTCACAGAAGATAAGGATAGTGTAGGAGAAGGTGGGAGATAGAGAGAGAGTATAGTAAGTTCTAGTTGTGCAATTTTGACAGAAACGGCAATAAAATTTAGGTTATTTACAATGGGGATCTGACGATGAAGGAGGGTGTCGGATATAAATAAGGCGACCCCCGCCGCCGCGGGATGTAGAATTTCTATTGTCGGTGTAGAGGGAATAACCAAAGATATTAAAATTATATGGGTCATTGTCGCGCCATCGGGTCTCCTGAACGGCGGCAATCAATGGTTTATTTCTGATGATATATTCCTTGAATTCTGCCCAATGGGATATGAGTGACCTCGTATTCCATTGGAGCAAGAATTCAGTGGTGGGTGTCTGCATTAGTGATGTGTGGTGTGGTGATCACGCCCTCGCAGGCGTGTGTGTGGCGGGGAGGGCAAGGTGGGATCGTCAGTTTCATATGAATCTGACGAGCCAGGTGAGGTGGAGGACTGCTCTGGATCCTCGGGTGGTTCAGGGCACGGGGACCGGGAGCGAGGGCGGGACTCCGGGGACTGAGAGGGGAGGTGACGGCACTGAGGGGGTGGGGTGGACGAAGCCCTTGCCGGCGCAGGCGTGGCGGCTCGGTGGCGAAGGGGGTCGGGCGACAAAGGGGCCCGAGGCTGGGCGCGTGGCCTGAGGCGGGACGTCCTGTTGGTGGTGAGGGTTCCGGGTGTCAGAGGGACAGGCGACAGGGGCAGGGGGCCCGCTAAGGGGGCAGGCGAGAGGCCAGGGGCAGGGGAGGAGAGCGTAGGCTGGGCTCGTGCGGCCCAGCCCGATGGGGGCGAGAAGCCGCCTCAGCCGGGGTCGGCCACAGGGGGGCGAGCGGGCCGGGGCCCACTCCATCGGCGGTGGGGAACAGGAGCGACGCGGGCGGCAAGTCGGCGCTGCTGGCGGTCCTTGGCTTCGAGCCATGCCGGGCACCGGGGGATAACGCTGGGTGGGGGCCCGCGCAGGACGCACACCGAGTGGCCTCGGAGGTGCACATGTCGGTGGGGTGCCCTCGGCACATCTCCCGCAGACCGGCTCTCGGGCGCGGCAGGCCTTGCCCAAGTGGCCATACTTCTGGCAGTAGTCACAGCGAGACAGGGGTGGTGTCCATGGGCGGAGGGCGATGCGCAGGTAGCCGGCCATTATGTAGGCGGGCGGAGTCTGGGTCCGGAATCCCAGCTTGAGCACCGGGCCGAGGCGGGGACTGCGGCCGAGGCGGGTGACCTCACAGACGCCCTGATCCTGCAGCTCAGCTAGGAGCTCCTCTTCGGGCATCCCTGTCAGCTCAGGGGCATACGCAGTCATGTGAGCCATGTTCAGACGATCCGCCGGTTCGATCAGGACTGGGCAGTCCATGAACCTCTCTAGGTTCATGAGCTGCCGGGCCTGGGAGGCCTCCCTGACACGGACAAGGAGGGCCCCGGAACGCAGGACCTTGGCGGACACCACTCCGCCTGTCCATTGGTCCAGGTGACGGGCTATCGCGAAGGGGGAGGTGCGGGACCACGAGCCCTCCGTCCTAGTCACCAGTACGAAGGACTCCCCATCCGGAGGGTCGCGGGGAGGGGGCAGGCGGGCTCCAGGCCGGGGCGGCGGCCTCCGTCCTCCGAGGGGGGCGGGGTGTCCCCAGGCATACCGGGGCAGGGCGGGTGGGCTTACACTAAAGGGGGGTGGGTGAAGTGCACGTGTGAATAAGGGCACCCTGAAGGGGTGCAGGCAAGAAAGGCACCCGAAAGGGGTGCTACAAGGAAATGTGTGAAAAGACCTGTAGTGAAAAGGTGGAGAAAGACACAGTGGTTTGGAGGGAGGGGAGTAGCCGGCAGAGGCGGGGGCAGTCACGGTCTTGTGACCGCTAGCCCGATCCTTTGAACCAGTAAGGTACCTCTGTCGGCTCTAATCTAGTGGGTGGGATGGGCAAAAACAGTCAAAGTTGAACGCCGAAACAAGTCGGTTTCCCGACGGCACTTCGAGAGCGCCGCAGGGCCGAAGGGAAGTGGAAGGGGAGCTCGTCGGCTAATCCGACGAGCAACCAACTAGTGGCGTCGGCCGGCTAATCCGGCTGACAACCAGCTAGTGGTCCAGGGGCGGAGCTTCCCGTAGATGCCCTAATAAGGACACCTACGAGAGAGCTGGGATGGGGAAGGCCACGCGGCAATTGAATATTGTGGCAATATTCAATTGCGGCGGGCGGGAAGGGAAATGGAACTGGGGCGGCGGGCAACTTCTGCGCTTGATCACCTTTTGATCGAGATCGCAAGGGTCTTCTCAAGCTCCTCCTTCCGGTGGGCGGAGCTTCCCGTAGATGCCCTAGTAAGGACACCTACGAGAGAGCTGGGAGGGCCGGGCCACGCGGCGATTGAATATTGTGGCAATATTCAATCGCAGCAGGCGGGAAGGGAGATGGGGCGGCGGCCAACTGCTGTGCTTGATCACCTGTGCGATCGTAATCGTAAGGATCTTTTTCTCCATAGGGTTGTAGCGGGCCGCAACAGCGGGTTCGGCGAGCTAAGAGTGATGGCCAAAGCAGTGCGCCACGTCCCCAGCACCGTCGGGAAACCGAATTGTAGCAGCGGTCGGCTTTGATTGTTTTTTTTTACCCATCCCACCCACTAGGTTAGAGCCAGCAGAGGTACCTTCCTGGTTTAATGGATCGTGCTAGCGGCCTTTGGCCGTGACTGCGCCCGCCTCTGTTGGCTACTCCCATCCCTCCAAGCACTGTGTCTCTCTACCCCTTTCGCACTACACTTGTCTTCACACTTTTCCTTGCAGCACCCCTTCAGGGTGCCTCTCTTGACAGCACCCCTTCAGGGCGCCCTTCCCACACTCAGTCACCCCTCCCCTCTCTCCTCAGCGGTCTGACCCCGCACCGGCATGGCCGGGGACCCCCCGCCCCCCGCGGAGGGCGGACGCCGGCCGCGCCCAGGAGCCCGGGCCCCGCCACCGCGAGATCCCCCCTGACGGGGAATCCTTCGTGCTCGTGGCACGGAAGGAGGGGTCCTGGGACCGCACGTCCCCCTTTGCGGTCGCCAAGGAGCTAGATAAGTGGACGGGAGGTGTAGTGTCGGCCCGAACCATCCGGTCGGGCGCACTACTGGTTCGGGTGCGTGACCCAACCCAGGCCAGGGCCCTCCTCCACCTGAACCACTTCCTGGCACACCCTGTCGAGGTGGTTGTGGCGGATAGACTGAACAACTCTTTTGTGACAGTCTTTGCCCCGGAGCTGGCACACCTCCCAGAGGAGGAGCTCCTGGAAGAGTTGACCCCTCAAGGCGTCTGCGAAGTCGTCCGTTTGGGACGCCCCTCGGCATCGACCCCGAGCCCCTTGCTCAAAGTGGGGTACAGATCGCTCGCCCCGCCGACGCACCTGTACGCGGGGTACCTCCGGTACCCCTGTCGGCCGTGGACCCCTCCGCCCAAGCGCTGTGGGTTCTGCTAGCGCTATGGCCACCACAGTGGGGTCTGTCGCGCCCGCAACCCAGTGTGCGGCCATTGTGCTGAGGCGCACACCACGGCCCAGTGCGAGGCCCAGGAGCCAAGATGCGCAGCCTGCGCCGGCCCACACCCCGCCTCATACCCTCGCTGTCCAGTCTGGTTGGAAGCAAAGGGTCAGCAGCAGCAGCGCCGGACAGCCCCCCAGCACCGCCCTTGACGCAGAGGCCGGCCTCTGCCTGGGGCCAACAGCCCCTCCAGCCCCTCTGGCCGACCCCGGCCGAGGCGGCCGCCCGACCGGCGACCCGTGTTCCCACGCGCACCGAGCGCCCGCTCACCCACTCCGACCCTGCACCGGCCTTACGCCCTGCTCCCGTCGGGATGCCCCCACGGGATCGGGCCCCCTCTGCACCGCCCCTCCAGGACCACCCCAGCACCCCCTCCACCCAGCCACCCTCTCGGGCTCAGGCCACCCCGGCGAGCTCCCCTCAGGTCCTCACATCTCCCTCCACCGGCCCATCGCAGTCCTCTCCAGGACAGTCCTGACCCCCCCCTCCGCATGCTCGGGAATCCCCCAGGGACCCAGAGCAGACAGCCACACCAGAGTCGTCTGATTATGAAACAGACGACTCTGCCTCACCATCACCGCCACACGCGGCTGCGGGAGCGTGATCACAACCATTAATGCAGACACCCAACACTGAATTCTTGCTCCAATGGAATACGAGGTCGCTCATATCCCATTGGGCGGAATTCAAGGAATATATTATCAAAAATAAACCATTGGTAGCCGCCGTTCAGGAGACCCGATGGCGCGACAACGACCCATATAATTTTAACATCTATGGCTATTCTCTCTATACCAACAACGTAAATTCTACACCCCGCGGCGGCGGGGTTGCTCTATTTATATCAGACACCCTCCTTCATCGTCAGATCAACATTGCTAATAACCTAAATTTTATTGCTGTTTCGGTCCAAATTGCACAACTAGAGCTTACTATACTCTCTCTTTACCTCTCACCTTCTCTTACACTATCCTTATCTTCTGTGACCGACCTTTTCGGCCTCCTTCCTCACCCCTGTCTGGTGCTGGGTGACTTCAATGCCCATCACCAGGCTTGGGGCTGCCACTCCACATCACCTCGCGGACATCACATCGAAACTCTCCTCAACACCCACAACATGGTCTTTTTAAACGACCAAACACCCACACACAACACCGACATCGCCCCTTTCCGTCCATCCGCCATTGACCTGTCTTTGGCTACAGCCTCTATTTCACCCCTCTTCTCTTGGCATGTTCAACCCGATCCCCACTTTAGCGATCATTTTCCCATTCATATCATGCTTGAACGTTCCGCCCAAGCTAGAGATTACTTATTTCTACCCCGCTGGAATGTTCGCAAAGCGAAATGGCCAACTTTTTCACAAGAAATTGACACCGTCTTTCCTCCGCATTCACACCCCCAATATCAGCCCTTCTTGACACCATACTACTCGCGGCAGAAAATCATGTCCCCACACTCGTCGCCCCCCCTCCCGGTCGTCACCACGTGCCGTGGTGGAACGACGAGTGTCAACGCGCCGTCGCTCGGCGGCGGCGGGCTGAGCGCAAATTTCGAAAAAACCTTACCCCACAAAACATGTTAGAAGCCCGCGAGGCTAAAAAACGTTGCCAGCAGACTATCCTAGCAGCCAAAAAACACAGCTGGCAACTTTACTCAAACTCGTTCAATCGATTTGCTCCCATCCGCCAAATTTGGTCCAAAATTCGCTCCTTCACAAATGGCAGATCCCCACACCGCGGATTCCCACAATTGACAATTAACCATCGCAGCATCACAGAACCCACAGACGTCGCGGAACACTTTGCCACCTATTATGCTGACATCTCCTCAAATGCACAATACTCACAACACACCACCGACTTCTTACGAACCACTCTCGCCACCTGCAACTTTACCTCGGACAACACTGAACCATATAATGCCCCATTTACTCCCTATGAGCTAACCTTATCCCTTTCCAAAGTAACCAACACTTCCCCTGGCCCTGACCAATTGGCATACCCCTTCTTCCAAAATCTATCCGACGCCGGAAAAGAAAATCTCCTCTCAGCACTAAATCAATTATGGACTGACGGCACTTTTCCCCCTTCCTGGTCTACTAGCACTATCATTCCTATCGCTAAACCTCGCAAACCTCGCGACCTTCCCTCTAGCTATCGACCTATCTCTCTCACTAGTTGTGCCTCTAAAATCTTTGAGCGCATGGTCAATGGTCGAATCAGAGTACACCTCGAAAACAACAACATTCTCTCCCCCTTTCAAAGCGGATTCCGACCCCGACACAGCACCGCCGATAACCTCTTCCAATTAGTTGATTCGATACAGCGCGGCTTCATGAAAAAATATGAAACCGTCGCACTTTTTCTCGACTTGAAATCCGCATTCAATAAAGTACACAGTTCGGCCCTCCAAATCAAATTACATCGTATTGGCATACGAGGCAGAATGGCAAAATTTATCTCCAACTTCCTCGCTGATAGAACATTCACCGTCCGCTGCGGCAATATCCATTCTCGGCCCCAGAAACTCGATCAAGGCGTCCCACAAGGCAGCGTGCTATCCCCCACCCTCTTTCTCATCATGATTAACGATGCTCTCGCCGACCTCCACAACATAGCCTCCTGCCTAAAATACTCCATTTACGCCGATGATCTGGCCATATGGTGCACGCACCGTTCGGCAGACAAAGCAAATTATCTTATGCAGCGCGCCATGAATCAAATTGATTCCTGGTGCTCCCTTTGGGGACTGCAAATCTCCCCCGCAAAATCCGTCACAATGCTTTTCTCACGGCTCCACACGTACATCCCACCTACCACTCCGCTTCGCTATCGCGAACAAATTATCCCTCTCCAAGCCACATTCACATATCTTGGCATCATACTAGACAAAAGTCTTTGTTTCGGCCCTCATGTTGCTTATCTAAAACAACGCTGCGCAAAACGGCTAAATCTCCTGCGCTGCATCTCCGGTCGCGACTGGGGTGCAGACAGGGCTACCCTCAACACTATGTATATCGCTCTGATTCGCTCCGTCCTGGAATACAATGCGTTTATCTTCGATCATATATCTCCGTCACACATCACAACACTTGAACGCATACAAAATCACGCTCTTCGCCTCATCACCGGAGCACACCGCACTACACCCATTACTAGTCTCCGGGCTGAGGCCCACCTCCCCAGCTTACAACACCGCAGAACACTCCAACTAGTCAGATACCACTTTCGGACCACTACACAGCTCAACCACCCTGCTACCCCGCACTCACTAAACCCCCCTTCAGACTTACCTATAATAGGAACAAACACAACATTGGCATACATTTGAAACATGTCCTTACTCTCGCACTCAAATTCCCCGAGGTAACCCTCGGCAAATTCCCTCCCCTTCTCCCCTTTTGGCACATGTATCACCCCAAGCTCGAATATCTCTCCCACCAAAACAAAAAATTACTTTCCCCCATCGAAACCCAACAAACATTTTTCGAATATCAAGCCGCCCACCCCCATCATACATACTTCTACACAGACGGCTCCCGTACCACCGACGGTACGGGAGCTGCTTGGTGCGGTGGACCCAGCTTTGGCCAAATAAAATTAACATCACATCATTCGGTTTACACCTCAGAACTAGTCGCAATCTACGCCTGTCTACACCACATCATTCAACACCACATCTCCACACCAACCATCATCTGCACCGACTCACGTTCTTCCATCGACGCTATCGCAGCCATACACAACACCACACACCCCACACTCCACGCTATCCGGGAACTCTATCACACACATCATGTTCACCTTCATCTCACACTGCTCTGGATCCCTGGCCACATGGGGATTCCGGGCAACGAGCGGGCAGATGAGCTCGGACGTCGAGCCATCGATCTCCCACCCACCCTCAACCTCCCAGTCCCCCCCCCCTGTGACCTTCTATCCCTCACCAAGTTTATTCAACACATATCTCCAGGCATGCTGGAATCACAACACTACTCACTTGGCCCACATTAAACCCCTTCTCGCCAAATGGCCCTCTTCCAGACAACTCACGCGCTCACACGAGATCCACCTTGCTCGACTCCGACTCGGGCACACGAATCTCACGCATAATTTCCTCTTTGATCGACCTCTCCGCGCTCCGCCATGCCAAACATGTGGTGTTCGTAACACTGTGGAACATTTCTTGCTCATTTGCCCAGCCTACCAACTACAACGTCGCCCACTTCTTACCTACATTGCGCAAAATCGTCTTCCACTTTCACTACTAAGCCTCCTCGGTGACAAGCACCCGGACCTCATTGACATACTATTCACATACTTGCACGGCACGAAACTAGAGGAAGTAATTTGAAGTCAAACGCTATCATCTCCATCGTCGCTAAACACATACATATAGGTTGTATCACACTAGGTAGGCTGAGACCGATCCAATTTGGTTAAAACGGACGGTTCTCCTTATAAATTGTGCTTGGTTTTTCACCTTCGGGTTTTCCAAGCTGCTTGGTTTTTTCACCTCTCAGGGTTTTCCAAGCCTTAACTAAAACATACACCTACACACACAAGGTCGGGCCCGACGCCCACGACTCGCCCTGGACGTCGGGTCTCTGCTTCGCTTTTTCGGTCGCAGGTGGGCGGTGGAGCCTCTCCGCAGGTTACGATGCTGCCCACCCTCCAAGTGTACTTCTATGTGTCGTGTATGTACGTGTGTCTGTGTATGTTTCACCCATGTATGTGTGTCGGACTTTATGCCACGTTCCTTGCTTGTCGGCGTCTCATCTTTCCTCTCTTTCTTAATTGATATAACCGGATGCCATATAAGCCGGATTAACGTAACCCTTTCCTTAACGTAGTATATCTCTAGCGGATGGCAGTCGGCCTCTGCTAAAGATGGAGGAGGAAAAAAAATGCTCGTCTCACAATCGAAAGGTTGTGGGTTCGAGTCTCACCTGTCGCTACTCTTCGCCCGCGACCAATCGGCGTGAGAGATTGGCGACGCTACATGACTCAACGGTCGACGTGTCGTAAAACCAATAACCAACCAACCAGCGATCAGCTTTCTCTCTCACTTGGAATCTCTCATCTCTGCAAATACAAGCTCTCCTCGACACGCACACGTTTCTGGCAACATGCCATGGAGACAGTGTGGAGTGTACGTTCTACAGTCTACACTCCACAGGGTCTCATTTCCAATCTTATATCGCCCTCTTCCGAATTAGGTGCTTCCTGCCACTTTTCAGGATCATCCTTTTCTATCTTGGTGGAACCTTACCCGTTTTAGGGACTGCTTTTGCGTCTCCGAAACCTCATCTCATATCCACTGGCTTTATATTCCGTCTTTGGGCCTCCTCTCATTTTCTGAGGTCTCCCTTCCCGTATTGGGCCACCTTTGCAATCCTGGGGCCTCCTTTGCAATCCTGGGGCCTTCTTTGCAATCCTGGAGGCCTCCTTTGCAATCCTGGGGACTTCCTGTTCATTCCTGGGGGCCTCCTGTGCAATCCTGAAGTCCTCCTTTGCAATCCTGGGGGCCTCCTTTGCAATATTAGGACCTCCTTTTCAATCCTGAGTGCCTCCTTTGTAATCCTGGAGGCCTCCTTTGGAATCTTGGGGGCCTCCTTTGCAATCCTGGGGGGCCTCCTTTGTAATACTGGAGGCCTCCTTTGCGTTCCTGGGGGCCTCCTTTGCAATCCTGGGGCCTCCTTTGTAATCCTGGAGGCCTCCTTTGCATTCCTGGGGCCTCCTTTGCATTCCTGGACGCCTCCTTTGCATTCCTGGGGGCCTCCTTTGCAATCCTGGGGGTCTTCTTTACAATCCTTGGGGCCTCCTTTGCATTCCTGAGGGCCTCCTTTGCAATCCTGAAGTCCTCTTTTGCGATCCTCGGGGCCTCCTTTGCATTCCTGGGGGCCTCCTTTGCATTTCTGGAGGCCTCCTTTCCTATCTTGGGGGCCTCCTTTGCAATCCTGGGGCCTCCTTTGTAATACTGGAGTCCTCCTTTGCAATCCTGGGGGCCTCTTTTGCAATCCTGGGGCCTTCTTTGTAATCCTGGAGGCCTTTTTTGCAATCCTGGGGCCTCCGTTGCATTCTTGGGGGCCTCCTTTCCAATCCTGGGGGCCTCCTTTGTAATCCTGGGGGCCTCCTTTGCATTCCTGAGGGCCTCCTTTGCAATCCTGAAGTCCTCCTTTGCGATCCTGGGGGCCTCCTTTGCATTCCTGGGGGCCTTCTTTGCATTTCTGGAGGCCTTCTTTGCTATCTTGGGGGCCTCCTTTGCAATCCTGGGGCCTCCTTTGTAATACTAGAGTCCTCCTTTTCAATCCTGGGCGCCTCTTTTGCAATCCTGGGGCCTTCTTTGTAATCCTGGAGGCCTTTTTTGCAATCCTGGGGCCTCCTTTGCATTCCTGGGGGCCTCCTTTGCAATCCTGGGGGCCTCCTTTGTAATCCTGGGGGCCTCCTTTGCAATCCCGGGGGCCTCCTTTGCAATCCTGGAGTCCTCCTTTGCGATCCTGGAGGCCTCTTTTGCAATCCTGGGGGCATCCTTTTCAATACTGTGGCCTCATTTGTAATCCTGGGGGCCTCCTTTGTAATCCTGGGGGCCTTCTATCCTCTCCTAGGTAACTCATTCTTCAAATTAGGGGCCTCCTCTCACGTCTTGGAGGCCTCCTCTCATGTCTCGTCGGCCTCCCTGCTCACTTTTTTTGCTGTGCATTCCCGGATAGGGGCCTCCTGAAATTTCAGGGGGCGGCGCCCCCCCCGCCCCAGTCTCACGGCAGGCGGGGCGACTGCCCCCCCCCCCGGTGGCGACGCCCTTGCTGGTCACCACGCGCCCGAGGAGCTATACGGGGCAGGCGGCGCCTTCGCCCGGCCGGGAGAGAGAGACTCACCACCCCGACCGGGATCCAGCGCCGCCCATCACTTGACCACTGCCGGCCAGGCTTGTAGGCACTGGGCTAGGGCCCAGACCTTCGGCCTGAGGCGACATGTCGCTTGGCCCGTATGGGGCCCTACGGACCCGCCCGCCCCTCCGAGATATTAGGACCAAAGAGATGTGTTGGTCCCCCGTCACAACTAGCACCGTGCGACGGGGAACCTCAGTCTCCAGGACTCCGTCAACCCCGGGGGACGGGCCGAAGGGGCGCGACTACCCCGATAAAACTGAGCTGGAGGGCAGGACCGGGGAAGTTGTCCTACCTGCTCATGATAGGGAGAGTTGGTGTTGCAGGGCCAGGTGGAGGACATGGATGTTGAGATGAGATGGGCATTGGAATGGGAGAGTATGGATGGAAGGACGAGTGAGGCACTCTTAGTCTCACCCTTCGCCGGTAAGATGGTCGCCGGGTCATTGGGGAACGCAACCCCCCCACCACGGAAAGGTGGTGCCTCGTCGGGGGGGGCTGCAGTTTGGAGTGTTCACGAGTTATGTTTTACACTCTTTTTCCTGGATAAAGCTAAAATGAGGTTAGGATAAGTTAGGTGTTTCTTTAACTTGCTCAATTTCTAGATAATTTTTTGAAGGTTGGAAATTATTTTTTGTTAAAGAGGCCAGGCAAGGGTAGGCTATGCTTTGCTAGATGAGGTTTTTACAATTGTACATGCTGAAGAAGATTTGCATTTTAGCTGAGGTGACAGTTGCAAGAAAAAATTGTGAAAGCATGTTTCTGAATGTGATTAAAATGATGTTACCATTAGATTCCAGCACAAATACATACTTTTCAGCTGGGAAGCAAAGTAATGCCAAAATTGGGCTTTGAGAGGGGTAGTAGATGATGCAGAATAATGTTAAATATACAAACAACATAAGCAAACCAAACCCAGCCTTTGAATAGCTTTGCTATAATATATACAACAATGCTGCTCAAGTTAGCACTACCAATCCTCATCAAACCAAACCTAGCCTAGTATCTTTTTCAGGAGAAAACATTGTGTTGCATCTTTTTTAGTTTCCAAATTCCAAAAACCTTGGTATTTATATGTAAGAAGCCCCAATGAAGACAAATTGGGAGACAAATGTATGGACTGGACTTCTTCAAAATTACCTAGCAACTTCTTCCCAGTGTCCTAAAAATACTTTCCATCAAACTGTTTTGAATGAAGAACAAGGCTACATGGAAATAGTCAAAGATGGGAAGAAGACAGGATTAGCATTCAAGCATGAAAACCAAAACCAGGTTTAGTAATAAATAAATAAAAAACATATATATATATATATATATATATAGATATATAGAAAAAAAAATAATAATAAAAAAAAATAATATAAATAAAAAATAAAAAATAATATATATAATATATATATATATATATTCCATTAACTGAATGTCCAGATCACATTGTGAATTAATGTACAGTGTATGATTGGTACAATGGTACGATTAAGGTACAATACCTGTACCATTTCTTTGGGAAATCACATGTAACATCCAACATCCAACATCGGTAGGTTTTAGATGATTGAACAGCGGGATGTTATAGGCGATCTAACATCAGTAGGTTAGGTTGGATTCAGTTAGGATATTTTTTTTTTAATAATCTGACATCAATATTCTTTGTTAATCATCGAAAACCCCATTTTCCTCACACTTCCCATATTTGTTGAGGGCTGGGGAATAACATGTGCCTGCATTGTCAAAAAGATGTTTTTCTAGTGTTTCAAAAATGTTACTTGAATGATATTAATATTATTTCCTTCGTCAAATTACTGTTTGTTAGGATATCTGCACATCAACTTGAACTGCTTGTATCTCAGAAAGTTTTCACTTCCCATAAAATAAATATAACATTCCTTCAAATCACATCAGGAAACACCAGAACCACATGTTTTAACTAAACATTGGCTTTGGGGTTTCTTATGTATATTTACCCAAACCTAACCTAACCTAGCTGACTGATTTTGTCCTTGAAAGAGGAAAAATTTGAGTAACATCTTGTGTCCAAACTAAGCTGCAATAATATACATTTTTCATTTCATATTACCTCACTCAAAGCTCCTTTATGGTAATATTTTCCTTGCTAAATGAGGAAAAAGCATTTCTGACAGAACTGATGGATCACATCAACTTACTGACATTCATCAGCATGATATTTGTACACTTTTTCTCAAAATCCATTAAACACTCATCCATTCATGCAAATGTATTGACTCAATATATATGTTGCAAATTTATCGTTTTCTTCTTTGTAACACGGCACCCATCCCGTCAAAAAATGTTTAGTATCGAAGCCAGCAACCAGGGGCAGTAGCATTGTATGCCTTTGGAATGGATGCACTGCTTCCCACACCACCACCAATGTTGGCTGTGGCCTCACTCAACTTTTAACATGGAACCCTATGTGGTCCTTCCCCCAATCCAGAGAGATGAATGCAGCGTTCTGTGTTCACCATGCCCAAAAATCCGACCAGCTCAACAGACATCCGAAGCTCATTGAAAGTTTCCGCCATGTGTTAGAGTCCAATTCAACTCGACAGACCAATTTATCATCATGTATTTCGCGAGGATCCGGACATAGTCGAGGTCTGTCCTTGTCAAAGCTAGGCTTACGGAGTCCTGGCGACGTGTGCTCGCCGAGAATAGTCTCTGGAGAAGCATGGAGCCGAGCTTAGAACTGGCATCGCTATCACTCACCCCAGTGCGGGTCAAGTCATTTCACTGTTCGGCAACATATTCAATTGATTGGTTTTGATAACCAATCACCTACCCTGATCATATGCACACCCAGGGGTGTTGCTTTACATCCTTCTGAGGGGGCAAGTTCCCCCTCAATGTTGGCTTCCCCATAATTTCAACTTTTAACACGGGACCTTATGGAGTGTGGCTCCCAAATCCATTTGGGTCTGCCCATTGCCTTCATGTATCCCCCCCCCAGTAATTTTCAAAAATCAACACCCGTATGCACACCTCAAGAAGCAGGACGGCACCACGCATTTTGGCCGGTGGGTGCAAGTGGGTGGGGAAAACGTCAATTTTAGCTCAATATTTGTCATGCACCGCCGTAGGGTCAAGGTTCAAATTATTCAATTCAGGGGACATGCCCTCTGCCTCTGCCCCTGATTCCACGCTGTTCATGCCAGTGAGAGTCTGGGGGCCTGCACCCTGTCCCTAAGCCGTGAACGTGTTCCGTATTTCCTATGGCTGGTTGGATAGAAAAGTGATCAACCATAGCACAAGTTGTGGTGGCCGAACC
This sequence comes from Ashinkailepas kermadecensis, assembly GCA_034440615.1. NCBI lineage: Eukaryota > Metazoa > Arthropoda > Thecostraca > Neolepadidae > Ashinkailepas > Ashinkailepas kermadecensis. The sequence continues at coordinate 246,929 of JAOTOM010004358.1, read as the reverse complement.
CTAGCCCTACAGAATATCTGCGTGCTTCATTTCCCTTCATGCAAAAGCTCGTCCCATGTAAGCAAAATCATAATCTAGCGCCGCTAATTAGAAGGATTCCCCGTCAATGCCAACAAAAGCGCGTCCGCCCCGGGCCTCGAACCCGGCGTCTCCGAGTTATTAAACCGACGCGCTACCAACCGCGCTACAGCACTGGCGACGCGGCCGCGCTTAAATTACATAGTGTCGATGGATGTGACATGGGTATAAATAACATCATTTTACACAATAAATAACACGATCATATGAAAGCTTACCACGATTATCGAAATACCATGAAACTAGCTTTTACCTGACATAAATTATACATATTACCTACACTAGCTAATCAGGAGGACCAGTGATAATTTCGTAAAATAGGGTCGGAATATACCACTATTCTGAACCCTTAATCCCCCTCCTCTCCGAGAAGAATCGATCCTTCTCCTTGATGAATGCTTATCAAGTCTTCATGTCCCTTTTCTAACAGTATCTCGTTTATAAATAGCGTGTGACAACCTCGATAGGAAGTGATACACGAACATTTTCCAATCCATTTTCAGGTAAAGGATGACTATAATATGATATCATACAATATCAGTTTCAGCATAGTTATTATTCCCTATCCCGAACATAGCTCGTCTTAAATTTGAATCCCAAAACAAATGATAAAGGTACGGTCATAAGCTACCCGCACTATTGACTCAAATGTTACTCTGAAAGACATCAAAAGCATTTTAAATGATACTAATTCCATGCAAATATCGGCATCCTGCTGGGCCGTTTCGACATCTCACACCTTACAAAAACCATGTATTTTAACCCTCCGGAGACAGCGGAAAGTACTATTTTTTGCTGTCGTGACAACCGGCTCGAACTCAAATTCCTGCGCCCAGGTGACGTCACATTTCCGTTTAATACCATGTAACCGGCATTTCAAACTTTCCTTGACGTCACATGTTTTCAACGGCTGAAGTCCCCTGCGCAGTGGGGGACTACTACTATTACTACCAATACCGTTTAGTATTAGTACCCAGGAAGTCCCCGCTGGCCGCAACGCCTTTCAGGGGTAAATTATCATGTCGTCGTTTCGGAATAAAGAAAGATGAAATCATAAACATAAGAACATATGATAGAAAGCATCCTTCTCTATCAAAAACTGCTGTTTCGTTCTGACCTGAAACTTACCGTTAACCTACTACATGAGCCGAATCAGGCTATCAAGTCACGCAGGTTTGCAGTTTAGCCGACATTCATTGCATGGTGTCTTTCCGCTGACGAACGTTAATAATGAATGAATGTGGGATGGAACTTTCTGAAAATTTTGGGAAGGATATTAAGACCGATAATTGTCACGCCATGGGCTTAATGCTAGATTATGGCAAAAGAGGAGGGGCAGCTGCCCCGGAAATATGCGCAGTTCTACCCCGAGAATAAATCATGTTTCTGAATGGATGATAGGGCAACGGCAACAATCGAACGTGTAGGTGTAATATGTAATATCGTAATTACTGATGACAGTCTGGAGGTCCAGTAGTTCAGTTTGAAGCCCTCTGCAGTTCCACTGTAAGATGCCATATAAAGGGGGGCATTAAAATTGGAGTTTAAAAGAAGATAGTTAGTTAGTTATTTGGGCTTTTGGGCGCTTCGACCAGAATTGATAATTCGCGCCCATAACTTTTATACTAGTATTTCACTGTTGGTGAGAGCTATTACCTGGGTACATACGTGGTTTGGAACCCAATCGACGACAAGTAACGGAACAAGTTTCCAGAATGCACAAGTTTTGAGTTGTTTCCCAGTATGTCTTCATATGTCAAACGATCCGCGTCTCTTCCATAAAACAATCGGCGCTCTGATGCAAAGTGCTGGCACGTCAGAAGCACGTGACGCACAGTCAGTGTTTCCAGACAGCGGGGGCACTGCGCTCTCTCCTCCCCACACAGGAGGTAGCGATGGGTAGAGTATGTGTGCCCGATGCGCATCCTGCAAAGTGTGACCTCCTCTTGTCTGGACCTACGAAGGCATGACTCCCAAGGTCCTAGATGTTGCTTGACTGCATGTAGCTTATTGTTGCTTTCTCTGTCCCATGATTTTTGCCATTTACCAAGTATGAAATGTGTAATCCTTGAGAAGTGGTCCCTAGCAGGAAGTGGGCATATCCGTGGGCGGGGGTTCTGAGCTGCCCACTTCGCCGCAGTGTCCGCGCGCTCGTTTCCCTACACCCCGATGTGGCTAGGGATCCAGCACAAGCGAACGGTTATTCCCTCTTTTTCCAACGTAGTAATTCTTATGAGATCTCAATTAGTACCGGGTCTGAGGGATAAAATGCAGTCAGTGCCAAAAGGCTACTAAGGGCAGGGGTGTCGATTTTTTAAAAACATTGGGGGGCCGAAGTGTCAACGTACTAGACACCCCCCCCCCCCAAACAAAAACTCATCGGATTTCGCCCACTATATTTTCAGACCTCAATAATTCTGATTTTTTATTTGACGATGTGTATGTTTATGTTTATTCAGCATCCTCGCCAACGGCCAAAATCGTCCAGTAACAGGTGAAGTCACATAAGCAAAAGAGCAGTACACGGTACATGTCAACATAACAACTTTGAGTCATAGCATGCGACTACAGTCATACAATGGACTCGGGTCCATCGTAATCGTCAACGTCATCGTCATCGTCAACGTTACCGTCACCCTCCCCTCACTCTACACACCAACAAACACACACCGGCTTAAGTAAAATAGTTCTGCGCCCATATGCAGGCTAAAACACACCGGCCTTGATGGAGCATCGAAGCACAACAGGCCTGAACTGTGATGACGATGGGTAAAGGTATGTCCTTGTGACCTAACATTAGGGAGGGGCGAAGCTAAAGTTTTGGTGGGGCGAATTCGGGGGCGGGGAGGGGGCACAGCCTCCACAAAAGCATATAAATCGAACACAATGTACTCTGATCAAACATGTGCATTGATGTAGTCATCGTGATCGCCGAGTCTAGTCAGTCACTACACACGACACCAAGCAAACTAAGATGCACAACGGATCATAGACATCAATCAGAGCAATCGTCCTTCTACTTTTCTACAACAATCTAAAAACTCCACACGTACCCAATGGCGCAGCCAAGAGCAAGAGTAGGACACACCGGGTACATGCCTCTCCGGTCACGGCCAAGGAGTCCGAAAAGGTCAGCCCAGGAGATTCCCAGAAGTGCCATCCGACGGTTTTGAAATGGATATGTCGGCTGGAATGGTTCCTTTGCTAGAGTCGGAAATAAAAAGTACAAAACTTCGGAAAGTGGGAATAATGGCAGAAATCAAAGCAGTTTTCAAATCGGCGGAATTGGAATGGTCCCAGCACCAGGTGTGTCGCAATGGCGCATTTTTACTGCAGCCCTGTTAATACTTGTAATCCTTTCCCCCAGAAGTTTAAGTGCGGAGTTTTCTATACCTTTGGTGGTGCTTGGATTCCACCATATTTGCATTATTGACCTCATTCACCAATTTGATATCTAATTCCCCTTGAAATTCACTTGGGACGGATCAAGGAGGATAATATTCCAAAATCTCCAAAATGCCGAGATTCGCAGTGGTTGCAGCATGGCAACACCAAATCCAGATCATACTGTTCTTTCATCAAATCAAATAACTGCTTTCCCAAAATTGTAATCAATGCCAAGGTTACTAAACGGAGGTCAGGTCAAATTCTCTCTTCTTATCGCAGTAAGGGGAAAACGTTTCGTGCAGAACATGATGAAAGAATGATATAGACATTCGGCTTTCTAATATGTGACAAGGTCAATGGTGTTAGGTCAGGTCTAGTATTATGCTTATTCTACACTGCCGTCTTGTGTGTGGAGTTGGGATTTTTGTGCGCGTCAGCTGCCTTAACGACATTGCGCCCGCAATGTGGTCTTATGCCGAATGCTACTGTTCCTTGTGAATTGAAATTTTAATTCAGTTTTAGAGCCACCGAAGTAGTACACCATGACATTGTGTGAACAATGATCCGAGATGACCCGACTTCGTGTGACCGGACCTTATCATATAAAGCAAATATAGAGCATATAAAGGGCAAATATAAAAAGGTGCAAAATGTCGGACAGTAGGAACACATAACAGACGTAAGGAGTCTTCATATAGGTGCGAGGGACACGAATAAGGCCACAAGGGTGCCGGGCCAAAGGCATTTCTGGCCGCACTGCTGTTAGTACCTGTAAGCATTACCCTAGTGGAAGTAAGGTCAGTCTCGCTGCTGACAGAATTTGCTTTTCTGATGGCATCAATATTAATCGCTCGAAATGCACAAGAGCAGCTGTGTCTCAAGCAGATTCAATGGCTGTGACGGATTGAAAAATATTAATACATGGATGACATTGGTACCTTTTAATGGTAAGGTGAACGGTAGAATGCGGATAAAGTGACAACTAATGCACACAAAGCTGCTCGAAAAGATGATGCAAAGCCGTAACTAATCCCACACCGTTCACTGTGACTCATCAGGGCCGTGGAGTACGCACCGTCCACCAGGGTTTGATTTATACTTTGCAATCCTGGGTGATGAGGGACAACATCTGAGTGCTGGAATACGGAGAGGATATTTTCCTTCAAACCTTGGCATCAGAATTTCACTTTGAAGTTTCATCCGACGTTCAAATTGAAAACGCATGGAGGAAACAACATGGGGGAAACAACATGGAGGATAATTTTACGAAGAGGATAATGCTATGGATGGCAAAAATCCAGGAAGACACCCGTTTTTTCGACCCTGACGTCCATTGTAGCGGGCCAGGGTCGCAGAGCAAACCGTCCACTGTGGCGGACCGGGGCTGTGGAGCACACCTTCTATTATGGCGGACCAGAGCCACGAAGCACACCGTCCACTCATGGTCCACCGTAACGGACCGGAGCCGCGGAGCACACCGTGCACTGTGGCGGACCAGGGCCGCCGAGTACATCATCAACCGTGGCAGACCAGGATCGCAGAGTACACCGTCCACTGTGGTGAACCGGTGCCGTGGGGCACACCTACTATGACGGACTAGGGTCGCGAAGCATAGCGTCCACTGCGGCGAATCAGGGCCGCGGAGTACACCATCCACTGTGGTAGATCAGGTCGCGGAACGAACCGTCCACTGTGGCGGATCAGGGCCGGGGAGTACACCGTCCATTGTAACGGACCGGGGCCGCGGAGCACATCGTCCACTGTGGCGAATCAGGGCCGTGGAGTACACCGTCCATTGTAACGGACCGGGGCCGCGGAGCACATCGTCCACTGTGGCGGACCGGGACCGCGGAGTACACCGTCCATTGCGGCCGATCATAGCCATCAACAGGTTAAATGATGTCATGCCATGGCAGTGGCGTACCTAGGATTTACAAGAGGGGGCAAACTGATTTGGAAGGTGCCCAACTACCCCCATTTAAAAAGTCCCCGGATTTTCACCAATTTTTTTATAAGGGGGTTCTTTATATTTTTGTTCTATAATAATTAGTGACCAAATTAACTGTTCTGTGGAGGGGGCCAAATCTACAACCATTATTTCTGAATGACCGGATTTCAACCCTAACTCCCCCAACCTATTTGAAGGTTTTTATTTTGGTATCCCTTGAAAAGTCACCTCACACTGCTGAAATTACACCAGAACAAATCACTAAAAAATGTAACATTTGGCAATATCAGGCATTCCAATTAATAACGCCCGGTCGTCAAAACGCCAACGTTCGTACACGTGTACACCCGCCTTGCGCAGTCGGCACATTCACCATTCTACGTGCGCTTCTCCGGTGTCTGCTAGGCCTCCCACGTTTTGCTAATTACTGTCACATGATAGTCTTGAGCCACATTTGACATGTGGAATGCCTGGTATGGCGGCTCGCTTGAAAAAAAAATTCGATAAATTCAATTCGATAAATTCAATTCAATGTATTAGTTCTCTTCTTCCCACGTTTTCTCGTGATTAAGAAATCCGGAGACACACTGAGCTTTGATGCACCTCATCTATTTGGTTAAATAAGCTCCCAGACTGGCTACCGAGCCGTGACCCTGGCTAGGTGTTCCTTTTTTACCCGTTGCGATTTTCTTCTTCTATGGATGTGTTTTAAGGCTCCAGCCAATTTTTGTTAGGCGCCCTGCACATGTTTGCGACCCGGCTCTTTTTTGACAGCTTTGTTGCCTTTATATACACCGATGACATTTTTTTGGTATCGGCGCGTTTTCGAAGACGCCGATGTATTTATATAGTGCCCGGTCTATTTGTTCCTTGTTTACGATCAATTCCATTTTTGAGGGCCCTGCCTGTTTTTTTTGGCCCCGTGCGGTCTGATGGCCCTGGTGTGCCTGGAGGGCCTCCGTTATGCTTTTATTTATCGCTACCGATGTGTTTATTTCGAGCTGCAGCGCATATTTTAAGGCCCTGTCGCTTTTTGCGAAACTCGGTACGCTTTTGATTACCGACATTACATTTTCGGATTACCGACGGAATTTTGGGCCCCGAACGCGATATTTTGGGGCCCCGTGGTCACTTGCTGGGATCCCTAGCTAGAGCTTTAGTGGCTAGGACACGTTTTTGGGGGCCCAACACGTTTTGTGGGCTTTTTGAGCGGTTATTGGGACCCCAGTGATTTTCCATGTCGGGACTGTTTTTCGTTGCCCCGGCTTCATTTGTTGGGTGATCACAATGAGACTTTTGAAGCCCCGGTGCGACCTGTCATGCCCCTAGCGTGATTTTCAGGGATCCGGGCGATAATTCTTGGTACCCCTAGACTCAGCGTGACTTTCTGGGGCCCCGGCCCGACCGTTTGTGGCCTCCGTCCTGATTTTTTTTAACCCCAGCACGACTCTTTCGAGCCCCAGCGTGATTTTCAGGGGCCCAGGTGGGACCTTTTGAGGCCCCAGCGTCATTTTCAGAAGCCCCTGCGCGACTTTTTGGCCCCCAGTGCGATTCTACCGGGCTCCGGTGCGATTATTGGAGGCCCAAACGGGATTATTAAGGAGACTGGCGCAATTTTTTTTCAGGAGCTCGACGCGATTCTCGGGGGCTCAACAACCTGTCAGGGGGCAACTGCCCACAATGTCCCCTCCCCATTGGCATGTTGCTGTGCCGTGCAATTCTGCAACATAAGCATATAGAAAGAGCTCATCTGTTTCATCACTCACACGTGATTTCAACTTCCAAGTTCTCCAGACAGTTTGAGGAAAGTCAAACATCTCCTACATGGATAGGCAAGGATGGACTATTAGGCAACAGGGATACCATGGAATTCAGATCATAGTACTCTTGCTGTGATACACACCTTGTTCCGCAGGCTGCTGTAGAGATGGATGCGCTCCTGAAGTTTGGTCAGGGTTGGTGTTGGAGGTGGATGGAGCAGCACTGTGAAGGACATTACATATGGTTGAAAGGACTTCTTTCTGTTTACATTAACAATGCAGGTAATGAAGTAACACTTTCATTAATTGACTTCTATAGTGTCCTGAGTGAGCAGTAGAATCGAGATGGGTTCTTGTTGATATACGTTATAGAAGAAAGGTTATGACGGAGCTTTTAGACTCCAGTGGAAATGGTATGGATTCACTCATAAGTGAATCCATACGATAACCTAATAACCATAACAAACATAAACTAATCTAGCATATCCTAACCACCCTTTGAAGAAAAAAAAATTAGTAAACAATTTTAAGCAATATATTCTCTGAAAATTTTATAAATTAGAAAACCGAACCAAACCTAGCCTAACCTAACGTCAGCTGCTTTTGAAGGAAAAATTCCCGATTTTTATAAATTTGTCAAAATTTTTGAAAGATTTTCCAACTAAAAAAAAACTAAACTAGCCTAACCTAGCCGAATCGGTATTATTGTGCTTTAAGGTGGTAACGAGACAAGTTTTAAACATTTGTTTCCATAAAGCAAACAAATGGGTTAGGTTTGGTTAGGTTAGGTTAGTTTAGGCTTTTTAAGTTCGAAAATTTGTCAAATTGTTTTTCCAATTTGAAACAAAAATGCGATTGCACAGAAAATAAGTGGTCCCATCATCTTAGTCACCCTCATGAACATGGTATTCTGAAGAAAAATTCAAAAAAATAAATAAAAACCCCTTAAATTGCAAATTAACAAATAACTTTTTCTTGAAGAGCGACTAATGTTAGGTTCGGTTAGGTTCGGTTAGGTTTTTACATTTAGAAAATCTTCAGAAAATATAATGCTACTTTGTCAATTTTTTTTTTTATTTTGTTTTCTCCAAAGTGAGGTTAGGCTAGTTTAGGTTAGGTTATGCTGAATTTGAATTGTACTTTTATACATTTCTTTTTATGTTATGTTACCTAACTCAAAGCCCCTTTTTTGGTGTTATTTTGCTCACAACCTGAAAAGTAAGCATTTGCCCAGAAAAAGGAGTGGTCCCATCATCTTAGTCACATTATAAACATTGCATTCGAATTATAAATTCCAAGAATTCATAAAACACCTTAAAGCACAAATTTGCAACCAAAACTAACCTATTCGTTTGCTCTATGGAGGAAAATGTCTGTAAAACTTGTCTTGTTACCACCTTAAAGCACAATAATACTCAAATATGATAGGTAGGTACCTAGTTAGGTATCTGGCATTAATATAGAAACACCGTGCAGAAATAAAAAAAAAGGCATGGACTGGACTTGTTCAAGCTTACCGGCCAACTTCTTCCTCCATTGTTTCTTTGGGAATTAAATATCAGCAAGTTATTAACTGCTTAAAATCACACCAATCTGCAGAGACATCGGGTGTGAAGTATAAAAAATGAAGCAGCGCGACGTCATATGAGTTTGGCCACCGGATTAAACATCGCACGCAATTGCACGACAAATGTCTCACCTCCGTCATATTTGTCGAAAATAATCGCTAGTTTGAGATTCTAGGATTTTTGTACTTTGACTTTTTATCTTTCGATGCTACGGTTTTGGATGTTCTGGAGAACAGACATCACGAACGGTGGCCGCTATACCCAATTCTATTTTTCAAGGAGGGAGACAGGAAATTTGCAACATCAAACACATAATTACTATATTGCTGCTAATTACTGGTTATTGTTGGGTGGTATTGTCTTTCCTCACTCAAACGCATCAATGAAAGCATTATCGGACTATGCCTAGCTGCGCCAGCATGCAAAATACAAACACAGGGTAGTCCTCCATTTTGTCGATAAACAATTATGTAACGTGCAAAACTATATGGGCAATGCATAAACTTCGTATGTTTCATGCGCAGCACCGCCCCCACGCAAACTACAAATCATTTTGTGGAGGAGTAAAGTAAAATTAAAACCATTTAGACATCAGGGAGATGTCCCCATCCCAGCCTCTGCCTTCAGCACCTAAAATATCACACAAACTATAACATAAAATTCCCTTAACGTAAGTGTTCACCTGCCTGCACCTTGATCGCAAACACTCGCTATTATAGACAGGCATGTAACGTACTCGCTTTAAAGGCGGCGCAAATGACCTTTATAGCCCGGCACGCTTAAAAAATCACTCTCCCCCCCCATGCGCAGCGAAATTGAAACATGCCTGATGCTACCAATTTATGCAATATATGAGGAAAAAGCTGTGACGTCACCAAGGCTTGAGGGGGAACTTTGGTGTACCTTTTAAGGTTTGCTTTGGAAGTCCTGTGCGCCATAACTTATTACCAGGCCGTTGTCATCCCCATGCCTTCCTGCGTGACGCCTCGAATGGTACAAATGACATCATCTGGGGTACACCTTTTGGGCGGTTTTAATGGCTTGTGGTATGTTAAAATGAAAATATTTTCAATTCAACTCACTTTCTAAATCTTATAATATCGCATTTGTGCTTTTATAATATTATTTAGCTGCATGGGTGTCGATTTTTGAAAAACATTGGGGGTGGGTCGAAGTGCCAACGCACTAGACCCCCCCCCCCCACCCACCCACCCACCCACCTAAAAAAAAAAGCTCATCGGATTTAGCCCACTATATTTTCAGATCTCAGAAATTCTGATTTTTTATTCGACGATGTGTATGTTCATGTTTATTAAGGATCCTCACCAACAGGGAAAATCGTCCAATAACTGGTGAAGTCACATAACTAAAAGAGCAGTGTTCAGTATATGTCAACATAACAACCCTTGGTTGGTTATTGGTTCTACGACACGTCGACCGTTGTGTCATATAGCGTCGCCAATCTCTCACGCCGATTGGTCGCGGGCGAAGAGTAGCGACAGGTGAGACTCGAACTCACCAACATAACAACTCTGAGTAATAGCATGCGACTGCAGTGCCATATAGTGGGCTCGGATCTATCGTCACCGTCACCGTCACCGTCACTGTTACCCTCCTCCTCACTCCACACACCAACAAACACACACCGGCTTAAATAAAAATACTTCAGCGATCAGATGCAGGCTAAAACACACCGGCATTGATGAAGCATCAGAGCACAGCAGACCTGAACGGTGATGACGATGGGTGAAAGTATTTCCTTGGTGCCTAACGTTAGGGAGGGGAATTTTTCCCTTTAGTACGTCACTGCGGCTGCTCAACGTGTTTTTTTCCGCAGATTGCACGATCGAGAGTAGAAAGGCCCTTCGGATAATTTTCTTTCGGGACCCATTCTTAATTGTCCGGTGCTCTGGTCGATTCGATGGAGTCTCCTTGTGGTTTTTGTGGTGAAGTCTATTCTTATAAGCCCCCTGCAGGCTATTTTTGGAACCCGGTACGATTCTTCTGGCTCTCGGTGCGTTTTTTCCGGTGCCCAAACAGGTTTCTTTTCCGGCGTCCGACGACTTCTTATTTTGTGGATCTTTGACGCAATTTTTCCGTCCGCAAGGTGACATTCCGGGTATATATTGATACATGAGAAGCCAGCTGCAACTTGTGGGGCTCCGGCACGACGTTTTGGCCCCAGTGAGATTTTCAAGAGAAGCGGCGTAAAATTTTGTTTTTCTAAGTGCGATTTTTTGGGGCCCCGTTGTCACTTGTTGGGATCCCTTGCGGTGGCTACGACACGTTTGTGGGGGCCCAACAAGTTTTGTGGGCTTTTGGAGCTATTGTTGAGATCCCAGATTGATTTTCCGTGTCCGGAATGTTTTTCATTTACCCGGCTTCATTTGTTGGGTGATCTCAACGAGACTTTTAGAGCCCCGGTGGGACCTGTCAGGCCTCTGGCGTGATTTTCAGGGGCCCGGGTGATAATTCTTAGTACCCCAGTCTCGGCGTGATTTTCAGGAGGCCCCGGCCCGATCGTTTGTGGCGCCCGTCGTGATTTTCTTGAATCCCGGCACGACTTGTTTGCGGCCCCAACGTGATTTTCAGGGGCCCAGGTGCAAACTTTTGAGGCCCCAACGTCATTATCGGGGCCCCTGCGCTACGTTTGGGGGCCCCCAACGTGATTTTTCTGAGCCCCGGTGCGATTTTTGGTGGACCGAGTGAAATTTTTAGGGAGCATAGCGCATTTTTTTCCTAAGCTCGGCGGATTCTTGGGGGCACCACAACCTATCAGGAGGGAGGGGGGGGGGTGAGGAAACTGCCCACAATACCCCCTCCCCATTCGGTATGTCACTGTGCCATGCAATGATGCAACATAAGAATCCAGGAATAGTTCATCTGTTTCATCACTCACATGTGATTTCAACTCCCCAGTTATCCAGACAGTTTGAGGAAAGTCAAACATCTGCTACATGGATCAGCAAGGATGGATTGTAAGGCAACATGGATACCATGGAATTCCGGTCACAGTAGTTATGCTGCAATACATACCTTCTTCAACAGACTGCTTTGGAGATGGATGAGTTCCTGAAGTTTGGTCAGGGTTGGAGTTGGAGGTGGCTGGAGCAACACTGTGAAGGACATAACATATGGTTCAAGAGACTTGTTTCCATTAACAATACAGGGGATGAAGTAACATTTTCATTGACTTCTATGGTTTTCATTGGCTTCATTGACTTCTATGGTGTCCTGAGTAAGTAGGACAATCGAGATGGGTTTCTGTTATATGCATTGTAGAAGCCATGTTGTAATGTAGCTTTTATACCCCAGTGAGAATGGTATGGATTCACTCATAAGTGAATTTGCAAACATACTGATATATCAGTTAACAACAATGCAGGGAGCTATGTGATCAACATGGTCTGTGCTCTAAAGCCCAAATAACTAAGTAACAATGCAGGGAATCTGCTGCATAACAGTTTGACCATAAATTAGCCATGATATATGGCATCATACTTCCCATGCTATTTAGAATAGTGAGCTATATTTTGTGTACAAACATCAGGACATTAGAAATGTTAATTAACGTTACACACATCAGTTCCTAACAAGTGTCAGCAATACATTTCCTTCATGTGCTTTAAACATGATTCAAGAAAGCACTGTCATCGATTTTAAACTTGCAAAAAGAGTGGGCCGCCTGGCATTTTGAGTGCTATTTGAGTGAATTTGCTGTCCTGTTAGTGAACTGACCACTTATTGAGATATAAGTACTTTAACTTTGCCTGCTTCCATCATGAAAATTTGTCATTTTCCAATACATCATAAATCATCAGAATAACTTCTTGTCCACAAACCGGTGTATGCATTTCTATGAATTTCTCATATTTATTAACACAAATTATGTAGATCTGATCTGCAAATTTGTAACTCAGAAAATGTTATCAGCACAGGATTCCATTCCTGAAAATATAGCACTTTCAACATGTTATTGTTCTTTGTGAAGCAATAAGTGCAATGCTCTCATGCAGCATGCAGATGGAGGTTCATCACGTGCACCAGGTAGCACAAAAAGAGATATTATTGCAGTCTAAGGTAACCACAAGATAGGTTTTACACCCATTTTACCTCCACGAATCATTCAAAGGAGCTAGGTTTTGCCTAGTTGCGTTGGGCTGGGCTTTTGTTGTAAGTTAGTAAATAAAAAAAGTCTTCAAAAACGGTTCAAGCTAGATTAGGTTATGTTAGACTTTTTAAGTTGAAAATGTTTGAGAATAAATTTTTTTTTGGGGGGGGAAATTGGGCATAAAAATAATCATTTCTTGCATGGAAGTCTAGGCTTGGTTAGGCTAGGTTATGTGATATGTTTTTTTATCTGAACATTATTTTTCATCCTATATTACTAAAATCCAAGCCCCATTTTCCATGTTATTTTTCCTCACAATTGAAAAGTGTGCATCTGCAGAGGAAATGAGCAGTTACATCATGTTCAGCACATTAACAAACACTGCATTAAAAAAAGAAATTCAAAGAAGGCAGAGAGTACCATAAGCTGAAAAATTACCCAAAAAGCCAGGCATTATCACAGTTTAAGGTAACCACAAGACAAGTTTTACACACATTTTACCTCCATGAAGCATACAAAGGGCTTAGGTTTGTCAGGTTAGGTTAGGCTTTTGTTGTAAGTTATAAAAAGAATCATTTGTTGGTAAATAATTTTTGTCAATGATTTTTCTACACAAAAATAATAAACGGTTCAGGCTAGCTTAGGTTAGGTTTTTTAAGGTAAAATATTTGAGAAAATGCCTCGAAAATTTAAATTAAAAACAATTAATTTCTTGTATGGGAAGTTGAACTATGTTAGGTAAGGTTACCATACATCTTGAACATTATTTGCATGCTATATTTCCTTACTCCACACCTTTTTTTTGGTGTTATTTTTTACTCCCAATTGAAAGGCATGCATTTGCAGAGGAAAGGACATTAAATCTGTGCTTTTGTGTTTTATTAATATTTTTTATTTAAATTTCCAATGCATTTTTATGAATGTCACTAAGCTGATGGCACTACTCAGTTTCTGTGCAAATGCTTGTGGTTGTGAGCAGGTTGTGAGCAAAATAACATTAAGAATGGGCTTGGAGTTAGTAACATAGCAATTAAAAGAAATACATTACAAATTCAACATAACCTAACGTAACCTAGCCTAACCTGACCTTGGAGAAAACAACTATAAAAACAAGATTGGAAAAATATATAGCAATTTATTTTCTTGAAATTTTACAAATGAAAAAGCCTAACCCAACCTAATCTAACTAGAATTATTGTGCTTTAAGGTGGTAACTAGACAAGTTATTACACATTTTCCTCCATAAAGCAAACAAATGGGCTATGTTTGGTTATGTTGGATTAGTTTAAGTGTTTTAATTTTAACATTTTTTTCAAAAATTGTTCCAAAATTTGAAAGAAATATATCTTTTTTTTTAAAGCAGCTTATGTTAGATTAGGTTAAGTTGGGTTACATTTTTTAATTGTCAAAAAAAAAATACATTGCTTGAAATTTTTACAATTTGATGTGTTGGTTTTGTTTTTCACAAAAGGGAGGTTAGGCTAGGTTAGGTTAGGCTGCATTTCTTTTTATGACAAAAAAATATTTTACCCTATTTAACCAAATTCAAAGCCTTTTTTGGTGTTATTTTGCTCACAACCTGAAATGTAGGCATTTGTATAGAAAATGAGTGGTCCCATCATCTGAGTCACCTTCATAAGCATTGCATTTAAATGATACATTCCACGAATTCATAAAACACCTTAAAACACAAATTTACCAAAATGAGCAGTAACATCATGTTCATCACATTCCTAAACATTGCATGGAAAAAAATTAATCAGAAATTACCTTAAGCTGTAAATTTACCAAAAGGTGTGCCAACCCCTGGACGGAAATGCAACACTAGGTGCCCCAATCCTGGGCAGAAAGGGCACTAAGAGCAGTGGAATGAAAATATTAATAAAAGTAAACTAAAAACAGCTCTTATTGAAGACAAACGTGGTAGTTATGTGATATTAACATGGAAACCCTAAGCACAAATCAGAAAAAAGCATGGACTGGACTTTTTCAAGCTTACCTACCAACTTCTTCAACTACTGTTCCTTTGGGAATTAAATATCAGCAAGCTATTTATTCACTATTTAAAATCACACCAATCCGCAGATACATCAGAATGTGCGAAGTACAAAAAGTGAATCAGTACGACGTCACATGAGATTGGCCTCCGGATTAAAAACTGCGCGCAATTGCACCACAAATGTTTTACCTCCGTCACATTTGTCACTGTAACCTCAAATTTAGACTTTTGGCGCTGGAATTTCTGTAACTGGAATTTATTCTATGGATGTTACGATTTGGGATGTTCTGAGGAACGCCCATCACGATTTGTGACATTTAATACGCGCTAGTGTCTATCGATACAAATCGACACCCCTGCTTTGGAGAAAAAAATAGAAACAAAAATTAAGCAATATATATTCTGAAAATTTTATAAATTGAACAACCGAACCCAACTTACCCGAACCTAATGTCAGCTGCTTTTGAAGGAAAATTTCCGATTTTATTTTATTTTTGAAAATGATTGAACAATTTTTCCAAGGTAAACAGCTAAACTAGCCTAACCTAGCCAAATCGGTATTATTGTGCTTTAAGGTGGTAGCAAGACAAGTTTTTATACACATTTACCTCCACATAGCAAGCAAATGGCTTAGGCTTGGTTAAGTTAGGTTAGTTTGGGTTTTTCAAGTTGGAAAACTTCTTTTTTTTTTAATTCCAAAAAAGTTTCCCCAAAAAATTGCAAATTATTTGGTAACCTTGCGGTCTAAGGTGTTCCTTTTTCCTTTAAAACAAAAAAAAATATGCAGAATACCATGTTTATGAAGGTGACTAAGATGATTGGACCCACTTATTTTCTGTGCTTACTTTTCAGGTTGTGAGCAAAATAATGCCAAGAAGGCTTTGAGTTCGGTAACATAGCATAAACATAAATGTTTTTTTTTTAATGCAACAAAACCTACCCTAGCCTACCCTAACCTATCTTTTGAGAACAAAAAATTAAACTAAATTAAAATGTCACTTAATTTATTTTCTGAAAATTCTCAACCTTAAAAAAGAAACCTAACCGAGCCTAACCTAACCCAAGCTGATTTTGAATACAAAATTATATTTCTTTGTGAACATGGTTGTAAATTTTTCGGAAACTTTTGGGTATTATTGTGCTTTAAGGTGGGAACAATAAAAGTTGTATGGGCGCTGCATGACCAACGCAGTCAATGCGGCCGTAAATCCAAATAACCAACCAACCAACCCAGAAAGATGTAAGCTGTACTTCCACAGTGGAGGGAATTCCAGCTATTTTGTTTGTTTTTGCACACAATTTTACATTTTTCAGCAAAAGGTGGAGAGTCAGTCCACTATCTAATCCAAATCTGTTTCTATTCAGTACAAAATGTGCTGGTTAACATCAATTCTACTTAGCATGGGGTTTTTCATTTTTTCCCTTTAGCTTTCTTATCAGCATAAAATAGCATAGGTTATTGGGGTGGGAGGGGCCCAAATCAACATTGGGGGGGGCAAGATCAACATTGGTGGGGCCATAGCCCCCACAAAAGGATACAAATCGACGCCCCTGCATACATGCATGATTTTCACTTATCAAAATTTAATTTCATCTGCCATTTTTTGGACCACTTCACAAGCTCTTCTAAATCTTTCTGTAGCATGTACCTAGGTGCCTAGGTACCAGGTAAATATCAAGCTGATAGTGTGATGAGTGGGCTGTTGAGGTTAATTATAGTTTGTATATCCACCCTCTCAATGATAACTGATTGTTGTTCACGGGACTGGATTGTATGCAAGTTTGACAATGACAATTGGTTTTTGTGCACACCATTTTGAATTTTGTAGCAAAAGGTGGAGAGCCAGTCCACTATCTAACCCAAATCTGTTTTCTTCATTACAAAATGTGCTGGTTAACATGAACTACATTTTCTATGTAGTTCATAGCATGGTGTTTTCCTTCTTTTTTCCTTCAACTTTTTTATCAGCATAAAAATAGCATATGTTATTGGGGAGGCTCAAATCAACATTGGAGGGGCCAAGATCAACATTGGTGGGGCCCTGGCCCCCACAGAAGGATACAAATCGACGCCCCTGCCATCTAGACATTAGGGGGATGTCCCCATCCAAGCCCCGCCTTCAGCGCCTAAAATATCACACAAACTATAACGTAAAATTCCCTTTACGTAAACGTCCACATGCCTGCACGTTGATCGAAAACACCCGCTTTTATAGTCAGACATGTAACGTACTCGCTTCAAAGGTGGCGCAAATTACCTCTGTGGTCCGGTACGCCTGAAAAAATCACTCCCGGACCCATGTGCAGTGAAATTGGAACTTGCATGATGCTTCCAATTTCTGCAATATACGAATAAAAATATGTGACGTCATCAAGGTTTGAATGCGAACTTTGGTGTACCTTTTAAAATAATGGTATTTTTGCGGCGTTTAATAATGGTGTTTTTGCGGCGTACGAGACATTGGTCTTGTCAAGGCTATTTCTTGTATAGCATTGGTTTTGTAGGACTGTAAGGTTTGCTTAAAAGTCATGTGAGCCACAGCTTTCTTTTTTATTCTTTTAGGAATACCAATTATAATGCAGTGGCCATGCAGCTTCTTGCTGACTTTTCTCTGTCATGGTATCATAAGCTGGCAGATTTGCCCACACATGGCTCTCGTTTTTCCCCATATCAATATTTAATGCATGCATTGTCATTGGGCATGTAGGTAGGTACCTAGGTAAATATCAAGCTGATGGTGTGATAGGTGGGCTGCTGAAGATAATTATAGTTTGCATATCCACAATCTCAATGATGATTGTCATTGTTCTTCACTGGACAATGCAAGTTTGACAATGACTGGAAATTAAGAATTGATTTTTTCCTGTTTAAGCTCATATGCATGTGGTTTTGCCATTGGTGGCGTGTACAAACATCAGTATGACAATCCAATTGTTGTTTTGTGGCTTAACATTTTTTTAAAAGACAATCTGGTTTAAAATGCATCATCATCAAATCTTAACATTGTATGCTGTAAGTTTTCCTTCCACAGTGGAGGGAAATCTAGCTATTTTGTTTTTTTGCACATAATTTTGAATTGTGTAGCAAAAGTTGGATACTCAGTCCACTATCTAATCCAAATCTGTTCTTTTTCAGTACAAAATGTGCTGGTTAACATCAACTAAGTTTTCTATGTACCTAACACAATGTTTTTCTTCTTTTTTTTCCTTTAGCTTTTTATCAGCATAAAAATAGCATTGGTTATTGGGGGGGCCCAAATCAACATTGGGGGGGGGCCAAGATCAGCATTGGGGGGGCCATGGCCCCCGCAAAAGGATACAAATCGACGCCCCTGTCTGGAAATATGTGATGGACTCTTGACGATGACAATCTTCGAACAAAAGTAGTTTAGGAAAGGTAATGTATGATACGGAAGCAAAACTGAATGGTTTTCTCCATTTTTTAAGATCCCCTCCCCCACCCAAGAAAAATCCAAACATTTTTCATTTCTGAACATTCTCCAATAATATTCTTCAATAATAAAATTTTCACATCGAATTTAGGGACCCCGGACATGATATGAGATGATTTACATCAGGTATGAACTCAGCGTCGAAATGTGCCCTGGTTTGGTCATTTATTTTCCGTCACAGTAGGTAGTCAGTAGTTTATCCTACAGAGCTCTTACAATGCCTATACCCTGGACAGATGTAAGTTCCTACCCCAGTAATCTGACCGGATATTGACGTGAAACGTTGGATACCCTTAGTGGGCCTAATTTCCCAGTGCATACACTCTGTTTTTTCCGAAATATTTATTAGCTACCACATTATATCGTCATAGAAAAACATTCTTCTCGTTAAAAACTTCACTTCATATTGATATGTGTTACCACGTGGCACGTTTCGTTTTTGCATTTTATCTTGTCATTTAAATATATACACCTGTATTTCGATTTTGACTGCATCGTCTATTGTTTGTTCATGACAAATATTTAATACATCTAAACCCAGTATTCAGACGAGGTCATGATCTAACCTTGACCAGCCTCAGTTTCGGTATGAACAGATATGTGAACCCAATTTTTGAACACAATGTGCACTCATCAATTGTGAGAAGATATGCCAAGCCTCAAACCCATAGTTTGAACAGTCCAGGAGTTGGCTCAGATTTTTTTATATAGATAAGGTTAAAATGTTCCCCCCTCGGGACTGCGAGAGTTAATGGAAATTTATTGTGGCCCAATTTCGATCCGAACTAGTACCATCAGCAAAGGTTAATTGCGGTATCTTCGGTCGAACCTATGAAATTAGAGTTTGTCGAATAGTCAAGGGCCAACTTGCATTCATAGCAACCAAGGACGCTGCCAAGATTTTCTTAAGGAGAGCCCAATACAAAAAAAATTAGAAGCAAGGACCGCCACAATTGTAGACTTCTGAAAAGTATTGGGAGGACACAATGTATTCAGGCCCAAATGAATTTTGGAGGCATACCACACAGGATCCCACGTTAAAAGTTGGAATAATTCGGGGGTACAGCCAACAATGTGATGGGGGGGAATAGTGTCTTTCCAAAGGCATACAAAGCTATACCCTTGAAGACCGCTTTTGGCGCGCCTCGTGAGCCGAAAGTTTCTGGTTTTGCGTGGTGAAAGCATCTAAATTACCAGCTTGACCTAGTCTAATTTTGATTCCTAAACGGCAGAGCAATTCCCCCCCCCTTGATTGCGCCTCTGATAACAGCTTAAATATCGCCATCGAAAGTTTCAGCCGAATGACCTTGAGTCAGTATAAACGTATGCCACTTCAACGCTGTGGCCGGCGTGCCGACGGCAGCACACACAGCGCACCACATCAACGAGGCGCACAGCACGCCACGCCCAGGGGGCGGTACCCTACCTGTTTGTCGCTCCGGCACTGGCATGGTCACACAGTGTGCGGTACGCTCCGGTATACCTCCCGTCACCACCTGCCGCCTCAACGTGTCAGCGCGCACTGAGACGACGCAATCACAGAGAGACGGGCCCTGGCCCCCACAGAAGGATACAAATCGACGCCCCTGCCATCTAGACATTAGGGGGATGTCCCCATCCAAGCTCCGCCTTCAGCGCCTAAAATGTCACACAAACTATAACGTAAAATTCCTTTTACGTAAACGTCCACATGCCTGCACGTTGATCGCAAACACCCGCTTTTATAGTCAGACATGTAACGTACTCGCTTCAAAGGTGGCGCAAATTACCTCTGTGGTCCGGTACGCATGAAAAAATCACTCCCGGACCCATGTGCAGTGAAATTGGAACTTGCATGATGCTTCCAATTTCTGCAATATACGAATAAAAATATGTGACGTCATCAAGGTTTGAATGCGAACTTTGGTGTACCTTTTAAAATAATGGTATTTTTGCGGCGTTTAATAATGGTGTTTTTGCGGCGTACGAGACATTGGTCTTGTCAAGGCTATTTCTTGTATAGCATTGGTTTTGTATGACTGTAAGGTTTGCTTAAAAGTCATGTGAGCCACAGCTTTCTTTTTTATTCTTTTAGGAATACCAATTATAATGCAGTGGCCATGCAGCTTCTTGCTGACTTTTCTCTGTCATGGTATCATAAGCTGGCAGATTTGCCCACACATGGCTCTCGTTTTTCCCCATATCAATATTTAATGCATGCATTGTCATTGGGCATGTAGGTAGGTACCTAGGTAAATATCAAGCTGATGGTGTGATAGGTGGGCTGCTGAAGATAATTATAGTTTGCATATCCACAATCTCAATGATGATTGTCATTGTTCTTCACTGGACAATGCAAGTTTGACAATGACTGGAAATTAAAAATTGATTTTTTCCTGTTTAAGCTCACATGCATGTGGTTTTGCCATTGGTGGCGTGTACAAACATCAGTATGACAATCCAATTGTTGTTTTGTGGCTTAACATTTTTTTAAAATGCTGTAAGTTTTTCCTCCACAGTGGAGGGAAATCTAGCTATTTTGTTTTTTTGCACATCATTTTGAATTGTGTAGCAAAAGTTCGATACTCAGTCCACTATCTAATCCAAATCTGTTCTTTTTCAGTACAAAATGTGCTGGTTAACATCAACTAAGTTTTCTATGTACCTAACAGTGTTTTTCTTCTTTTTCTTCCTTTAGCTTTTTATCAGCATAAAAATAGCATGGGTTATTGGGGGGCCCAAATCAACATTGGGGGGGCCAAGATCAGCATTGGGGGCCATGGCCCCCGCAAAAGGATACAAATCGACACCCCTGCTTGGAACCATCAGTAAAAATCCTTGTGTCCTCGGTAAGAGTCCAGGTGCTCAATCGTTCTCAACCGACACAATTCCGACGGGGTATCTCCTTTGTGCATGCCTGATAGAGACACGTCAATTGGAGGCGAAACCAGTTCCCAGGGTGGTATTGGTAGTTTTTGTACTCGTATCACTCGACGCACTCTCGTTCTACTATTTTTAAAAAGGTTCTCCATCCGCATACAGAATGGTCCTCTGATTCTGCCCATTGGCACAAAAATGTAAAAATTCGGCGGGAGAAAACTGCGTCGTAAGTGGGAAACTGCCGCAGTCTACGCGCATATCGCAGGCCCAGCATTTCACGCCTCAGTGCCAGCGGAGGTTCATTGGCCTCTGCTGTCAGGCTCGCAGCCGGTGAGGTTCTGAAGGCCACAGTAATAATACGCAGTGCTAAGTGGTGCACTGTATCCAAAGTGTGCTTGTTGCTGGCGCAAGCGCCATCATACACGTAGCACGCATAGTCTAGTTTGACCGGATAAATGACTTGTAAAATATCATCAGGGTCTTACGGTCCGCGCCGTAAGACATTTTAGCAATACATTTCAGTAGGTTGAGAGATTTAAAACATTTTTATATAAGTGTCTTGATGTGGAGTTTGTATGTCAAATGACTGTCAAATTGTACTCCCAGAAACTTCACGGTTGGTCTCACTGGGATAGGCTCGCCGTACAGCTCAACGTCCAGTTCCTGGATACATCGTCGGCGGCAGAAATGGATTGCAGCGGTTTTGTCGGTGGAAATTCGGAAACCATTTTTAATGCTCCAGCTCTGGAGCTTGTTCACCGCAAGCTGCAACTGTCGTGTAATCGTTGTAGTATTTGAGGCAGATGATCAGATGGCGAATTCATCGACAAATAGTGAGCGTCCTATGCTCGGTGGTACATCAGCGTCAATATCATTAATAATCATGGCGAATAGGGTAACGCTGAGGACACTGCCCTGCGGAACACCACTGGTTTGCTGGAACCATTCAGATAGCTCGTGTCCCACCCGGACGCGAAGGAAACGTTCAGTCAAAAAGTTGTGAATGAAAGTGCCCAGATGCCCACGGATTCCAGACTCTCGAGCCTTCATCAAAATACCGTGGCGCCAGGTGGTGTCATATGCTCCTTCGAGATCGAAAAAGATGGCTCCAGTGTGTCGCCCCTGCTTAAATGGTACACGTATAGCAGTGTCAAGTGTTAGGAGATGACCGTTGTCCCACGATGTTTTCTAAGACCGCACTGGGCGTTTGTAAAAAGGTCGTGTGTTTCTAATAACTATGTCAGTCGCACATTTACCATTTTTTCCAATAATTTACACAAGCACTGGGTAAGGGCGATGGGACGGTAGTGCAGCGGATCGAGCCCACTCTTGCCTGGCTTCAAGACCGGGATCACTGTGGCTTCCCGCCATGTTGCTGGAAATTGACCTTCCTCCCATAGCATATTGAAAGTTGTGAGGAGTGCTCGTAGTACTCGTGTTGGGAGATGCTTTAGCATCTCATTGTGGATGCGGTCGGGGCCCTCTGCCACACTTTTCAGGCTCCTTATTGCCGACCATAGTTCTGCTGTGGTGAATCGCTTGTAAGAGAAGTGCTCGAACGTGGAAAAGTTGACCGCCTGGCTTTCTAAGCCGGCCTTCTGACGGCGGAATTCCGGGTGGAGACTTCCTGCTTGACCGCGTGTTACCATCGTTCGACCGATTGCGTTTGCCACATCGGCAGGATGATTGATCTCTGTACCAGCCACTCTGAGCACTGGGAGAGGGACGGAATTAAATTTACCGGCTATATGTTTCACTCGAGACCACACTTGTGCCATTGGAGTGGATCGGTTCAGCGTGGTCAGATACTCCCTCCACGATGTGCGCTTAGCCTGCCTAATTGTTCGTCGCGCGGAGGCTCTCGACTTTTGAAAAGCTACCAAGTTGGCCGAAGAGCGATTTTTGTTAAATTTTCTCAAAGCTCGTTTGCGTTCGCGTATGGCGTCCCGACATGCCACGGACCACCATGGTACTGGGGTGCGGCGTGGAGCTCCAGACGTCCGCGGGATGCACGCTTCGGCCGACTGCAAGAGCAGGGAAGATAATTGTTCTATTGACAGAGTGGTGTCATCGGCATCGTCTCTAAAGGCCGCTTGCACCTTTGTTTCAAACTTCTCCCAGTCAGCCTTCTTAAAATCCCACCTCTGGGGTCTCAAACCAAGCACAGCCCGATCCCCATACTCGAGCAGCACCGGAAAATGGTCACTGCCCAAAGAATCGTCATGCACTGTCCAGGTAAAACATTGAGACAAATGTGGGCTTGCAAGGCTAAGATCGATCGCAGATGTGGCACCGGAAGGAAGTGTAAAATGAGTGGCAGCGCCGGTATTTAAAAAAAAACAGAGGGATTCGTCGTTAATAAAACTCTCCATAGCGCGGCCTCGAGGGTTGGTACTGTCGCATCCCCAAGCTACGTGGTGTGCGTTAAAATCGCCAAGAAGCATAAGGGGAGGAGTTCCAAAGCTAGCCGTCTCAGCTCGACGGAAGGGAACGTAATTGCCGGCGGGAGATATACTGAACACAGTGTAATTGTGTGGTGGCCAACACTAACTCTAGCAGCAACGGCTTGAAGAGGAGTGTTAAGGGTGACCTCCTCGCATGGGGCGCTATGGCTCACAGCCAACATAACACCTCCGTGTGCGACTGTATCCGATGGCATGCTTTTAGCCAGCACAGTGTAGCCATTCAGACCAAATGAAAAGTGAAGATGTAGCTTTGTCTCCTGGAGGCATATGGCAGTTGGACATTGCGTCCTTAAAAATACTTCCAGTTTGGCAATATTTGAACGAATTCGAATATTGGAACGAATTAAAAGAGGATAAATTAAATGTTGCTAAAATAGCTAGTCACGAGATATAAGCTAGAATCGCTCTGCTCCCGATTTCACAGCCGGAGATGTTTAGCTTCGTGGCGCGACCGTGGAATGCCGAATTATGTTGGTGACATCGCCTCGGGCAGAGCCCGCTTCGTAGTTCGGCTCGGGGTCGGGGGGATATTGGGACGTGTCCGGCTCGGCGAGGAGGGGCTTCTGGCGGTCCCATCACGCTCGAGGCTATTGGCGAAGGCGGATGTGTCGTTGGTGGGTATTGACCCTCGGGCACCGGGCCCGGAGAGACACACACGCGTTGGGATAAACGTCCCCGAACTCCCAAGTCCGGAGCTCCCGGCTGTACTTGCGCCCCAGATGGTCGGGTTGTCAGTACAACTGCTGGGGCTGTCTGGAAGTCTGTGAGAGCGAGCGGGTGGTGGACTGGGATGTTGAGGTAGGGTAGGAGGATGTGGTGGTTTTGTTGGAGGTAGGGTGTATGGAAGTAGGTGGCAAGGATTTCGCACATGGGGTAGTGTTGATGGACGTATGGATATGGAGTTGGAGGGGGATGTGAGGCGTGAGTGGTTTGAGGAGGTTTGGGCATTGGTGGGTTAGAGGGTTTCAGACATAGGCGACGAGGTGGGAGCCGGGGACTTGCTGGGGCGCTTCCTTCGCTGTTCCTCACGCCATTCTCCCCCCCCCCCTCCCTTGGGCTCCAGGGGGACCGTGGCGAGGATCGTAGCGGGCGACCTCCCGTGTTCGGAACTGCCGTCTTCGTGTGCAGGTTGAGTATCAATGACAATACCACTCAGAGGCGCTGTCTCTTTCGATGGTGAGGGACTTCGCCGCGTAAAAGAGCTACAAGCCACGCCGAAAGACCGGAGAAGTGTGCTAAGCTGTGCGATGAGCTCTGCGGCACTTCCTCGCTGTGTTTGCAACGGGAATAGTGTGGTGCTGTTTCCTTTGGCAACAGGTGCGTAAGATATCCTTGGGTGAGCTGATTCATAGGCCTGTCTAGCCTCACGAAACGACAGGTTTCTCGTGACTTTGTTACAGACGATATCGTTTTCCTTGATGTATGTCGTACAGGCTCAGTCGTATGTGGTGTGTGGCACTTGATCATTCCCATAGTTGGTCACCACGGTTTGTCAGCGCTACAATTATGGCTTTCGTGTTCAGGTGATGAGCACCTGCCACATAGCGGGCGATTTCTACAGTTTTGCCTGGTGTGTTCGAATCTCTGGCAACGATAACACCTCATCGATCTGGGGATGAAAAGTCGCACCTCCACTCTGACATATCCCACACGAATATCAGGTGGTAGGTCTGAGGTCAGGTCGGTTGAAAGTTAAAATGATGTATTGGTCGGTATCGTAGTGGTGCCCTTATGAATTATGATGCGTCGAGACTCTATAACTCCAAACCCTTTCAAGCAGTTAACAATATATTCGTCACTTACATATATAGGAGGCCATAACAGTTTATAGTACCCTTCACTGACTTTCTAGTTTTATGCAGGAAAGCCGACATCGGGATAGCCACGTCATGGCTCCCCTCACGGTCACGAATCGTGTCCTCACGAATCGTCTTTGATCTGTCCGTAAAGGTTTTGGCGTAGCTATTATAAAATGTCGACAAGTGCTCCAGAGTTCGAGCTCGAAATTCATCTGCGAGAATATCCCCTTTGCAAAGACGATATCTATCCTCGGTTGTAGTGAGAGAGGTCTCCATGGGGGTGTTAAGGCCAGCGGGGCACGTTTCACATTGCGAATTTCTAATTGACTTTCATCAAAAGTTCCCTAATTCTAATGCACAGAGGTCGGTACATACGTGCTCCATTGTGTGAGAAAATTGATAGTGTGTGACGGGAGAACACTGCTTGGTATGCAGGGTGTTGCGGAAAACGGCGTAATTTGCATGCATATCGCATCCCTAGCATCTGTCTCCTCAGGGAAAGTGGCGGCTCGTTGACGTCCGCCAGAAAGCTCGCGGTTGGCGAAGTCCGGAATGCACCCGTCACAATCCTCATAGCGGCATTCTGAACAACATCCAGAACACGCTTACCGGATGTACAGGCGCCGTCATAAACAAAGCAAGCATAGTCTAGCCTTGAGCGGATGAGTGATCGGTAGAGGAGCAGCAGTGTTTGTCGGTCCCCTCCGTACGATGTACGTGCCACACATTTTATAATATTCATAGATGTAATGCATTTGTCACGAAGAATTCTTAGATGTTCCCGGTAAAGCAAGCGGCTGTCAAAATACATTCCTAAAAACTTAAATACAGGGCATAGTTGAATGGGTTCACCATATAGCGTAAGCGCAAGATCACGGCAGCAACGACGGCGACAGAAATGCATTGCTGCTGTTTTTGTGGTGGATATCGTAAAACCATTAATGGTGCTCCACCTCTGGAGATGGTTTGTCGCCAGCTGGAGCTGTCGCGATGATGTAGAGGCTCTTGAAGAAGAAGAAGAAGAAGAACCTTGGGTTCTTTTACGACGCATTCAACCTCTAGGTTATATAGCGTCGCCAACCTCTTACGCCGATTGGTCGCGGATGGACTCGGTAAATACCGTCGGTTGTGAGATTCGAACCCACAATCTTGCGATCAAGGTCAGATGCTCTACCAACTGAGCTACCGCGGCCCACGTAGAGGCTCTTGAAGAAGAGGATCAAATGGCTATATCATCTACGAATAGAGATCGGCAAATACTTGAAGGAAGCCGAACAAAAACGTCATTAATCATAATGGCGAAGAGAGCAACACTTAGCACACTGCCTTGTGGGATTCCATTTGCGAGTTGAAAGCGTGCGGATAGATGGTCACCAATACGAACACGAGAAAAGCGGTCTGCTAAAAGGTTTTGTAAGAACGTGCCCATACGGCCGCGGATACCACTTCTTTGAAGCTTCAAAAGAATGCCATAGCACCAGGTCGTGTCATATGCCGCTTCAATGTAAAAAAACACAGCATTAAGATGTTGTTTCTGTTTAAAAGCTGCACGAATCGAGGTATCCAAAAGTAAAATATGGTCAACGGTGCTTCTGTTTCTTCTAGAACCACACTGTTCGTTTGTGAAGAAAAAATGTTGGCTTTCTAAGTACCACGTCAGTCTAACGTTTACCATTTTTTCCATTAGTTTGCCAAGTGAAGAGGTAAGCGATATGGGGCGGTAGTGCGATGGATGTAATCCGTTTTTGGTAGGTTTCCTGATTGGGATAATAATCGCCTCGCGGCAACCTTCCGGGAAAGCACCAGCTTCCCATACCCGGTTGAAGGTGGCCAACAAAGCTTTCAGCGCCTGGAGAGGAAGCCGCTTCAACATGGCATTGTTGATCTGGTCCGGTCCCTCGGCAACAATTCGCAGGGCGCTAATGGCAGATGTGAGCTCAGTCAGTGTAAAGGGGTCATTGTAGTCAAGTGATTGTGAAGTGACAAAATCAATAGGATTCCTCTCGCAATGCGACTTAAAACGCAAAAACTCACCGTTGATGCTTCCGCCACAACTGCGTTCAGAAATAAAACGGCCTATCTCATTCGCGACATCAGACGGATGGGTAACATCAGCGTCACCTACGCTCAACACGGGAAGAGGAACTGACTAGAACTGTCCGGAAATACGCTTGAGTTGGGACCATATCTGTGCTGCTGGTGTAAATCAATTAAGATTTCCAATGTGTTCTTCAGGACACCCTCTTTGCCTCAAGGACTGTGCGCCGAGCATGCGCCCTGGACTTCCGGAATGCAATAAGATTTGCCGTCGTACTGTTACGGTCAAAAACCTTGAAGGCACGTCTGCGAGCACGGATAACATTCCGGCACTCCTCAGTCCACCACGGCACAGGAGCACGGCGGGGTGTTCTGGATGTCCTAGGGATGCATTCAGAGGCCGAGTCAATGATCAGTGATGTCAAATTATCCACAGAAAGTGGTGGATGAAATTGATTCGGAGCATCGTGAAGTAATTTATTTAGTACTATTTCATCAAACTGACGACAGTTGGCCTTGCTGATGTTCCACCGCGGTGGCCTCGTTCCCAGAACAGCGGAGCAAATAAATTCCAACCAGATTGGAAAGTGATCACTCCCGAGCGGGTCATCATCTACTGACCAACCACAGCGATGACTGATCTGGGGACTACACAGGGTAAGATCTAAAACTGATTTGTTTCCCGAGGGTAGCGTTATGTGTCGAAGAACCTGTGTTTAGTAAACACAGCGATTCGTCGATTAAAAAAGGCTTCCATATGTCTACCACGGGGGTTGGAAGTGATAGAACCCCAGAGAGTATGATGAGAGTTAAAATCGCCCGAGAGTAAAACGGGAGGAGGCAGTTCCTGCATAAGACTCCTGAGCTCCGCAGAGGGGAAAGTCTCTCCTGGGGGAAGATAAATTGAACATAATGATATAACAAGATGGTGAATATTAATACGTACGGCTACAACCTGTATTGTTGACTGCAATGGTATTTCTCGAGAAGGTGTTCCATTGTGGACAGCTAACATTACCCCGCCGTGTGCAATTGTATCAATGTTTGAATTATCCTTCCGGAATACAGAACATCCTTTGATGGAACACTGGATACCAGTTAACAGCTTTGTTTCCTGAAGCCCTACAGCAATAGGCCGTTTATGATATAAAACCCTCTGCAGGTCAGTAAAATTCGCTCTAAATCCACGAATGTTCCACTGTAAAACTAAAGGCGATATGATGGTGAGTCAAGGTAAAACTGGAAGTGTTTAAAAGTGCCCCCCGGAGGGTTCCAGGTTACTCATAGAGTTGCCAAGTGAGGTTGTTCTCGGTCGCGACCGCGGCGAGCCGTCCCCGGGAGGGGTTCCTGACCACGGTAGCCCTCGCTTCTGAGGGGCGCTCAGCTGCGGCGGGGGCGGGGGAGGACCCATACCGTGCGGCACAACTGGTTCTCCCAGCGGTGCCTCCACTCGCCTTCGAGGCGTTGGCGTGCCCGACTTTGCGGGAGGGGCACCTTCCACACCTTTGTCCTTCGCCCGCGTCTTCTCTACCTGAGCTAGTCGGACCCTCTTCGCCTCGCGGGCGTGCCTTTCAGCTTCCTGATATTGCAAGCTGATGTCGAAGATTGGAATTCGTCGGGAGTTACGGGACGGCGATGCAGGAACGGACGTGGAAGCTGAGGGTGAGGGAGGTGGAGGAGGTGCGGAAGTAG
This sequence comes from Ashinkailepas kermadecensis, assembly GCA_034440615.1. Lineage (NCBI taxonomy): Eukaryota > Metazoa > Arthropoda > Thecostraca > Neolepadidae > Ashinkailepas > Ashinkailepas kermadecensis. Next base: position 217,774 of record JAOTOM010004358.1, on the reverse strand, counting down.
TGGTTGAACGTGAGGGGGAGGGATGGCTCACGGGAAGGGGAGACGGGTCAGGCAGGGAGGATGTGGAGAGGAGGGATTTGGAGGTGGTTGCGGTGCGTGTAGGTGAAGGGGGGTTGGAAGAAGGACGGGAAGTGGGAGACGGGGATTTCAAGGTGGGGTTTGTGGTAAACGAAGAGGGGCTAGGATTGGGTGGAGAGAGCCGAGCAGGCCTCTTAGAGCGCTGCACCTGGGTCCACTCTCCCCCATTCGACGTTGGTCGGGGCGACGCATCTGGTGAGAAAACACCGCATCTACTAGTAACAGGTGGTGCTTCCGCCGCTTCGGCGACGTGTTGTACGAGCTGTCCTTGACCCTTGGGCGACGCAAGGGGCACACCAAAAGATCGGAGCAGTGTTATGAGTTGGGCAATTAGTTCGGAGATGTTGGGCTGTGTGTGTTGGGAGCCCATCAGAGGCTCCCTTTGAGTGTGTTTTGCCATTGTAGGGTTCAGTTTTGCCGCTGCTGCGTAAGATATTTTTGGGTGAGTTCCTTCATAAAGTTCACGGGCGTCCCGAAATGTGATCTTGTTTGTGCATTTTAGAGTAACTATCTCTTTTTCTTTCAAGAAGATGGGACATGAGCGATCGTAGGCCGCGTGGGGTTTCTGATCAGGGCCGCAGTTTGAACATTTTGGACATTCAGACTCACATTTTCCTCCCGCATGGTCCACCGACCCACATCTACCACATGTCTCGCGATTTCGGCAGTGTTGTGTCGTATGTCCAAATCTGGAACATCGAAAACACCGCATGGGATTTGGGACATACACACGCACCTTCACGCGCACGTATCCAACGAATATGAATTCGGGGAGATCAGTGGAGCTAAATGTTAAAATGAAGTTGTTCGTAGGTTGCGTTTCTTGGCCCTTTCTAATAGTGATCCTTCTCGCACCTACCACTCCCCATTCTGCCAGGCCATCCACAATCTCATCATCGGACACGTTTCTCAAATCATAACAATTGATGACCCCCTTCGAGTAGTTTTTGGTATTGTGAGGTCGAACGTCGATGGGTACAGTAACTATTCGTCTGCCAGTTTCATGTCGTACACTGTAATTTAGTTCGGTTGCGCCCATCGCCCTGCTTGCATCATCAGTATTTCTAAACTCTATTTCTATTCCACCATCCCTAAGTTTCTCGCTCCTGAGCACCGCTCCCAACCTGTCGCATGCTTCCTTTCTCTGAAACGGTGTGAGCCGCGAAAGACTCCTTTCCTCATCCAATGACCTCATGACGAGGATACGAGGGGCGGAAACACAAGCCAATGGGCTGGTCCCTATACGCATCACGCTTGGATTTCTGATGTGTCGGCTTGTCTGTCCCCTACTAGAGGGGGCAGGTGAATTGTTTATGTGTAGACGGGTGACATGGTCCCGCGCGTCGCCTTGGCGACGCGTGCCTTCCCATTGGCTTGTTGGTTTCGCGCCGAAACACCCCGGCCGCGGTGAGTGTGAGAATAAAGCTGGCTGTGAGCGGACGTGCGGTCCGCCGTGCGGTGTGGACTCGAAATCTGTCATACGTGTTTGGAATTCGGACCCAGCGACTATATTGGCGGCAGCGGTGGGAATGACAGCTTTCGGGTCGTCCGACTCGCACGACTGGAGCCAGATGACTCGATTGAGAGTTGTGGCGTACTGAGGAGCAGATAATTTGCGTCGTCTGAATTCCGTCGTAACGGAATGTAGTGATACTTAGGACTTGGCTCGGTGTAACGCGTGAGTGCAGCCACTTATACAAGAGGATGGCGTACAAGAGATGAGTTGAGGAGTCGCAAACAAGATGCACGACCATGGGAAGATGGCGGCCCGGCCGGATAAAGAGTCCGGTGAGAGTGCTGCTGTCGCCTAGCAACGGCAGGCTGCAGCAAGGCGCCCGCAGTGCTCGTCTACGCGCCAGCTGACACATGACTCGTCGCTAGCAACGGGCGATTCTCGGCGTTGGAACCGTGAGTGCCTTGTCAAGGCGAGGCATATATGTTGTTTAATGAGGCATGTGGCATGATTCAGTCGAGCCAGACGCGTTTGGATATTGGAAGTGTCGAGTGACGAGTATAAGCCGTGCTCACAAGTCTGTCTAGTTGAAGCCCAGTGGAACTAGCAGAATGGAGCCCAGGTTTGCTATGGTTGGCATGCCAAGCTTCGACGGAGGTGGCTCGGTGCAGATATTTTTGGACGACTATGAGAGGTTCAGTAGGCTTCATGATTGGGACGGGAGCCGGAAGTTGGATATGTTGCCATTGTGTCTGACAGGAATCGCAAGGGATGCTTTCGATGCCCTTGGTGCCCGACAGAAGGAGTCCTATAGTGGAGTTGAGCTCGGCCTGAAGGGAAGTTTCTGCAGTGGTAGCTCTGTGGACCACCATGTGGCCCTTATGGATCTCAGGTACGACCCATCCCAGTCGCTAGATGCGTTTGTGATACGGCTTAAGAAGATGGTGTCTCAAGCATTCCCAGGACAGGCATTGGAGGGTCACCACATACAACCATTTCTTGTCGGCACTTCCGGGCGACCTATACTCGCCCGTTGTCGCGTCGGGAGCGAGTACTTTTGGGGATGCAGTGGCAAAAGTACGTCACGTGTGCAGTGCCGCTCGGCACGTGATGCAGCCGGTGCGTCAGATGGCTGCAGGGGAGGCCCAGCTTGAAGCGTCAGCTGTTGCTCGGTTAGAGAAGAGGATAGCCGAATTAGAGCTCCAAGTCCAGACTGGACTCAGGTCTAGTGGAGCTGTGCGTAGGCCGCGCGAGTGTTACGCCTGTGGCCAGCCTGGTTACATGAGGTATAACTGTGACAAGCGAGATGTTAGGTGCCCGAAGTGCGCTTGTCTGCACGTGCCAGAGGTGTGTGGGAGGTATTCGGGAAACTCGCGGGTCCACCCGAGAGGCCATGGAGGGACCCGGACCCAGTCAAAGGTCGTGAGGAGTAAGCTGGGAGGATGTGATCCCGGAAAGGACAAAGGGACCTGGAGAGAAACCGGGAGGGGAGCGAACATAACCAACGGTGACTCAGGCGACCGAGGGGTTTCGCTGAACGTGGACATGACATTTGTGGCTAAGATTTCGGGAGTCGATTGTAAATGTCTGCTGGACACAGGCAGCAACATTAGTATTCTGAACCAAGCAGCGTTCGACCTTTTGCCAAATTCCCCGAGGTTACGTAAGACTGCAGTGCGGGCCAAGACGGCGTCACGAGATGAGCTGCCACTGGCAGGCAAAGCCACTCTGTGCTTCCATGTTGACGGAATGCCAGTGAACATGAGTGTTTTCGTGTCGGACCACATAGATGTGCCGTGCCTACTGGGGCTTGACTTTCTGCGAGCTTGTCCATGCGTGATTGATATGAAGAGAAGGAGATTGATATTAACCCCGGCTGAGTCAGTTCGCTCGGTGTCGGCGGAGGCCGTGTCAGTTGGTCGTTTGGTGATGTCGAGTAGTGTCATAATTGCACCGGGTGAGGAAACAGTTCTGAGGGCATGGGTGCCCAATTGTGACTACATAGGCTTAGCTGTAGTGGAGCCGTCGTTGAACATTTGTGGTCTCGAGTTTGTTCCAGCAGTGGTCGATGTAGTAGGGAGTTCTGTCCCATTTGTCGTCCGTAATATTACGACGGAGCCAATTAGCATTCCTAGACGCTCAGAAATTGGCGAACTTGAGGTGGGGTTCGGCGAGCACAGCTTGTACTCCTGGGGTAGTGACGGCGAGCCAGCTTCGAAATACGTAGAACCAAATGGGCATATTGACCTGAGTAAGTCCCCATTGTCAGACGCACAGAAGGAGGCGGTCAGACGAGTTATTGACAAACATAAATCGACGTTTGATGGTCATTTGGGCCACACCACGGTGACGACGCATACGATTGATACTGGTGACCATGCGCCTGTGAGTCAGGCGTCCCGGCGTGTACCACCCCATTTGCGGAACGAGGTGAGGGCGCAAATCGAGACATTAGTAGAACAAGGAGTTCTCGAGGAGTCTGATGGAGGGGGTTGGGATTCCCCCATATGTTTGGTAAGGAAGAAGTCTGGGCAGTACAGGATGTGCGCTGACATGAGACAGTTGAATGCCGTGACGACACCCTCGTCATATCCGATTCCGAGGATTGACGGCACTATTGAGATCTTGGCAGGATCGAAGATGTGGTGTGTCCTAGATTTGAATAATGCGTATTTTCAGGTAAGCATTGATGAACGGGATAGAGATAAGACTACGATTGTGACTCCATTCGGTGCACATCGGTTTGTTCGTATGCCATTCGGGTGCAAGTCGGCCCCGTCTACGTGTGCGCGCCTGCTGGATATAGTTTTAGGTTATTTGCGTCCCCTGTCGTGCGTGAACTATTTTGATGACGTCATAGTGCATGGAGCAGACTTGGATAGCAACTCTCCGTGCATGGAGAGTTGCTAGCGTGCGTTCTGTTCGTGCAGCAGTTTAGGCACTATTTGTAGGGCCGAGAAATTGTTGGCCCAGGCGAGGATTCGGTTCTGGTGGAGTCAGATGTCGGCTGAAACCGAGGAGTTTGTCGCAAGTGCCAGAAGTGCACCTTACACAGTCAACCGATCCCGCGGCCACGTGCATCCCTTGGTGAGCTGTACTCAGATGAACCTTTTGATACGATTTCCATTGACTTTTTGACCGGTCTGCCGATTACCGGAAGCGAGAACAAGCATCTGTTGGTTGTGTGTGATCACTTCACCCGCTGGTGTGAGGTGTATCCTCTTCCGGATATGAAAGCGACGACAGTGGCGACGACCATTGTGAACGAGTTTGTCGCTCGGTTCGGCTGTCCACGGCGCTTGCACTCCGATTGCGCCGCGAATTTTGTAGGGTCAGTCATGACGGAAACCTGTCGTATTCTCGGTATTGAAAAATCACGGATCTCCGCATACCACCCCGAAGGGAACTCAGAGGTGGAAAGGCTAATGTGGACTATCATCACGATGTTGGCGAGATATCTAGATGACAATCACACGAAATGGGATGTTCATCTGCCGCTGTTGATGCTCGGGTATCGGTCCCAGGTGCATTCGTCGCTCGGCTATTCGCCCTACTTTCTCATGTTCGCTCGAGAGCCCAGGCTCCCAGCTGAAGCGAATCTGCACGCGCCTACAGTGGCGAAATCTCGGACGGTGTCCGAGTACGTGGACAGCGATATGTACCAGTCTGCGCAAAGCGAGAGAGTTTGGGATCGCTGCGTCGAATAGGCGACACGCGCGCAACAAGAGAGCCTACGAAAAGAAGCTGAGCGAGCATACCTTTCAGGCTGGTGATCAGGTCCTGTTGTATAAGAGTGTCGTGCCGAGAGGTCAGTATTATAAGTTTGTCCGCCCCTGGAAGCCGGCAACAGTCCTAAGCCGAGTGGGTGATGTCAATTATCGGATACGTCTGCACGGGAGCAGACAGACGATTCTAGTGCATCATAACAGACTGCAACCAACGGCCGCTCAGGTGACCAGGGATGCATTGCCTGGACGTGCAGCTGGTGTAACAGACACACCAGCAGGACGTGGCTTGAGTGTGGACGATGAGAGGCAGGGCGTCGGTGAGCCGCTCGCCCTGGCGTCCGGGGTTGGGTCACCCGCACCACCCGTTCGATGTGGCATATTCCGACCTGGTGTGCTGGAATCTGGAGGCGAAGGGGATTCACATCCTTCCTCCGGAAGCACCGCTCTCGGAACTCGCGTCGTTGGGGAAAGTGGGGATCTCGGCGCGGATGCGTTAGCGGCTGGTGGTGCCGACAGTAACAGTGGCGATCTGGGTCCCACCCAAGCAACTTCCGTTCAGAGGAAAGTAGGGGATGGGTGCCCCGCTGTCAGGAGAGAATCGGCGTTGACGGGCACTACGGTTAGCTTAGGAATAGAAAGCCCTGATGTTGTCCCATCCGTGAAGGGAGTGGGGTCAGAGACAGGTGACCCCGGGCCTGGACATCCCCCGAGTGTACTGCCAACTGTGTTGCGACGATCGAGTCGGGTTAAGCGAGCTCCTGGTTGGGTGTTGTTAGAATAGTCGTTAGTTACAGTGTAAACGTGTGTGTGATGTGAGGTTGCGCGATGTTAGATTAAGATGCTAGTGTACGAATTGTTGTTAGAACAGCCGCTGGTTACAGTGTAAAATGTGTGTGATCTGAGCACCTGGTTGCGCGATGTTAGAATAGGATGCTAGTGTACCAATTGTTATAACTAGCGTTGGGCGGAAATGAGGATCCCGCCGGGGATGCGTTAGTGGATGGGCGAGCGGTTTGTTTCGGGTCTACACCACCTTGTGAAACTGCGTAATGTCTGTGCGGGTTGTGGAACGCTTCAGTCGTTGGGGCGCCTATGGCGAGTGCTAGATGCCTTGTGCTGAAATCTAGTGCGTACCCTATTAAGACTTGCGACGGTCTTGCGCAGTCGTGACATCAGTCTTTGTGTTGCGGATAGACCCGTTGCCATGCTGCTGACGACCACTTGTAACGATAGTTCGAACAGCGTGGCGATACATCGTGCCATTTCGCTCCGGTGTCATGTCTCGGTCATGTGCGTTGAGTGCGTGTGCACTCCTTTTTTCAAGGTTTATAGAGTGTAGACGGGTGACATGGTCCCGCGCGTCGCCTTGGCGACGCGTGCCTTCCCATTGGCTTGTTGGTTTCGCGCCGAAACACCTCGGCCGCGGTGAGTGCGAGAATAAAGCTGGCTGCGAGCGGACGTGCGGTCCGCCGTGCGGTGTGGACTCGAAATCTGTCATACGTGTTTGGAATTCGGACCCAGCGACTATATATGTTTGAGGATGCCATGAAGTGTGATGTGTTCTACTCTTCGGGCGCCCCACCACACAGGGGCCCTACGGGGGGGACGCCTGGGCCCCGCGGACGGGAGGTCGCCAGGCGCCCGAGGAGCTATACGGGGCAGGCGGCGCCTTCGCCCGGCCGGGAGAGAGACTCACCACCCCGACCGGGATCCAGCGCCGCCCATCACTTGACCCCTGCCGGCCAGGCCGGCAGGCACTGGGCCAGGGCCCAGACCTTCGGCCTGAGGCGACATGTCGCTTGGCTCGTATGGGGCCCTACGGACCCGCCCGCCCCTCCGGGATATTAGGACCAAAGAGGCGTGTTGGTCCCCCGTCACAACTAGCACCGTGCGACGGGGGACCTCAGCCTCCAGGACTCCGTCAACCCCGGGGGCGGGCCGAGGGGGCGCGACTACCCCGATAAAACTGAGCTGGAGGGCAGGACCGGGGAAGTTGTCCTACCTGCTCATAGTAGGGAGAGTTGGTGTTGCAGGGCCAGGTGAAGGACATGGATGTTGAGATGAGATGGGCATTGGAATGGGAGCGTATGGCTGGAAGGACGAGTGAGGCTGTGGTAACCCGAGAGAGCGCCATTTCTCTAGCCAGCCGAGCAACGAGGCCGACCCCACTGCGGGGCGAACTCCCAGAAACCGGACTACCGGCTACACCGGTATCTTCTCCCCATACTGCAGGGACTGGTGGAGGGCAGAGACGTTCACAATGGGTGAATATTGGAAGGGAAGCGGAGGGATGAAAGATGCACTCCTAGTCTGGCTCCTCCCTTTTGGTCTAGTTCACCAGATAATTGGAGTACTCAATCCCCCTTCCCCACCCCCCACGGAAAGACGGTGCCTCGTCGGGGGAGGGAATGGGGGTGTGGAGTGGGATACATTCGATTTCCCAGAAAACTGTTTCATCTGGGTAGTCTTGAAGAGGACCCGATGAAGAGCCCGCCTCCCGAGTCCACCGACAGGGGTCGCAGCCGTGATGCGCTCCATCACGGACCGCAACACGCCGGCCGGCCTGCTCCCGAATACCCTTCCAGCGCTGCGACACCACCGCGCACAAACGAGGTGGTATTTTAAATATTTTTTATTTTATTTTCCATGATCAAATAACTTAACGTTCTGTAGACATTACAATCAGGAGTTTTACTCTGATCACAGCCTCGGCCACACGTCCAGCCCGACATCTAACGGTTAGTTCTGGCGCCCGCCACGCGGCCGGCTGCTTGTCGGCCGGAAGCCAGTGGCGACACGTTCTCGGCCGACCGACGGCGGCCCCGGGCGGGCGCCAGAGACACGATCATGATGCTACAACAAAAAAAATATACGGCTCACTTTACACACTAGGGAATCGAAAATATAATATTTTAGCACAGGTATTGAGCAAACTCCGCTGTCAACAACTATATTTATACTCAGACCGCTTTCTCAATGGTAAGTTTGCCCAAAAAGAACTGAGAGCATCTAAATCCAATAAGGTGTCCACGTCCGGTTTAGGTGGGGACCGCAAGAGACGATTAACGCACCGGTTGAACGGTAGCCTGGAGACGGACAAACACCACTGTGGGTGTCCCACCGACGCGAGTCGTTCCAATGATCTTGAATATTAGCTAAAATACTGGAAACGTGAATTCCTGCGTCAGAACGAGCGCGGCACACAACGAGCAACAGCACACCCACGCAGCGGCGGCGGCCGTCCGCCGCCGTCGTCTCGGCACACCGCTCAGCACAATCCTAAAAGTTGGATCTAGACAAATCGGGTGAACTGTTGCAAGTTCAAGTCAATCAAAAGCGTAAAAAGGTGTGTGTGTGTGTGTGTGTGTCTGTGTGTGATGATGAGATACTTGTATTTACAGACTATATACAGTATGTACACACACACACACACGTGGAGCGCGCAGGACCAAATTTGTACATGGCGAGATATAACCGCGACATAGACAAAACGGCAGGGCCAATCATTCCAAGCCATGATTCACCTCCACTACCAATAACAATCTACACATGTAACAACGTATGCCGTGAACATTCATCAGTTAAGCGTACGGGTGCGGTCGGCGAGCGCGCGTCGCGGTAGCCGCCGCACGGCGCCGCTGGGTGCCGCCGCGCGACGCCACCCGACGGCGGTGGCGCCGCACGCGGGCACTCTCAGCAGGTGGCGATGACGATGACCAGGTGCGGCACCTCCGCCACGGCGCTCAGCAGGTCGGGCGCGATCCGCGCCATGTTCTCGTTGGCGAAGTCGCACGGCGGGAAGATGTGTACTACGTAGCTGCCCTGTGGCGAGGAGATGGGCCGGTCAGGTCAGGTCGGACCACCGCGTCGGGGCTGCTCAGGGCTGGAGGTACTGCCCTGACTCGCAGGTCCGATCATATCACCGCCGCTTCATCACAGGTCAGATTACAGATTACTAGCAGACAGGTCAGATCATTACCACTAACGCACCGGCGTCCGTCAAGGGTGAAGTCGCCACCGTCACACCACACAGTCCACGGTCTGGTTCAGACCACAGAACGCAAATGCAAACAGTGCCGGGCGGTAAACAGGCTCTAATGCAGCAGCAGAGACGAGCATTCAGTGTAGTCCGGTTACAGCAGAACATTGCACAACTCGACGCCACCAACGAATGACGGTCATGAAACGACCCCAGCAGACTGGCTCTGGACAGCAACTGGCTCTGGACGGCAACTGGCTCTGGACGGCAACTGGCTCTGGACGGTAACTGGCTCTGGACAGCAACTGGCTCTGGACGGTAACTGGCTCTGGAGGATAACTGGCTCTGGACGGTAACTGGCTCTGGACGGTAACTGGCTCTGGAGGATAACTGGCTCTGGACGGCAACTGGCTCTGGACAGCAACTGGCTCTGGACAGCAACTGGCTCTGGACGGTAACTGGCTCTGGACGGTAACTGGCTCTGGAGGATAACTGGCTCTGGACGGCAACTGGCTCTGGACGGTAACTGGCTCTGGAGGATAACTGGCTCTGGACGGTAACTGGCTCTGGACAGCAACTGGCTCTGGACGGCAACTGGCTCTGGACGGTAACTGGCTCTGGAGGATAACTGGCTCTGGACAGCAACTGGCTCTGGACGGTAACTGGCTCTGGAGGATAACTGGCTCTGGACAGCAACTGGCTCTGGACGGTAACTGGCTCTGGACGGTAACTGGCTCTGGACGGTAACTGGCTCTGGAGGATAACTGGCTCTGGACGGCAACTGGCTCTGGACAGCAACTGGCTCTGGACGGTAACTGGCTCTGGAGGATAACTGGCTCTGGAGGATAACTGGCTCTGGACAGCAACTGGCTCTGGACGGCAACTGGCTCTGGACGGTAACTGGCTCTGGACGGTAACTGGCTCTGGACGGTAACTGGCTCTGGACGGCAACTGGCTCTGGACAGCAACTGGCTCTGGACGGTAACTGGCTCTGGAGGATAACTGGCTCTGGAGGATAACTGGCTCTGGACGGCAACTGGCTCTGGACGGCAACTGGCTCTGGACAGCAACTGGCTCTGGACGGTAACTGGCTCTGGACGGTAACTGGCTCTGGACGGTAACTGGCTCTGGACGGCAACTGGCTCTGGACAGCAACTGGCTCTGGACGGTAACTGGCTCTGGAGGATAACTGGCTCTGGACAGCAACTGGCTCTGGACGGTAACTGGCTCTGGAGGATAACTGGCTCTGGAGGATAACTGGCTCTGGAGGATAACTGGCTCTGGAGGGTAACTGGCTCTGGACGGTAACTGGCTCTGGACAGCAACTGGCTCTGGACGGTAACTGGCTCTGGACGGTAACTGGCTCTGGACGGTAACTGGCTCTGGAGGATAACTGGCTCTGGACGGCAACTGGCTCTGGACGGTAACTGGCTCTGGACGGTAACTGGCTCTGGAGGATAACTGGCTCTGGAGGATAACTGGCTCTGGAGGATAACTGGCTCTGGAGGGTAACTGGCTCTGGAGGGTAACTGGCTCTGGAGGGTAACTGGCTCTGGAGGATAACTGGCTCTGGAGGATAACTGGCTCTGGAGGGTAACTGGCTCTGGAGGATAACTGGCTCTGGAGGATAACTGGCTCTGGAGGAATAGACTGGCTCTGGACGGATAACTGGCTCTGGAGGATAACTGGCTCTGGAGGATAACTGGCTCTGGACGGCAACTGGCTCTGGAGGATAACTGGCTCTGGACGGTAACTGGCTCTGGAGGATAACTGGCTCTGGACGGTAACTGGCTCTGGACGGTAACTGGCTCTGGAGGATAACTGGCTCTGGAGGATAACTGGCTCTGGACGGTAACTGGCTCTGGAGGATAACTGGCTCTGGAGGATAACTGGCTCTGGAGGATAACTGGCTCTGGACGGTAACTGGCTCTGGAGGATAACTGGCTCTGGAGGATAACTGGCTCTGGAGGATAACTGGCTCTGGACGGTAACTGGCTCTGGAGGATAACTGGCTCTGGACGGTAACTGGCTCTGGAGGATAACTGGCTCTGGAGGATAACTGGCTCTGGAGGATAACTGGCTCTGGACGGTAACTGGCTCTGGAGGATAACTGGCTCTGGACGGTAACTGGCTCTGGAGGATAACTGGCTCTGGACGGTAACTGGCTCTGGACGATAACTGGCTCTGGAGGATAACTGGCTCTGGACGGTAACTGGCTCTGGAGGATAACTGGCTCTGGAGGGTAACTGGCTCTGGAGGATAACTGGCTCTGGAGGGTAACTGGCTCTGGAGGATAACTGGCTCTGGAGGATAACTGGCTCTGGACGGCAACTGGCTCTGGACGGTAACTGGCTCTGGAGTACGGCAGGATAACTGGCTCTGGAGGATAACTGGCTCTGGAGGATAACTGGCTCTGGAGGGTAACTGGCTCTGGAGGATAACTGGCTCTGGACGGTAACTGGCTCTGGAGGATAACTGGCTCTGGAGGATAACTGGCTCTGGACGGTAACTGGCTCTGGAGGATAACTGGCTCTGGAGGATAACTGGCTCTGGAGGATAACTGGCTCTGGAGGATAACTGGCTCTGGAGGGTAACTGGCTCTGGACGGTAACTGGCTCTGGACGGTAACTGGCTCTGGACGGTAACTGGCTCTGGAGGATAACTGGCTCTGGAGGATAACTGGCTCTGGAGGATAACTGGCTCTGGAGGGTAACTGGCTCTGGAGGATAACTGGCTCTGGAGGTAACTGGCTCTGGAGATAACTGGCTCTGGAGATAACTGGCTCTGGAGGATAACTGGCTCTGGAGGATAACTGGCTCTGGAGGATAACTGGCTCTGGAGGATAACTGGCTCTGGAGAACTGGCTCGGAAAACTGGCTCTGGAGGATAACTGGCTCTGGACGGCAACTGGCTCTGGAATAACTGGCCTGGAAACTGGCTCTGGAGGATAACTGGCTCTGGAGGATAACTGGCTCTGGACGGCAACTGGCTCTGGAGGATAACTGGCTCTGGAGGATGGAGATAACTGGCTCTGGAGGATAACTGGCTCTGGACGGTAACTGGCTCTGGAGGATAACTGGCTCTGGAGGGTAACTGGCTCTGGACGGCAACTGGCTCTGGAGGATAACTGGCTCTGGAGGATAACTGGCTCTGGACGGTAACTGGCTCTGGAGGATAACTGGCTCTGGAGGATAACTGGCTCTGGAGGATAACTGGCTCTGGAGTAACTGGCTCTGGAGGATAACTGGCTCTGGACGGTAACTGGCTCTGGAGGATAACTGGCTCTGGACGGTAACTGGCTCTGGAGGATAACTGGCTCTGGAGGATAACTGGCTCTGGACGGCAACTGGCTCTGGACGGTAACTGGCTCTGGACGGTAACTGGCTCTGGAGGATAACTGGCTCTGGAGGATAACTGGCTCTGGACGGCAACTGGCTCTGGAGGATAACTGGCTCTGGAGGGTAACTGGCTCTGGAGGATAACTGGCTCTGGACGGTAACTGGCTCTGGAGGATAACTGGCTCTGGAGGATAACTGGCTCTGGACGGCAACTGGCTCTGGAGGATAACTGGCTCTGGAGGGTAACTGGCTCTGGACGGCAACTGGCTCTGGAGGATAACTGGCTCTGGAGGGTAACTGGCTCTGGACGGCAACTGGCTCTGGAGGGTAACTGGCTCTGGACGGTAACTGGCTCTGGACGGTAACTGGCTCTGGACAGCAACTGGCTCTGGACGGCAAAGGCGCGCTAAGCTACGCACGGCAACAACTTAACGACAGGCAACAGTGAAGGGCCTCTGGACCGACACGGTGCCTCAGACGCACAGGTCACCAGCGCGGTGACCAGCACGGCCACCCACCTGCGGTCCGTCGATGTTGATAATGCCGGCCGCCTGCTTGACCTGCAGGTAGGCGATGAAGGCCGTGCGCAGCGTGGAGCGCTGGGCCAGCTCCTCAGCGGCGCTGCCGCCGGCCGAGATCGCCGGCACCGCCAGCAACATGCAGTACTCGTCCTCGTTCTGCGGCAGGCGTGGCCAGGTGAACGTACGGCGTGCTGGGTGCCGACTGTAGTGTGCCCATTCGCTTAGGTTTTAGGGCGGATCGGCCATGACTTGACAATTTAGCGCCTGAAGTAAAACGTTGCAAGCGTTCTGCAGTTCAGCGAAACGTTGTCAGACCGACACACGTCTACTCCACACCATTCTTTTTTTGGATGGATGGGGAGGGGCGGTGCAGTTGAGCACTATAACAGCAAGTTTCATAATACCAATCGATTAATACAACTCATTTTCATCATGACGTAGTTGGAACAACACACACACCAATATAATATGTTATGGGGTATAGCTAAAAATACACTGCAATAGTGCCATGTGCAGTGGTGCTGCGTGCACTGGTGCCGTGTGCGGTGGTGCCGTGTGCATTAGTACCGTGTGAAATGGTGCCGTGTGTAGTGGTGCCGTGTGTAGTGGTGCCGTGTGAAATGGTGCCGTGTGAAATGGTGCCGTGTGAAATGGTGCCGTGTGTGGCGGTGCCGTGTGCAGTGGTGCCGTGTGCAGTGGTACCGTGTGCATTGATTGGTACCGTGTGCAGCGGTGCCGTGTGCGAGCAGGCGTTCCCTCGCATACATCTCCCTGAACAGATATTTCATACTTTGGAAGCATGTAATTATCTTAGGACAGACTCCAAGCATTGTGAATCGGTGAAAGGAAGCATGCTAATCATTAGCATCCATGGACTGGAAAAAAACGACACCACACGCACCTGATGAATTGTAATATAAAGAAGCTTGAAACTTGTTGGCTCAGCGAACATTCAGAAGGGTCAAATGCATCGCTCCCTGACTTCGCTGACACTCCAGCCACGCGAGTGCGCTCACCTCCATTTTGCGTGCCACACCGTCCAGCTGGGCCCACTCGAGCCGCATGCGTTTGGGTATGTGCAGCACCATGGGGTCGGCGCGCGGCAGCGAGGCGTCAGCCACCTGGCGGCTGCCGGACACCAGCCGGAACTGCACCAGCGCGCGGTCACTCTTCAGCTCCAGCTGGCCCGCCCACACCGACCGATACCTGCGGAGAGCGGCCCGGCTCACAAACGGACTGTCCACGGTGATCGGCTGGCTCCTGTGGCGAGCTGGCGACAACAGCTGGGTTGTATTCTCAAAGGAGCCCTATTCATTTACAAACTATGAACAATTTGAAATGAAAATACACGTTCTCACCTCATCTCAAGAATTCGCATAAACCGTAGCGAAATTGTACTTTTGAAATATACTACGAAATGGAAGGACAGGACGATTGTTCTCTCTTGGGTGTCGTCTCGCACCCGAATCTGGAAAACTCGGGGTATCGCATGTCACAAACTACCGCGGAAAACTTCAGCACGACACGAACACCGCTAACTCAGTCACTAGCATCCAAACCAGCCGCCTTTTGAGTAGTCTCACCAGTCGTCGGCGCGCCCCAAACGCCTAGCACAACACGCCACGGCGCGCCGGGAAGCCGACTCCTGGCCTGACCTGACCTGACCGCCACTGACCTCTGCAGCTCGACGATATCGCGGCTGCAGGGCGACTCGAGCGCCAGGGGCGCGGCGGCCGACTCCTGGTAGGCGGCGTGCCAGTGGCCGGCCGCGCCGTACTGCTCCACGTCGGCCGGCGGCGACCGGTCCGTCTCGTCCGGCTTGTGCTTGCTCTCCTTGAGCGGCATCGGCTGGTAGCCGGAGTGTGGCGTCAGGCCGGCGGCGGCGCCGCGCATCGCCAGCTCGTGGTGGTACATGAACTGGTACGGGTGATACAGCTGGTGCATGTAGTGGGCGGGCAGGTCGGCGCCAGCTGCCGACGCCAGGTGCGGTGGCAGCCCCATAGTGCCAGAGCGGCGCAGCATGTCGCTCTGTGGACGGCCAGCCACGGTCAGCAGTGTACTCACGGCCACACCACATACCGCTCTGTGGACGGCCAGTCACGGTCAGCAGTGTACTCACGGCCACACCACATACCGCTCTGTGGACGGCCAGCCACGGTCAGCAGTGCACTCACGGCCACACCACATATCGCTCTGTGGAGGGCCACTCACAGCCACATCACATAATCCTACAGAAAACACAGCAATACCCCCCCCAACAAACAAAACAAACAACAACAAAAAGCCTAAGACGACATGAGACCGGCATTGTGACGCTCTCCATGCAGGGCACCAGGTACCCGAACCCTAATCGGGACGAGATCGGACCTCTGCCGGGACGAGAATTAACGTTTCGCCTGAACGCGCAATAGACCACGTGATCGGTCGATCATCGGTCAACGACGACGGTAATGGTGCCAGATCCCTCCCCCATCAGCACTTCAGACGCCGGTTAGCCGCCCGGTCACGTACCTGCGACACACTGCGCTGGTGCGCCGGCGGGGGTGTGTGCGGAGAGCCGCGGCCGGTGTCGTCCGAGTAGCTCTTCTGCAGCTCCTGGATCACACCGTGCCGCACCGGGTGCTGCTGACGGGGTCGCGGTCAGGTTACGACTCTGTCACCGCCGGCACACCAGTGGTTCCAGCACCCAGCACAGACAGAGCGCAGCACGGCGCACCGGGCACACTCCATGGCTCGCGGCAACCAGACACGCGCAGAGATCACAGGCGGGTGAGACTCCTAGGCGCCTGGTAGTTGAGGGACTCCGGGCATGTCCGGTGTAGCGCTCATTCATATATCTCCCTGAAGGTATTCTCTTACTTTTCAATACACACATGCACTGATAATGAAAATAGCCGCAGATGCATAAATAGTGTGTCGGGTCGAATGTCTGTGCGTGTGCGTCTTTGCATGTGTCTGTGTTTGCGTGTGTGTGTGTGTGGAGAGGGTGGTGGTGGGGGCTACGGCAACAGGAGAGGACACTAACCATGGTCGGGTCGAATGGTCGCGGCGCCGGCGACGGCACGCTGTGGCTGGCCGGACTGGGTGTGCTGATGGCGCCCACCGACGCGCGGCCCGAGATTTCCACCCGCGGCGGCTCGGGCAGCGGCTCGGCAGTCCCATCCCGCGAGCCGAGCGGCGCCAGGCCCTGCAGACTGGCCGGCAGCAGCAGCGGCTGCGTCGGCGCCGGCGACCCCAGCTGCTGAGGCTGCTGCGGAGCTGGCGCCGGCTGTTGCTGTTGTTGTTGTTGCTGCTGCTGCTGCAGAGGTGGCACTACCTGCGGACGTGGTGGCCACCCATTGGTGAGAAGATGCCGGTGATCAGGGCTATAAGGACCCAGGGCGCTGTTCACTGCTAGAACACATGCAGGCAATTCATGATCACAATTTACGGGCGTGTTAATCACAATAATACGGAACGTCGTCATTTGAGTCACGTACACCGTCAGAAGGCACATTTTTTTGGGGGGATAGCGTCATGAACATTAGCGACTGCTGACAGCCCGATCTACAACTGGACATTTCGAAGTGTGGCACATCAACTGGGCTGTGGACCACGACGGAATTCCGGCAACTCCTTGTAGACTGTGGAGTCGATTGTTGGCGGGACACGTACCTTGTAGGCCATGACTTGTTCGGTGTTGTGCGGCGCGGGCGGACGGCGCGGCTCTGACGCCGTAGCAGCGGCAGCGCGAGGCCGCGCACTCTCCACCACCGACGGGCGGTTCACGGCCGCAGCCGCAGCCTTTCCCAGGTAGCTGACCGCGGTGCCTGACGCAGCCACTGATGTCGCAGGCTTGCCCAAATAGCCAGCCGCGGTGGCAGGCGCAGCCACTGATGTTGCGGGCTTGTCGAGATAGGTAGCCGTAGCGGCAGACGATGCTACAGGCTTGTCCAGATAGCTAGCCGCTGTTGCAGAGCCAGGTATTGATGCTGTAGGCTTGCCAAGGCAACTAGCTGCAGTGACAGAACCAGTTATTGATGCTGCAGGCTTGTCAAGGTGGCTAGGCGTAGTGGCAGACCCAGCTGCGGATGCTGCAGGCTTGGCAATATAGCTAGTCGTCAGTGCAGATGTAGCCACTACAACTGCAGGTTTGCCCAGGCAGTTAGCTGCTGTTGCAGTTGAAGCTACTGATGTTGCAGGCTTTCCCGGGAAACTGGCAGTAGTAGTTGCAGGGCCAGCTACTGATGCTAAAAGCTTGCCTGGGTAATTCGTAGTGACGACAGCACCCGCTACCGACGTGGCAGGCTTTCCTACGTAGCTGGCAGTTGTCGCCGCTGTTGATGTGGCGGGCTTGCTCGGAGCTGTAGCGGCTATTGACGCAGCCGGCTTGCCCAGGTAGCTGGCGGGTGTAGCAGCCACTGCAGTGGTCGGCTTGCCCGGGTAGCTGGCCGTCGTAGCAGGTTTGCCCGAGAACCCGGCGACGGGCGCGGTGGCCGCCGCCACGGCCGTCCGGCCGACTGTACTGGCGGCCGTCTTGAGCGGGCACATGGACGCCGCGGCCGCGCTGGTGGGCGGCCGCGGCGTGTACAGCACCGGACCGCCGGCGGCCGGCTTGTTGGTGAAGCCGACCGCGCCTTTGGCCGGCGCTGCGGCCGCTACGGTCGCCTTAGACGACGGGAAGACGGTCGCCGAGGCGTTGACCTGCGCGGTTTTCACGGTAAGCACGGCGACGCCGCTGGATGCGACCTTAACCGGGAAGAGAGCGGCTGAGCCGGCGGCGGCCACCGTCTTGGTGACGTACAACGGCGACGAGTCGGCAACACCACCCGACGGCTTGACGGCGCTCGTCGGCGTCTTGACCGGAAACACGGACACTGACGGAGACGGCACCGTCGGCTTGGAGGTGAGGAAGCCGCCGGTCGGCTTGCCCGGGATGCCGACCGGCTGCGTGGCTTTGCCCAGGTAGGAGGACACGGTCGTGCCGGCCGGTTGGGGCGCGCCAGGTCGCGGAAGGAACGAAGCTGTTGCCGTCGCTAATGCCGCTGCCGCCGCCGGCAGCTGAGGGCGCGCGTGCACGTAGGTGGCCGGCGGCAGGCCAGGCCGCGGCGACGACGGCTGGTAGATAGTGGGTCGCTGTTGTGCAATGACCGGCGCTGTTGGAGCCGCCTTGGTTGGCGTGGGGGTCGGCGTAGCCACGAGCACGGACGCCGGTGTCGGTGCCGACGGTGTGATCGGAGATTCCGCAGGACGTAGAGGCGCCGCCGCTGACGACGTACTGTGCGCCGACTCATCGCCGCACTCCCCGTCTTTGAGCGGCACCATGAGACCAGTGACTGGGTCCAGCAGTGCCTGCTGTTCCGGCGGCTGCGGGGTAGACGGCGCCGTCACAACAGACGCCTCCGCCGGCGTCGTCTCTACGGGCGCCTCCGGCTCCGGCTTCTTCTCCTCCATGTCCATGTCCCAGCCCTTGGGGTCGCCGAAGCGGCCCTGCACCACATCCTCGATGGTCTCATCTATGGTGCAGCGCTTCTTCTCCTCTACAGACGGCTTCTCTTCGGTTCGCCGGTTGCCGTCTTCGTCATCTTCGTGAAACTCGTACACGTCGCCGCCGCCGCCGCCGGCCTTCTGCGCGCCGCCCTTCTTGCGAGCCCGCTGACCACATGGCGCGCGGCTGCGCGCCTTTTTCGTGTCGGCCGGCACCGGCGCCGGCACTGGTGTCGACGGCGGCGGCGGCGGCGGCGTCGCTACAGGAGTTACCGTTTCCTCCTCCTCCGCCATAGCTGCGGCCGCGGCGGCGGCTGCAGCCTTGCCCCTGGCGGCGCGCGCTGGCCGGCGACTGTTGGGCCTCGGTGTTGGCGGAGGCGTGGATGGCGCTTCGGCCGCTGCCGCGGCAGCCGCCGCCGCCGCCATGGCTGCCTTAGACCGGCTGGGTCGTGGCGGTCGCATCCTGGTGGCGCGGACTGGCGGCTTCGCATCTGGCAACTCGGGCGACGCCTTCTGGGTCGGCGTCGGGGCCGTGACCGGCGATGCCGGCTCTGACTTGGATGCCGCTGCGGACGATGCCTTCTGAGCCGGCGTGGCGGCCACAGGCGATGGCACTGCGACCGTGGGGGGCACACATGCTGGCGACTTCGCGGCCACAGGAGCCACCGTCGGAATGGCGACTGGGGAGGCGACCGAAGTGGCGACTAAAGTAGCAACGGAGGTAGCAACAGCGGTAACAACCGAGGTAGCGACCGGGGCTGCGATCGTATCAGCCACCGGAGAATCCACCGGATCAGCCACTGCGGTATCCACCGGATCAGCCACTGGGGTATCCACCGGATCAGCCACTGGGATATCCACCGGATCAGCTACTGGAGTATCCACTGGAGTTGCACACGCAGTAGCGATCGGGACAGATACGGGAGCCACAGCCGGAGCGGTGACAAGGGTAGCCGCTGGTGGCAGCGGATGAGTGGTGCCAGAGGCACTCACCACCTCTTGCTTAATCTGCGGCTTCTGCTTTGTCTGCGGTTGTGGCGGCTGCGGCAGCTCTGGCGTACGCTCCACCTCGGGTTTGACCTCAGCCGTATTGCACTCCGTCTTGACGGCGTTAGTTGCCGGGGTCGCCATCGATCCGGACTCGACCAACAACGCCGACTTGCCCATCGACACCACCTCCTGCAGCTTGGGCTTCGTTTCTGGCGGCGACACGACCTCAGACTCCTTCTCAGGCTTCGGCTCGATCGCAGACGACTCGGTCACCGGGTTCAACGTCGGCTGCGGCACGGGCTCGGGCTCGGGCTCGGGTTCGGGCCTGGGCTCGGGCACCGGCTCAGGTTCGGCGGACTTTGGCTCCGCCTTCGCCTCGGCCTGCGACGCCGGCTCCTGCTCCTGCTCCGGCTCCGGCTCCGGCTTGTGGTCCTCGTCGATCTGCAGCTCCGACTCGCTGTGCGGTGACTCGCCCACCGGCTGCACGTGCGCCGCGACGTGCGGCGGAGAGGCCATGTGCGCGCCGTCCAGCTTGTCATCGGCGGCCGGCGTGCCGGGCGTGTCCAGCACGGCTGGCGAGGCCAGCTTGTCAGGACTGCCGATCACGCCGGCCAGACTCTGCACCGCCTGCGCCGCCTCGTCTGGGTCAGCTGCCAGCGCCGACGGCTCCGGCTCCGGCTCCGGTTCCGGCTCTGGCTCCGGCTCGACCGTCGACGGGTAGCCAAAGTTGAACGTCTGCCCGAGCAGCGCCGCCACGGCGTCCTCAGTCTCCTCCTGCCGAATAGCGTGACACGTGTTGATTGGGAATATCATCATTCTCAAAGTACAGTGTGGACCATTACCAATGCTAATTATGAGCGAAGTCGAAAGATAAGTTGGCCTTCAAGTAAGAGAAAACCCCAGTTAGAGCAGCCGGTGCGGCCGCAACGCCTTTAACGAACTTCATAACTTATAACAACGAGCTAACAATTTTGCAACCACCATATAATAATACAATAAACAAGAACATGTAGGTTCCTCTATTACACGTGCAGCATTCTGTGACATTAGCCTGCAGTTGGCCATTCGCAGCTTGGGGGCGTATACCGCGTCGGCTATACAGCACTCATCACTCAGTGAGTGAATGCTATATTGGCTCCGTTTAACATGTTCATGTCGTGTTGCTAATGGTGATACTTGCGAGGTTGCAAATCAAGTGTCCCCTTCAATCACAAGAAGAAGAAAAAACATTTGAGCAGGCCAGCCAATCCTTCGAGATTATGACACGCAAACAATTTCAAAACAGTTCCAGAAGAAGAACCTTGGGTTCTTTTACGACGCATTCAACCGCTAGGCTATATAGCGTCGCCAACCTCTCACGCCGATTGGCCGCGGGTGGACTCGGTAAATTCCGTCGGTTGTGAGATTCGAACCTCACGAATTCGATCACTCAAGCAAGGCGTCGTCATGACATTACATGCGTGTAATGCGCTCACCAGCACAATACAAAGCAAGGCGTCGTCATGACATTACATGCGTGTAATGCGCTCACCAGCACAATACAAAGCAAGGCGTCGTCATGACATTACATGCGTGTAATGCGCTCACCAGCACAATACAAATGCGGAAACAATTGAATGCATGTGGAAACACAAGACTAAAATGGTAGATGGTATGGTAAATGGTAGGTAAGAATGGTAGAAATTATGAAACTGCAACAAAATTGTATTTAAAAAAAGCTACAACTGTACCTGAGAGATGACGGCGCGTGACTTTTTCTCCTCTTTGGTTATGGTCATTGGTGGGGTGACGTCCTCGGCTAAGGGTAGTAGCGACGGAGGCGGCAGAGGCTGTGTAGTTGTAGGCGGAGGCGGCGGCGATGACGGCGGCGGAGGCGGCAGAGGCGGCGGGGGCGGCGAGGGCGGCGGTCGTAGTGGCGGCGGTGGCGGCGGTGGCTGCTGCACGAGTACCAATGGTGGCAGCGGGGGCGGTGCCGAGGCGAGCGACGGCACCGCCGACGCCACAGTCGACAGACGCTGCGCCGGCGGCAGCGGAGGCGCCACGCGAACCGCTGCCGTTTCCTCCCTGCCAAGGGGGTTCGCACTAGCCTCCTCTCGCGCCAGCAGCGGCTGCTCCATCTTTAGCGGTGGGCTCGTCGCCGCCGACGGTATCGCAGCAGCTACCTGATCTTCTGCTGTCCGCGCCACCGTGGCCGCCACCTCCCGAACCAGTGCCGGCCATTTGGTGACCGGCCCGATGGCAGCGGTCGGCGATGGAGGTAGCGGTAGCGGTGGTGGCGGTAGCGGTGGCGGTAGCGGTGGCGGTGGTGGCGGTGGTGGTGGTGGTGGTGGTGGTGGCGGTGATGATGATGGTGGTGGTGGTGGTGGTGGTGGTGGTGGTGGTGGTGGTGGTAGTGGTGGTGGTAGTGGTAGTGGTAGTGGTGGTGGAGGAGGCGGAGACGGTGGCGGCGGCGGCGGAGGCGGCAGTGGTGGTGGCGACGACGGAGGCGGCGGAGGCGGAGGAGGTGGCGGCGGCGGCGGAGGCGGCGGTGGGGGCGGTGGTGGGGGCGGTGGTGGAGGTGGGGGCGGCAGCGGTGGCGGTTCGATCGGGTCGGGCCGCGCTGGCTCGACGACGGTTGCCTCCGGTGTCGCTGGCGGAGGCACTGGTACGCTCACTTCTCCGTCGACGGCGCGGCCGGGACTCAGCGTCGCCGGCGAGCGCGGCAGCCGCTCGAACGGGTGCCGGCCGGGCGACTTGAAGGAGCGCGACTCCAGCAGCTGATCGAACGGGTCGAGACTGTTGCGTCGCTCCTCGGTGGCGGCGGCGGCGGCCGCTGCCCGCGGCGATACGTACGTCGGCTTGGGTGATAAGCACGGCTTGGGTGACTTACGAGTCTTCGGACTGATAAGCTCGTGCGGACTAGTGAGGCGCGGACTGCAACCGGGCCGGTTGATCGGGCTCAGGATGCGCGGACTGGCGCGCTCGTGCTCAGAGCCGCGCACATCAATGAACAGCTCCTTGCCGAGGTCGACGCTGCGCCGCCGGTCGCCGTCTTTGCGCTCTCGGTCCTTGTCGCGCTTCTTCTTCTTTTTCTTCTCTTTGCGCGGTCGGCCGAACGCGTCCGAGCTCTCATCGCTAAAGCGGAACACGTCATCGGCGGCGGCCGGTGGCGCGGCGGCACGCGGCGCTGGTGTCACCGCCGGCCGCGCCTCCTCCGTCGCGTCGGCCGACATCCGTGGTGGCGCGCCGTCCGACGACATGTCTTCGAAGTCGCCGAAGATCGACTTGAGCGACGACTCGATCGTCTTGGGGCCCGGGCCGGACGCGGCACCGGCACTCAACGCCGGCGATCTCTCGATCGACTCGTTCAGCACCGGCTTAGCTTCCCTCTTGACAGCGGATCGCAGCGGTTCCTTGGATTCACGACGCTCCTTCCTGTCGTCGGCGCGCGACTTCCCGGCCGCCGGTGCGTCGTGTTGATGGTGATGGTGATGATCGATGTCCGAATCCGAGTCGTAGATGTCCGACACCTGAAGCTTGCCCTTGAACCCGACGGCACCAAAGCCGTGCGACGAAGACGCTACGGCTGTGGGACTAGCAGTGGCCGCCATCACGGGAGAGGGCGCGGCCGACTTGTCTACCTTCTCTGCGACAGGCAGCGAGGCAGACGGCGGAGCAGACGGTGGTGCAGGCGGCGGCACGGGACTGGCTGCCGTGTCAGAGTCTGACATGGGTCCAAATATCGCCTCAATGCGCTCGTCCTTCTTCTGAATCTCACGTTTGTCCCGACGTCGCTCGTCCGCGTGTCCCGAGCGCGCGCGCCGCCGCTCGGGCTGTTCCTTGCGAGCCTCTCGACGCGCACGTGAAGCAGAGTCGTCCGCCGAGCTAATGTCTGTGGACGCGTGCTCGCGCGGCTTCGGGCGCGGCTTGTCCCGATCGCGTCGTCGGTGCGCCTTGGTGTCCTTCTTAAGCGCTTCGGAAACGGTGACGGACGGCTCAAGGACGGGCGGGCCCGACGAGTCGCTCTCGTCGCTGTAGATATCTGACGTGCGCAGCTTCTTGTTCTTCTTTGTCATCGTCGACGACACGTGCGGCGCCTTCTTCACCTCATCGTCGGAGAGGTCGGACAGCACCGGCTTCGCCTTCAGCTTGGGCTTGGACACCCTGACTTTGTCTGTGTCCCGCGCCTTCTTGGCCGACTTGACGGTGCACACCGAAAGTGAATCATCGATGCGCGGCTCCTCCTTAATGGGCGGCTTCTTGTGCACAGATTCTTCATCAGATGAGCTGTCGAACGGCTTCTTCTTCGAGAATGCCTGATCCATGTCGTTGTCACTGTCCTCGCTGGCCGATGATAAACCGCCAGACGCCTTATTCCGATCGTCCTTGGTCCGTAATGAACCCTTGAACCTGCTGTTCTTCTTCGACATCAGCATGGGTGGTTCACCGGTCGCAGGTGTCTTCGGCTCTTCCACTTTCTTGATCTGACAAGCGCGTTGCCTCTTCACTTTGTCATACATACTGAAGAACGGAGGTTCGTCGTCTAGCACCACGTCGAAAATATTCTTCTTTGGAGGCTCGTCGTCGTTTGTTTCTGAGTCCGAGTCGCTGTCGAAGTGGTGCAACTTCTTCTTGGATTTCGACTTGTCCTTGGGGAGCGGATGGTGAGACGGATGGGGTGATTTCTTTTCAATACCACTCGTCTGCGCCTTTTCAGAGTCTGATCTGGAGGCACGATCTTCTCGCATATCCAGACCGGGCTCAATCTTTATCTCGACCTTCGGCGTTTCTCGTTTCTCGGCGGATTCGCTGCTCTTGGACGACTCCACCGGCTTCCTCTCCCGCCGCTTGTCCTGGTCTTTACTTCGGCTCTTGTCCTTAGAGGGCGCAGGATGCGGCTTCTCGATTTCTTTCTCTTTAGGTTTCCTGGTTTTCCCGTCGTGGTCACTGTCCCCGTCTGAACTATATACCAGCTTGGAGGCTTTCCGTCCGGCTGACGCTTTATCCGCCCGCTTGCTCTCCTTTGATGTTTTGTCCGCGCCTTCTCGCTCCTTGTCTGATCGGTCTTTGTTGGGCGCATGCCTATCCTTTTTCTTGTCGTGACCACCCGAAGATTTGCCCTTCGCACGCTCGTTGTTTTTGTCCGAGCGCTCAGCTCGATGCTTGCCCCGATCGTGGGTGTCCGCCGGCTTTTTCGCGTCAGCCTTGCTGGGTTCACTCGCCCTGCCCGTGTCGTCTCTCTTCTCCTCTGACGGCGCATGGCTATCCTTCTTGTATATTTTGTACTTTGACTTGTCCTCCTTCTTCTCGTGCCTCTCATCGCTCCGCTTCGCCGACTCGTGCAACCGCTTCGGCTCGCGCATCACCTTCTCCTCGTCGGGCCGGTGCGACGAGGAGCTCGGCAGTCTGTCGCGCGTCTTCTCTGGTTTACTGGTCGCGTCGTGTTCGACGCTCGACGATGAGATGGTCGACGAGACAGAACCGAGCTTTGGCTTCTTCGGCGGAGCGGAAGACGCGTCATCGGCTCGTCGCTCGTGCCGGTGCTTTGAGTGTTTCGAGTCGGCCGATCCGTCACTCTCCTCGAGCGAGCTGAAACGGCGCTTGCTCGCCGCGCTGGCAGCCTCGTCGCGCGCTGCACGCTGAGACGCCTCCTTGGGCTCCTTGGGTGCGCGCCGGTCTTTGCCGCGCTCCTTGGACGGCCGCTCAGACGACGCCTTGTCGCCGCGCCGGTGGTGGTCACCGGCGCGGCGCGATGACTTGGATGACTCTTTGCGGTCGCCGCGCGACGACACACTATCGGAGCGTGGTCGGTCACCGGCGGGGTGCTCCCGCTTCACCTTGGCTGTCCGTGCCGGCACCGACGGCGGTTCCGGCGGCGCAATCACGTGCTCGGGCTCGAGCTTGGTCGGCACCCCAGCGGTGATCAAGTGCTCGGTCTTGACCGTCATCACCTG
Source organism: Ashinkailepas kermadecensis (assembly GCA_034440615.1). Taxonomy (NCBI): domain Eukaryota; kingdom Metazoa; phylum Arthropoda; class Thecostraca; family Neolepadidae; genus Ashinkailepas; species Ashinkailepas kermadecensis. The sequence continues at coordinate 192,288 of JAOTOM010004358.1, read as the reverse complement.
CTCCATCACACTGAGCCCATCCAGCGGCGTCTTGGGCTGGATGACGGCCCGCAACAGGTCAGCGTCGGAAAGCAGCCGGCCCTTGAGCAGCTGCTCCTTGTCTGACGGCGGTGCCGGCTTTTCGACGGCCGACTGCTGACTAAGCGACGAGCTCGATGAGATGATAGGCTCCGCCAGCGTGACGGTACGGTCGTCGCCTGTGGCCGGCAGCTCGGCAGGCCGTGGCGCCTCCTCGGGCAGCGGCGTCGTTGGAGACGCGCACTCTGCCAGCTTCTTGTCGTCGGCGCCGATCTCGGTGGAGCTGGAGACGGTGCAGTCGCTGACGCTGTCTACGCTGGCGCGGTCCGTCACCGAGCAGGGCGGCGTGGGCAGGCTGGCGGGCACCTCGGGCTCCAGCACGCCGCCGCCGTCTCCCTGAGCGTGCTCCGCCAGCTCCGGCTCCCAGCACGGAGAGCCGGGTTCAGCGGCGGCAGCGGGCGGCCGCGCCGACAGCCGGCTCGGCTCTGGTCGCCGCAGCGGCGTGCCGGCCGACCCCGGCTGCTGCAGCGAGTCGGCGGCAGCCGGTGCCGCCAGCACCGAAACGGGCGTCACCGGCGAGTAGGGGCCGGCTGGCGGCGGCGGCGGCAACGAGGTGGAGATGCGCGCCAGCGGTGCCGTTCGCGCCGCGCAGGCCGGCGACACGTCCACTGGCGTGGCCAGCGTCGGAGACGGTTGCGCGTGCACCGTCGCCGTCATGGTCGCGGTCACAGTCAGGGCGGCCGACACCGGCGAGCCGGGCGGCAGTCGCGGCGGCGGCGGCGGCGGCTGCGCCGGCGTGGCAACCGGTGCCAACGTGAGCGGAGCCAGCCGGCACACTTTTGAGATCATGCCACTGAGTGTGCCGGTGATGGCGCCTGTGCCGCTCACCACCGTCTTGGTTCGCAGCTCGGACGCCACCGCCGGATCCATGGGCCTCGCCTCGTACTTCTTACCAAAGTTCTCCAGCCGCTTCGAGTCCTCGTCGAACACCGAACGCTTCGCCAGCAGCGACTGCATGATGGGCGACGGCTGAGATCGGATTTGGTCTAGGTCCAGCATGCGCGTACGCCGCTTCAGACGGTCGACACAGTCGCTGGACACGGTGCAGCCGATCGTGCGCGACGACCCAGACCACTTCTCGTACTTTTCGTCGAGAGCGCGTATCTGGTCCTCGAGCGAGGGCGACAGCAGCGGCGAGTGCTCGGACGAGTCCGAGCCCCGAGGCGATTGCTGACCGACGGCTTTTGTACTTTGTTCCGGCCGCTTCTCGACGGACGGCCGCCGGGGAGGCGACATGAGCGCCGGCGGCGAGGTGAGCGCGGCCGCCGCCGCCGCACGCGGAGCCCCTGGCCCGACCGCGGCCACGGCCACGGGCGCCGCCGCCGCCGGCCCCGTCGCCGCAGGCGTAGCCACCGGGGAGGTTACGGTGAGCGCCTGCGCCTGCGCCGCCGTCATGAAGAGATGAGCAAACTTGGGTAGAGGTAGAACCATCGGCTGCAGGCGCGCGGCGGAGGGTAGGCCTCGCGGCTTCAGCGCCGCCGGCTCCTCCACCTCGTCGTAGAGCGGCGTGCCCTGGCCGTCGTCGTCGGCGGCCGCCGCTGAGGAGGCGGCCGCCGCGGCACGGTCGGTCCGCGGGTCGCCATCCGCGGAACGACGGCGCCGCTTCGACACCGGCTCCAGGGGGATTTCGCGCGTGGCACGCTCCTCCCCCGGCTCGTCCATTTTCACACTGTCGACCGAGACGCGCCGCGAGTCGGCGCGCTTCACGTCCGAGCCGCGTCGGCTCGTCACATGCACCTCGATCGGCTTTCCGCCGCCGGCGGTGGCGTCCGGGTCAGCGGCGCGCTTGCCGGCGGCCGGCCGCGGGTCGGCCGGCTCGGCCAGCGGGTCGGCGGTCCGCGGCCGCTTGGTCGGCCGCTCGCCGGCCTCGTCTGCCGAGCAGCCGCCCTGCGGCACTGCCGGCGGCCGCGGCTCCTCATCGGCGCGCGCTGTCACCGGCCGGCCAACTGTCACCACGCTCTGCAGCTGCGCGCGCCGCTCTGTCCTGGTGGCGCTCGGACTGCGATCGGCCGAGCGGTGGCGAGCCGGTGAGTAAGGGGTGCCGCCTCCCGCCTCCAGCACGCGCCGGTACTCGGCGTCGCCGTGCCGCTGCGAGTAGTACTCGCGCAGCTCCTGCTCGTAGCTGTCGTCGTAGCCGGCGGTCGGGTCGCGCGCGAACTCGTCGTAGTCGAACGTGCGCCCGCCGCGCCGCACGTACCGGCCGCCGCGGTAGCTGCGCGCGCCGCGATCGTACCGCTGGCCGAACCGGTAGCCACCCGGCTCCCTGTGAAGGGGTGAGGGACGCGTCAGTGCACAGCCAGTCACCAGTGGCACAACGCTCGGACAAACCCGGCAATTACTGGGGTATTCGCACTCACACCAGTCATTGCGGGCGGGGTATTTTTGCCCCCCCCCCTCTTGTATCTTTGCAACCAATGAGCCCATTACGCCGATTCAAGCAGCATTCGATAGCCCAAACCTTTAATCGATACTATTTTTTTTATTTACCTGGCGGTCGCTGGTGAGGTCACAGGTTAAGTGGAAATATTTGACTGATTCCAAGAGTGCACATTTTTACTGAAAACAAAAAAAAACGGACAAACTTAAAGATCAATACCCTCAGGAAGACGGCAATGTCAGCTATGGCATGATGACATGATGGCATGACAGGACAAAGTCAGACATGGCATGATGAACACAATGCGACGTTCTGCGCCGTAGCCTACTCGGTGGTTCCGGCCGGCCCGACCACGCACCTGTCCCACTTGGGCGCCTGCTTGGCCAGGTGCTCGAAGAAGGCGTCCTGACACTCGCGCGACGCGAAGTCGATCTGCAGCCGCTTGCCGCCGAGCGCGCGGCCGCGCATCTCGATGACGGCCACCTGTGCCGGCGACGCCTGTGGACGGAGTGGGCGCCGTCAGCCGGCCGTGACGTGACGTGACGGCAGCGTGACGGCCGCCGCGGGCGCTGCGTCACGACGCGCCACACGGCTGGCTCGAGACAGCCCGCTCGGACCGGCCGACAAAATACCGCGACAGTCACTCAGTACAAATACCGCAGAAGACCAGCGATGGGGACGAGAGCTACGTCTGTGGACCTCCTGGTCATGAGATCATGAAAGCTAGCTCTAATGGCGCATCGACCAGATATTTAGGGGTGGACATGAAATTTCAAATATAATCCCACCAGCCACTTGATGCGGGGTCATTGGTCCACTCAGCCAGTTAGTTAATTAGTTACTGGTATTCATGAAACGACCAAAAGCACGTGTCACACTAGTGCGAGCATGGGGTGTGGTTGTGGGAGTGGCCGTGGGTGCGTAGGTGTGGTGTTTGTGTGGGTGTACATGTAGGCGCAGTGTTGGTGATGGTGTGGATGTAGGTGTAGGCGTTGGCGTGAACGTTTGTGTGGGTGTTGGTGTGGGTGTGGGTGCAGGCGTTAGTGTTTGTGTTTATGTAGGTGTGGGTGTAGGTCTGGGAGTGTGTGTGTGTGTGTGGGTGTGGTGTAGGTGTAGGTCTGGGTGTGGGTTGGGGTGTAGGTGTAGGTGTGGGTGTGGGTGTGGGCGTCAGTGTTGGTGTGGGTGTGGGTGTGGTATAGGTGTAGGCCTGGGTGTAGGTGTAGGTGTAGGTGTGGGTGTGGGTGTGGGTGTGGGTGTGGGTGTGGGTGTAGGTGTGGGTGTGGGTGTGGGCGTCAGTGTTGGTGTGGGTGTGGGTCGGGGAGCGGATACTGGCGGTATCGCTCACCGTTTCGAACGAGACGAGCGCGTGTCCGCGCGCGCGGTTGATGTCGCAGCCGACGACGTTGCCGAACTTGCTGAACTGGCGCGCCAGGTACTTATCGGTGATGGCGTCCGCCACGCCGTCGATCCACACACAGTTGCTGGACATGGAGCGGCCGAAGCCCAGCTTCACCTGCCGACGCACGGTGCCATCTCAGACGGGAGGCCGACCACCAGACGGGAGCCCGACCACCAGACGGGAGCCCGACCACCAGACGGGAGGCCGACCACCAGACGGGAGGCCGACCACCAGACGGGAGCCCGACCACCAGACGGGAGCCCGACCACCAGACGGGAGCCCGACCACCTGCCGACGCACGGTGCCATCTCAGACGGGAGGCCGACCACCAGACGGTGCCATCTCAGACGGGAGGCCGACCACCAGACGGGAGCCCGACCAACCGACGGGAGGCCGACCACCAGACGGGAGCCCGACCACCAGACGGGAGCCCGACCACCAGACGGGAGGCCGACCACCAGACGGGAGCCCGACCACCTGCCGACGCACGGTGCCATCTCAGACGGGAGGCCGACCACCAGACGGGAGGCCGACCACCAGACGGGAGCCCGACCACCAGACGGGAGGCCGACCACCAGACGGGAGGCCGACCACCAGACGGGAGGCCGACCACCAGACGGGAGCCCGACCACCTGCCGACGCACGGTGCCATCTCAGACGGGAGGCCGACCACCAGACGGTGCCATCTCAGACGGGAGGCCGACCACCAGACGGGAGCCCGACCACCAGACGGGAGGCCGACCACCAGACGGGAGCCCGACCACCAGACGGGAGCCCGACCACCAGACGGGAGCCCGACCACCAGACGGGAGCCCGACCACCTGCCGACGCACGGTGCCATCTCAGACGGGAGGCCGACCACCAGACGGTGCCATCTCAGACGGGAGGCCGACCACCAGACGGGAGCCCGACCAACCGACGGGAGGCCGACCACCAGACGGGAGCCCGACCACCAGACGGGAGCCCGACCACCAGACGGGAGCCCGACCACCAGACGGGAGCCCGACCACCTGCCGACGCACGGTGCCATCTCAGACGGGAGGCCGACCACCAGACGGGAGCCCGACCACCAGACGGGAGGCCGACCACCAGACGGGAGCCCGACCACCAGACGGGAGGCCGACCACCAGACGGGAGCCCGACCACCAGACGGGAGCCCGACCACCTGCCGACGCACGGTGCCATCTCAGACGGGAGGCCGACCACCAGACGGTGCCATCTCAGACGGGAGGCCGACCACCAGACGGGAGGCCGACCACCAGACGGGAGCCCGACCACCAGACGGGAGCCCGACCACCAGACGGGAGCCCGACCACCAGACGGGAGCCCGACCACCAGACGGGAGCCCGACCACCTGCCGACGCACGGTGCCATCTCAGACGGGAGGCCGACCACCAGACGGGAGGCCGACCACCAGACGGGAGGCCGACCACCAGACGGGAGCCCGACCACCAGACGGGAGGCCGACCACCAGACGGGAGCCCGACCACCTGCCGACGCACGGTGCCATCTCAGACGGGAGGCCGACCACCAGACGGGAGGCCGACCACCAGACGGGAGGCCGACCACCTGCCGACGCACGGTGCCATCTCAGACGGGAGGCCGACCACCAGACGGGAGGCCGACCACCAGACGGGAGCCCGACCACCAGACGGGAGCCCGACCACCAGACGGGAGGCCGACCACCAGACGGGAGCCCGACCACCAGACGGGAGCCCGACCACCAGACGGGAGGCCGACCACCTGCCGACGCACGGTGCCATCTCAGACGGGAGGCCGACCACCAGACGGGAGGCCGACCACCAGACGGGAGCCCGACCACCAGACGGGAGCCCGACCACCTGCCGACGCACGGTGCCATCTCAGACGGGAGGCCGACCACCAGACGGGAGGCCGACCACCAGACGGGAGCCCGACCACCAGACGGGAGCCCGACCACCTGCCGACGCACGGTGCCATCTCAGACGGGAGGCCGACCACCAGACGGGAGCCCGACCACCAGACGGGAGGCCGACCACCAGACGGGAGGCCGACGCACGGTGCCATCTCAGACGGGAGGCCGACCACCAGACGGGAGCCCGACCACCAGACGGGAGCCCGACCACCAGACGGGAGGCCGACCACCTGCCGACGCACGGTGCCATCTCAGACGGGAGGCCGACCACCAGACGGGAGGCCGACCACCAGACGGGAGCCCGACCACCAGACGGGAGCCCGACCACCTGCCGACGCACGGTGCCATCTCAGACGGGAGGCCGACCACCAGACGGGAGGCCGACCACCAGACGGGAGCCCGACCACCAGACGGGAGCCCGACCACCTGCCGACGCACGGTGCCATCTCAGACGGGAGGCCGACCACCAGACGGGAGCCCGACCACCAGACGGGAGGCCGACCACCAGACGGGAGGCCGACGCACGGTGCCATCTCAGACGGGAGGCCGACCACCAGACGGGAGCCCGACCACCAGACGGGAGGCCGACGCACGGTGCCATCTCAGACGGGAGGCCGACCACCAGACGGGAGGCCGACCACCAGACGGGAGGCCGACCACCAGACGGGAGGCCGACGCACGGTGCCATCTCAGACGGGAGGCCGACCACCAGACGGGAGCCCGACCACCAGACGGGGAGGCCGACGCACGGTGCCATCTCAGACGGGAGGCCGACCACCAGACGGGAGCCCGACCACCAGACGGGAGCCCGACCACCTGCCGACGCACGGTGCCATCTCAGACGGGAGGCCGACCACCAGACGGGAGCCCGACCACCAGACGGGAGCCCGACCACCTGCCGACGCACGGTGCCATCTCAGACGGGAGGCCGACCACCAGACGGGAGGCCGACCACCAGACGGGAGGCCGACCACCAGACGGGAGCCCGACCACCAGACGGGAGCCCGACCACCTGCCGACGCACGGTGCCATCTCAGACGGGAGGCCGACCACCAGACGGGAGCCCGACCACCAGACGGGAGCCCGACCACCAGACGGGAGCCCGACCACCAGACGGGAGCCCGACCACCAGACGGGAGCCCGACCACCAGACGGGAGCCCGACCACCAGACGGGAGCCCGACCACCTGCCGACGCACGGTGCCATCTCAGACGGGAGGCCGACCACCAGACGGGAGCCCGACCACCAGACGGGAGCCAGACCACCAGACGGGAGCCCGACCACCAGACGGGAGCCCGACCACCTGCCGACGCACGGTGCCATCTCAGACGGGAGGCCGACCACCAGACGGGAGCCCGACCACCAGACGGGAGGCCGACCACCAGACGGGAGGCCGACCACCTGCCGACGCACGGTGCCATCTCAGACGGGAGGCCGACCACCAGACGGGAGCCCGACCACCAGACGGGAGCCCGACCACCTGCCGACGCACGGTGCCATCTCAGACGGGAGGCCGACCACCAGACGGGAGCCCGACCACCAGACGGGAGCCCGACCACCAGACGGGAGCCCGACCACCAGACGGGAGCCCGACCACCAGACGGGAGGCCGACCACCAGACGGGAGCCCGACCACCAGACGGGAGCCCGACCACCAGACGGGAGCCCGACCACCAGACGGGAGCCCGACCACCAGACGGGAGGCCGACCACCAGACGGGAGGCCGACCACCAGACGGGAGCCCGACCACCAGACGGGAGCCCGACCACCAGACGGGAGCCCGACCACCAGACGGGAGGCCGACCACCAGACGGGAGCCCGACCACCAGACGGGAGCCCGACCACCAGACGGGAGCCCGACCACCAGACGGGAGGCCGACCACCAGACGGGAGGCCGACCACCAGACGGGAGCCCGACCACCAGACGGGAGCCCGACCACCAGACGGGAGCCCGACCACCAGACGGGAGGCCGACCACCAGACGGGAGCCCGACCACCAGACGGGAGCCCGACCACCTGCCGACGCACGGTGCCATCTCAGACGGGAGGCCGACTCACCGCGCGGCGCGTCTCGGCGCGGCTCGCAGCACAGTCTCCACCTTAACGCGGGCGATATTGGCGCAGTGGCACCACCAGCGGAGAGTGGCCGCCGGCACTATGTCGGCGTCTTCGCCAGAGGACCAGCGACACATCGGCTCTGCCCACCCAGCTGGGAGCGCTACTAGCACGCATGCCCAGCAGTGGAAGACGGTGAGACATTCGGTCGACACGGCCGGCAGCCATCGATTTTCAATGCGGCGCGGCCGCTCGATGATGCAACGTCACGGTTTCCTCCGACGAGAGCCCGACCACCAGACGGGAGCCCGACCACCAGACGGGAGCCCGACCACCAGACGGGAGCCCGACCACCAGACGGGAGCCCGACCACCAGACGGGAACCCGACCACCAGACGGGAGCCCGACCACCAGACGGGAGCCACCGCGCTGGCCGAGCCGACCGATGCCACAGAGCCGCCACTCGGTCAGCCGCCGGCGGGGGACACGTGCACACATCCGAAATGTAGCGTACACCCGGCAGCACATCGCGTAGCATGGACTCGTCGCCGGCGGGATCTCCATAAATACGGCAGGTCTGCCTCACAGTTCAGCTCAGCGGAAACACCTGCATGCCGAGCGGCAGTCATCACCAGTACTTTTCAGACGTCACCAGCGAGCCGTTCACGGCAGCTACGGTTCACGGCCATTGTAGTGCCAAGAGACTATACTATTACGTCCGACACACATTTTCCCCCGTCCTCACAAGAAAACAGACCAAGAAAAGGAGCACCATCTGCAGGCGCCGAATGTGATTCAACTGCCGGTGGCAGGTGACGTATCGTGGCGGCGGGCGTGACCGGAAATGGACTTTCCCTGCGCGCCGCCGGCGTTGGGAAGGCGTTACGACCGCATGGCTTTACGGCCGGTAATGCAGTACCGGTCGGGGTCGCACACAGCCATCCGATGTCGAGTCAGAAAGCTGTGTGAAAACACATGTCTCACGGACACCTCTGCTGCGTTTGGATAGCGCACTACGGTTACCATCGGCCTCGACCCTGCCAACCTCAAAGCCATGCTTGAGCACATGAACGCCACACCGTTCGTCGAGTGACGCGGCACGTGTCACTCGACGAACGGTGCGGGGTATCGTGTGGAGTGTCGAGCTTAAAACGTGGTGTGGTGTGCCTTGTGGCGAAACGTTCAATAATGACTGACGAGTAACCAGATGTGGAAAACACGGCGCACCTCCCAGGCATAGACGGGCGCCAGCAGAGATGGGGATGGACGTGCGGCAGCCACAGAGCGACTGGACGGGAGGTTGGTTGGTAATTTGGGCTAAGGGGCGCATCGACTGCTTCGGTCATACAGCGCCCATTGACTGGCCGGGAGGATGCGTCGCGGTAGCCACGGGGCGATGGTGGGACCAGGAGATGAACATCCGATGGAGACGGGGAGACGGTGGAGAGGAGATGGTAGCCGGACGCCCGCTGGTAGCGGGGAGTCAATCATGTCATCACAGAGCCAGCCACCAACCACGGCTTCACACGCTCCTGGTGTGGTGGCGCTCCCTGCGGCCTGATGCACCCAACTCCACATCGCTTCCGTCCTGTATAGAAACGAACGTTTGTGTAGAGCAGTCGGGACTTTGGCCGGCTGTAGCCGTCGTGTGGTTGCGGAGCATTTGTTTTACGAGAACAACCCCTGGTACTGGAGCTGCGCCAGCTATTATCCAGTGCTTGGCTGTGCCTGGCCGCGGGGAGACTGTGGAGATGAGACGGGAGACGGACGCTTGATGGAGGCGGGGAGACTGTGGAGATGAGACGGGAGATGAGACGGGAGACGGACGCTTGATGGAGGCGGGGAGACAGTAAATTGAGCTGGACGCCTCAAGGCCGCGGGGAGACAGTGGGCACGGGATGGGATGGGATGGGATGGGATGGGATGGGGATGGGATGGGATGGGGATGGGATGGGATGGGATGGGATGGGATGGGATGAGATGGGATGGGATGGGATGGGATGGGATGGGATGGGATGGGATGGGATGGGATGGGATGGGATGGGATGGCATGGCATGGCATGGGATGGCATGGGATGGCATGGGATGGGATGGGATGAGATGAGAAGATATCGCCGGGGACGGTGGCACGGCAGCACAAGTCAGCCGGCCGATGGACGACCAGCGACGAGGGCTGGCCGGCCGGCGGCCACTGGTCATTAGCGCGCCGCCTCGAGGGCACGTGCGGCGGCTCCAATCAGTGCGGGCCGGCCGGCAGCGGCGGCTCCGCCCCAGACACGACACGGTCACAGCCGGCGACACGACCTCGGCCCCAGCCGGCCGGCTGACGCCGTGCTGACACCGGCCCGCAGAGGACAGGGCGTGAGCACAGAGGATAGAATAGGACTGGAGATGTGAGAGTGGGAGGAAATGTTGAAGAGGGCTGGCGGCGAGGAACGGAAAGAGGACGGAGGCAGTGAGAATGTCGAGAAGAGAGAAAGAGCAAACGGAATAAATGAGGGAAGCGAGGTGTAAATAACACTGCCCGAGAGGTAAGACGGCGGAGAAGCGTGAAGCGAGAAAATTGAAAACTGAGGAGACCACGATGTAACGAACCGAACGCGACGAGGACAACTGGTGCAAATGAAACGGGAAGATAAAGATGTGGGGGACAAAGATGTGGGGGACAAAGGTGGGGGGGGGGGGCAAGGCAGAGAAACAACGACGATCAATCCGGACGGGAAGATACAGATGTGGGGGACAAGGCAGAGAAACAACGACGATCGATCCGGACGGGAAGATACAGATGTGGGGGACAAGGCAGAGAAACGACGCTCGATCCGGACGAGGAAATGTGTGAACGGGTGATGGCGGAAGCGCAGTTTTAACTATCAGGAGGGAGCACCAGCCGAAGCGGTGGCCGGCCGGCGTTCGGACGTACCGCATTGCCGGCCAGATGCTCGCCGTCCATGGCCCGCATGGCTTTCACCACCGACTCGATGTCGCAGAACTGCAGGAAGGCGTACGGCGTGGTGGACTGCTGCTTCTTGATGTCCACCTCCTGAAACCGGCCAGTGTCCGGTGAGACCGGCGACCGCCACCGACCACCGTGTCCAGATTAGTGTTCAGTTCAGCGTTTGATGTGAAAACACATTCTGGTCCTGGCGCCAAATATGCAACCAAGATTTGGAAATTTATGGCTACTACTTGCACAACATTATATGGTACCTTTTCATGTCCGTGTAATGTCAAGCAGAACTGCACAACTATGCAACTGGAACGAATTCATGCCGTCCGCATTTTACGTTAACACTTCTAGGATGAAAATGTTATGCACCGTCGAAGATGCAAATAAAACCAAATTTCTGACATTCCCATGCTGACACACTTCTATTGTTACGTACCATTTTCCACCAATAATTATAAATGTAGACACAATGCCACCGACCGCCACCAACAGCACACCGAAAGGTCGCCGGCTGACATTTGCGCTGACCTTCAGGGGTCATTACAGACCGGGGTGCGATGACTACGCCGAACGCGTGCAGTACATTCAGATAAAAGCACCTGCTGACAAGCACAGGACTATCCTGTCTGGCTCATACCGGCCGACTTGTTTATAATTTGCGGGGCCGGGCTAGGACGAGACGGCGTCCGAGACGCGGCTGAACAGTGAACACATACGCATCTGCCGTCTTTAACAGCCGGTCCTCTCCTGGTGGTGCGGAGCGAGCTCAGCCAGACAGACGGCCGCCTCGCACAGCGAGACGCGAGACGCGGCTCGGCGAAGATTGCGTCAGGTGGGTAGTCAGTGAGCGGGCCGGGCGAGCCTCAGCAGACGTCGGCCGCGCCTGACGTGACAGGCCCGGCCGCGGCACGCGCACCGCCACTGAAATACGGCGCCGCTCGGCCGTCCGTCAGCGTCACGTCACGTCACCGGCGCGCCGCCCGCCGCCGACGGCACAACCAGGCACGCGCGCCAATGCTCTGGCACCATCGGGGCGCATTCTCGGTTTTAATGAGCGCCGGCTGGCCGGCTGACGAGCCCCCGCACCACTCGAGCCGCTCGAGCCGCTCGGACGGTTTCATTACCGCCGACTCCGGACGCGGAGTGCGCCTTTTATTGGAAATCGCGTCGCACACCGATGACACTCACGATGATCTCGCCGAACTTCTCAAACGCCTTCCTCAGCTCGGTCTGCTTGACGTCCTTGTCGAGGTTGCCGATGAACAGAGTGCGCGTAGCCTTTGGATGGTACTCGTCCAGCTCGGTCTCGTACTGACGCGAGAACAGCCTGCGGCACAGACAATGGCTCGTCAGTGTCAGGCCGGGGCTAAGCGCTGACAAGCGGCACCGCTCACCGCCAGACACAATGTCACGCTCAAATGAGTCGATTAATAGTGCATTGTGTCGAGGCAGTTGACAATGCGCCAACACTGGTCATTAAGACGTCGCCCGTGTGATACAACTGTAAGGACGGCGCGCCATTGACTGTGTTGCTGGCGTTCACTGTGTCCGGCCATTTTTGACCGGAGTCGACCCAGGCTCGCGCCATTCTACACAACGCCCAACCACGCCACAAGGACAACTCTCAGATTAGTTGGTTAGCTGTTTGGCTTTCGGCTCGTGGACGCCGTGATCATTTAGTGCCTATAGCTATTTTGGGCACAAGTCAACACAAGATGTTTGGAAAATGTTTTTTTCCTTAAAATATTCATTTCTTAAAACATGGTGAACTCAATATGCTACGAGTGTCTACATAAGCAGAGACGAATGTCCGTAAAACAAGAAAGAAGAGCAAAAATCCAACAAAACGCAAATGATAAGCGAACATTGGTAACATGGCTGGGATGCAGTAACCAACTCAGGTCTGAGGAAATATTCATTTTGCGCTGTGATTCATTGGTTGATTATTTGGGTTTAAGGGCGCATGAAGTGCACGTGGTTATCTAGCTCTCATTTACGCTGATCGGAGAAGCCGGCCTTCACCAACAGCAACAGACCAACAAACTGCATGCGGCGTGAATTGTCGCCCGACGACCCGCCAGATCCCCGAATCAAGTGCATCACCACACAGCCGGCTCGTCAGGTCGGCCACCGCGTAACGTCACGGTCGGCTCACCTGTGGTCCGAGTCGTCCACCTCGAAGCCATCGTAGAGTGCCACCTCGATCTTGCTGCCGAAGAAGCTCTTGTCGTGCGACACGTTGAGCGCCTTGTCGGCGTCCTCCGGCTTCTTGAAGCACACGATGGCGTAGCGCTCGGCACCCTGGCCGATAATCTTCACCGTCGTCACCTTGCCGTGCTTCTTGTACTCGTGGAACAGGCCGTCCTTCAGAGACGTATCTGAAACGAGCGGCAGGACGACAACGGTGAGATAAATCAGTATTGTCGGCGAAATCCGCCAGTCACACCATGACAAATTACCCAACTAGACCGCACGTAGGGTCACACTGGCCGTGTTCTCGCTGGCTCAATAAATCACAGCAGGCCAAAGTTCCCTGCGCCGAGGATCGAACCGGCGACCTTCCGGTTATCGGTTGCTCAGCCGACTGCACACACAATGCAGCTCACAATGACAGAGAAACACTGTCCGACTGCCGGTGCCGCCGCCACAGCTGGGCGCGTCGCCGGCTGTCTCCGGAGATGATGGCCGCGCCGCCGGCTGTCTCAGGGAGGATGGCCGCGCCACCGACTGTCTCAGGGAGCATGACCGCGCCGCCGTCTGTCTCAGAGGCCGACAGCCGGCTGGCAGTGCCCTGCCAGCCTCACGAGACGCCAAGGCGCAGCAGATGTAACTGCTCCTAATTGTAAACCACGCAGGAAGCTTAGGCGTCCAGGCGACGACCTGCACAACTACGACGCAGCACGCGCTCTGGAGACTCGGGTGTGCCATCAATGTAACACATCGACGCACAGCGCATCTCACGACGGCCAGGCGGTCTTCAGAAGTGCAGGGGTGCGCGGGCTATCATGGTCATCATATTCGTGCGTAGGCATCATAGTCTGAGGAATAGCATGCCACTCTGCGCTTGCATGCGTTCAGGTCATCAGATCAAGACCGAGCATCAAAACTCTCAACAACCGATAATGAAAACGCAGAAACCAACACTGCAGACTCAAGTCTGAAACTACGCTGGACGCTTTGGCAGATCCGACGCCATCATCGGAAGCCTCAGACTCCACCTGGGGAGGCACCGTCAGGCTGCTCACCTACAGCCAGCCAGCCGCTACACTGCAGCAAGAAGGCCATATGTGCGGCTGCAGCCTTGAAGGCACAATCTGAGAAGACGCACCGACGCCACTTTGGCCGTCCAACCCAACCGACCGCAAATCGCCCGACAAGCCTGCCACCAACTCGCCTACTTCTACACCACGAACTTCTAGCTCAGCTCTACAACTAAACTCTACAATACTCCACTTCAGGTTGGTCCGGCGGTGCCGCTGCCCCTCCCACCCCGCCGTCGATATTTGTAAAAAGTGTGCACCTTTCTCTTCCAACCCCAACGCCAAACCCACGACCCTACATTCACCGAACATGAACACAGACACCACGCCCAACACCCCGACGGGTGACTTCTTCCTCTGCCGCCGGAATGATGGGGAGCCCATGGGCTCCCTTGACCCCTAGACGGTGGAAGAGGATCACCCGTCGGACACGAAAGCCCCTACACGCACGCCAAATACGATCAGGGGCGCTTCTCATTCAGACATATAACTCCGACGAAGCAGACATACTGACACACATCGCAGACATTACTGACATACCAATCACCATAACACCAGCCGCACACCTGAACACTTCACAGGGCACCATATACGCACGGGAGGTGGCCTGGATGACGGAGGAACTGGCTCTCAGGTTTGAGAGCCAGGGGAACTTCTCCGTCTGCAGGCCACCCACCCCAGCACACAAACGAGACACACACTCTCATACTGACTTTCAACACCAGACAACCACCCACACACGTTAAACCCGGCTACATTAGGTACAAGGTCACGCCACGAGCACCCCTCTCTCGACGTTCTCTGTTTTGCCAACGCTATGGACACTCGAGGGGGGGGGGCACGACACAACACCCACTTGCGCAAACTGTGCCGCACCACACGACACAAACACATGCACGAACGGCACACGACGCTGCTTCGGTTGCGGCAGAGACCACGCCTCCCGGGACAGGGCCTGCCCTCGGTGGACAAGGGAGAAGGAAATTCTCCGTCTTGTCCACCTAGAGGGCTGGGCCCTGCCGCGGGCAAAGTCGTGGGCCAACGACCAACAGCCGACGCAGCCCACACACCACCACAAGACGTCCACGCGATATACACAAACACAAACAACTCATACAACTACACCACCTACCAAAGCAACTCAGACAGACCCAGCAATCATAATCAGGCCATAACTTAAAACACAAAACACCGCACAAGCACCAAAACAAAACAAACATCGACACTACTCACCCACCCACTCAACACAGGCACCACCCCCAATACCACATCGCGGAACACGCAAACCATCACCAGCACCAGGTCCATCAGAACCATCACTAACACCACACGCAGTACGCAAAAACCTACGCTTCCAATCCGAAACACTCACAGATACAGACAACACCTCTGCCATTACCCATGCACCTACAACACTAGCAAACAACAAACCAAACACCAACTCTACCAACAACAAACTACACACCCGTGCCAAAACCTCCAGACACTGAACAACATCCTAACGACTCCCTCCACCTAGTCTCTCCCTGCTCTACCCATGACATGTAACAATTTAAATACAAAACTGACCGAAAATAAAATAAAATAAAATAAAATAAAATAAACGAAAGACGAAAACATGACAACAGGCCAAAACGAGAAAAAAATTAACAATGCAAAAAAGGCCCAAAGCAGTGTATAATGTATATATGTATATGTTCATGAAATGTTCAGAACAACGGCGATGACCCGACCCCCACCTCCACTCTACTCCGGCACCGCCCGGACCACGACCTCTCAACTAGACTTCTCTTCAACCGTAAACAGCCGATATCACCTCAAGGTGGCAGGCTGGTCAAACACAACAACATTGCATGCGTTTTCGAAGTCTTGTGACGCAACAGCGATTCAAACTAATATTTTTACAATCATGACTGCGACCTGCGAAGTGACAAGACACTTTCAGCATCCCCATGCTCTTTTGCAGCCAGTGCCGCAATAAACGTTTGTTACATGGGCACGAACCCTCTTCCTTCCTCAGCTTACCTGTTGAAAAGTGGAAACGTTATATATTTCTGAATTTCTGATTCGTTCAATACGGAAACCTGATTGCAATGGATGAAGGGGAAGAAACCTTGCTTGGCACGTTCTATGGTTGCAAACTCTGCACTGAACACGCGCTTTAAAATTACACACGTCACAAAATGTGGTTGACATGCGGCAAAATCAGACGTTTTGGGTCCATGTCATTGTATCGAAGCTGAAGTCAGATGAAAAGGACCAAAGATCCCAGTTCAAATGGATCGAATGCTATTCTAACCAAACCTCGCCTGATTGCCTTCGGTTCGAATACAAATTAGCGTTAGTTCTTTTAACGCAATTCTGAACCAACAGGCTAGTCTTCCTACCCCGTCCTCCTCCAATGCAACAATCGGTCCGTGACGGGGATGAAAGGACAGGCCAGGCAAACATCGAAGACTGCCAATATACACAATCCGGCAGACAGCAAATCCCACCCAGCACATTTTCCCACTTCAGAACACCCGACCAGTGTGGCGCGTCCAAATTCAGCAGTGCATCAGACGGGCTCTGAAACAGCGGAACGACTAACAGACAAGCTTAACTTCCCACAGGAGGTATGACCCTCCCACAGGCGGACAGACGTTCCCACAGGCGGTCTGGTCCTCTCACAGGCGGACAGACGTTCCCACAGGAGGTATGACCCTCCCACAGGCGGACAGACGTTCCCACAGGAGGTATGACCCTCCCACAGGCGGACAGACGTTCCCACAGGAGGTATGACCCTCCCACAGGCGGACAGACGTTCCCACAGGCGGTCTGATCCTCTCACAGGCAGCCTCTCGCCGGCTCGCTGAGCGCCTCAACTAACTGCCCGACACCGCTCAATCCTCCTACAGACCGCCTGAGCCTTCCACAGGCTGTCTGAGCCTCCCACAGACGGTGCCGTCTGTGTCTCTGACGGAGTGTTCCCCTCTCCGTCTGCCTGCCTCTGCGTGTCACTGTGGACATCACTGTGGCCAGCCAGAGCTGGGCGGCCGCTGCACCCGGCTGTGCTCCGGTCACGCGACTCGCCGCCCACCCGCCCCCACCGATGGACGACAGCTGGCCGACCCCACCAAAACGCAAGTCTCTGCCACCGCCTCCAATCGTCGGCACCGGTCCCGCTCAAACCGACACCAATCGACGGGCAACATGACAATCCGTTCGCCGTTTTTAACAGAGTAATACCATATGACAACAGTGTGACCTCCAAATACCGGTAACCACGTTGGGGAACATTGCAGTCGTCTCCAATCCCTGGAAAACCGATGCTACCACCACCATGAAGTCACCATTTACAATTGCACGCTACAGGTCGCGTACCACCGATCGGCCATAGATTGGTGAAGTCCAGATGAGATCGGACGGGCAGCGTCAGAGCTTGGAGACTGCCGCCGACTACTGGATGTTGTGGTGTTCTCCGCCAGAGATTGGAGACTGCCACCGACTACTGGATGTTGTGGTGGTCTCCGCCAGAGATTGGAGACGGCCACCGACTACTGGATGTTGTGGTGTTCTCCGCCAGAGCTTGGAGACGGTCGCCGACTACTGGATGTTGTGGTGTTCTCCGCCAGAGATTGGAGACGGCCACCGACTACTGGATGTTGTGGTGTTCTCCGCCAGAGATTGGAGACGGCCACCGACTACTGGATGTTGTGGTGTTCTCCGCCAGAGATTGGAGACTGCCACCGACTACTGGATGTTGTGGTGGTCTCCGCCAGAGATTGGAGACGGCCACCGACTACTGGATGTTGTGGTGTTCTCCGCCAGAGCTTGGAGACGGTCGCCGACTACTGGATGTTGTGGTGTTCTCCGCCAGAGATTGGAGACGGCCACCGACTACTGGATGTTGTGGTGTTCTCCGCCAGAGATTGGAGACTGCCACCGACTACTGGATGTTGTGGTGTTCTCCGCCAGAGATTGGAGACGGCCACCGACTACTGGATGTTGTGGTGTTCTCCGCCAGAGCTTGGAGACGGTCGCCGAATACTGGATGTTGTGGTGTTCTCCGCCAGAGATTGGAGACGGCCGCCGACTACTGGATGTTGTGGTGTTCTTTGCTGACCGCCGATTGTCGGTGTGCAGTCAGTGACCCACCCAGCTGGCGCCACTCAGTGACCCACCCAACTGGCGCCACTCAGTGACCCACCCAACTGGCACCACTCAGTGACCCACCCATCTGGCACCATTCAGTGACCAACCCAACTGGCGCCACTCAATGACCCACCCAACTGGCACCACTCAGTGACCCACCCAACTGGCACCACTCAGTGACCCACCCAACTGGCGCCACTCAGTGACCCACCCAACTGGCACCACTCAGTGACCCACCCAACTGGCGCCACTCAGTGACCCACCCAACTGGCACCACTCAGTGACCCACCCAACTGGCGCCACTCAGTGACCCACCCAACTGGCGCCACTCAGTGACCCACCCAACTGGAGCCACTCAGTGCGACCGACACCAACTCCGGCTTCGCACAAGCGACAAGGCTCAACTTGGCGGGTAGGCTGAATTTGGGGGGTAGGCTGAATTTGGCTGGCAGGCTCAATTTGCCGATAGGCGCAATTTTTCGGGAACACGCAGCACGGGGAAACGAGGGGAGACTCGAGTCGACGCCGTCTTGACTCGGTGGGAGACTCGAGTCGACGCGAGGTCTTGACTCGGTGGGAGACTCGAGTCGACGCGAGGTCTTGACTAGGTGGGAGACTCGAGTCGACGCGAGGTCTTGACTCGGCGGGAACCTCGAGTCGACGCGAGGTCTTGACTCGGCGGGAACCTCGAGTCGACGCGAGGCCTTGACTAGGTGGGAGACTCGAGTCGACGCGAGGTCTTGACTAGGTGGGAGACTCGAGTCGACGCGAGGTCTTGACTCGGCGGGAACCTCGAGTCGACGCGAGGTCTTGACTCGGCGGGAACCTCGAGTCGACGCGAGGTCTTGACTCGGCGGGAACCTCGAGTCGACGCGAGGTCTTGACTCGGCGGGAACCTCGAGTCGACGCGAGGCCTTGACTAGGTGGGAGACTCGAGTCGACGCGAGGTCTTGACTCGGCGGGAACCTCGAGTCGACGCGAGGTCTTGACTCGGCGGGAGCCTCGAGTCGACGCGAGGCCTTGACTAGGTGGGAGACTCGAGTCGACGCGAGGCCTTGACTAGGTGGGAGACTCGAGTCGACGCGAGGTCTTGACTAGGTGGGAGACTCGAGTCGACGCGAGGTCTTGACTCGGCGGGAACCTCGAGTCGACGCGAGGCCTTGACTCGGCGGGAGGCTCGACTCTACGTCACTCGTCACTTCACTATTTTCCTCGTCACGCGTCACATACACACCTGGCCGCGCGGCCAGGAAATAGCACACAGTACGCGGGAAATGGGAATGAAAGGTATGTTCCGCACAAATAAGGCATTGGACATCAGAAAGCTGAAATGGTCCAGCACGGGAAAATAATCAAGTCTGCATTTTCCCGATGTGTTAATGATACCCACATTTTACTCCGGATGGTAATGGCATAGAGCAAACGATATGCTGAAATTGGCGAGTGCGAAGGAGCCTCAATACAGCACTCATTCAGCAGGATGTACTCTGCGTCCGACACCGCCGAAACTTCCTCAATGCTCGATGTTTCTGACAGTATCCTGGTCAGCAGCATGGCGTGAACATCTGAACCAAGACAAGATACTCCACGAAGTCATGCGAGTGCTGCAACGGGTAGTTTCCTTACACACCCGCCGTTATCCCCAAGTTGCAATACGCTAAAGCTGCCTAGGCGCCAGGCGGGTGTCAGTTCCAGTGCCACGTCTTCAGCATGCTATGCCTTCCCTCTTCAGCACACCAGGATGTTTTTGTTCGCTGGCGTGTGGAAACTTGGTCCAAGAAACACGGTGGTGTGATTTACCGACACGTGAAAACACTTCCGTTTCACGCGTCGCTCACGCTTCACGACCCACATCAATTGGGCGCGAATAATCAAGTCTGGTCGAAGCGCCCTAAAACCCAAATAACTAACGACCCACGTCAATCATGGAGACCGACGTGTGAATAACACCCCCAAATACTCAACTGTGGCTCACAAGTTGTTGGGATGCTCGGATTGCTTGGATGCAGGTAGAACGTCCTTGGCTATTCCCTTGAACAAGCATATCAGCCAAGTCCTGAAGATTGCAGATTTCCTTACGACGCATCCGACTGCTGGGTCATAGCGTCGCCAATCTCCCGTGCGCATTGCTCGCGGGCGAAACCCCAATACAGCCGGTTGTGTGGTTCGAACCCACAACCTTGCGATAAGGCGCCGAACACCATACCGACATTCAAGTTAGATTGGTGTTTGACTCATGTCAGCCATACCTTATTTAATTGCGTCTGGAGATCGCGGGGTATTTGCCTGAGCAGCCCAGAATGGAACGCAATATAAATTTAACATCGCCACCTATTACAGTGCTGTGATCACGTAACAGCACCACCACCACTGTGACCGCAGCACCACAGCCGCCACCAATGTGGCCGCAGCACCACGACCACCAATGTGGCCGCAGCACCACCATCACCACAACCACGGTAACCGCAACACCACCACCACTGTGACCGCAGCACCACCATCACCACAACTGTGACCGCAGCACCAATTCCACCACCAATGTGGCAGCAACACCACCACAGCCATTACCACTGTGACCGCAGCACCATCACCACCGTGACCGCAGCACCACCATCACCACCACTGTGACCGCAGCAGCACCACCACCACCATCACAGTTCACGCTTTCATTGCGAACTGTCAACCACGGCCTATCCGGGCGGCTCGGCACCAGCAGTGTCACCAACTGAAAGATTTCGTGTTCGACGCCAAACACTCGCCGTGAAAACATAATCATGTACGACATGAACGCGTGGAATTCGCGGCGACACATGAACGAGTCCGAGAAAGTCATGAGGTATTCCGATAAATTATAGAAGAAAATCAAGACTGCCGAAGCAGTTGCCTAGTAACTCGCGCGAGGGGGGGCATAGCATGGCGATGCGATCCGCAGCGTTCCGCTCGCGGATCAGTGCGGTGGCAACATGCTGCTGTTGCTGCCCCGCAGCAGCAGCAGCAGCAGCAGCAGCAGCAGCAGCAGCAGCAGCAGCAGCAGCAGCAGCAGCAGCAGCAGCAGCAGCAGCAGCAGCAGCAGCAGCAGCAGCAGCAGCAGCAGCAGCAGCAGCAGCAGCAGCAGCGGCAGCAGCGGCAGCGGCAGCAGCAGCAGCAGCGGCAGCGGCAGCAGCAGCAGCAGCAGCAGCAGCAGCAGCAGCAGCAGCAGCAGCAGCAGCAGCAGCAGCAGCAGCAGCAGCAGCAGCAGCAGCAGCAGCAGCAGCAGCAGCAGCAGCAGCAGCAGCAGCAGCAGCGCGGCAGCAGCAGCAGCAGCAGCAGCGGCAGCAGCAGCAGCAGCAGCAGCAGCAGCAGCAGCAGCAGCAGCAGCAGCAGCAGCAGCAGCAGCAGCAGCAGCAGCAGCGGCAGCAGCAGCAGCAGCAGCAGCAGCAGCAGCGGCAGCAGCAGCAGCGGCAGCAGCAGCAGCAGCAGCAGCAGCAGCAGCAGCAGCAGCAGCAGCAGCAGCAGCAGCAGCAGCAGCAGCAGCAGCAGCAGCAGCAGCAGCAGCAGCAGCAGCAGCAGCAGCAGCAGCAGCAGCAGCAGCAGCAGCAGCAGCAGCAGCAGCAGCAGCAGCAGCAGCAGCAGCAGCAGCAGCAGCAGCAGCAGCAGCAGCAGCAGCAGCAGCAGCAGCAGCAGCAGCAGCAGCAGCAGCAGCAGCAGCAGCAGCAGCAGCAGCACGGTTCCAATGCAAAACCAGTCGGCCAGGGACCACTACGAACGCGTCACCGTCCGTCGGCCGCGCTCCATCGCGCCTCGCGACAATTTAGAATGTTGTTCCAGGGCAGATGACACTGGAAAAAATTGCTGCGTCTAGCCATAAATGCTTAAGAGGGGAAATTGACAGCTCTGCCTCCACAATGTATTCAAATTCGCTCAGTTTCGCGTCAGGAAGCTAAAAATGAGATACAATTCTTGACAATTTGTGATAGTCAATGGAAATGGAGAAGCATTCAGCTGATTCCATATCTCGAAACAACCACAAATTCCGATTTTGTTCACCGATTTTCCTCAGGATATGGAAGTTCTCTCCAACTTAACCTTTATTTACATCTTAGTCTCATATAATTCAACACCTACAATCATGAACTTGGCCAGAATGTTGGTTGACCATAATGTGCCAACAGAAATTAAACTTTGCACACACCCACGTATCATTATATATATATATATATATATATATATATAGTATATTTCCGATATGATCTGTACATTGAGGCTGGTGCAGTGGGCGCAGTGTTGACAGCCGAGCTGGTGTTGCCGGGCGCCCCATCCCGGTCGTAACACGAGCGGGGTGGGCGTCAGGGGCCGTATCCGCTCAGCCGTTGATAGCCGGCAACGCTGAAACGCCAGCTGGGCGTATTGTCGCCGGATTTAGCCGTCGGAGCGGCGCGGCGGGCGCGGCTGCCAGCCGGCCAGCGCTGACCCAGTTACCGCCGGCCGCCAGCACACGTGGCACGACCTGGGCTCGGCGGCTCCACCCGCCGGCCGGGCCCATCACGGCGTCACGGCACGCCGGCCGGAGCTGGCAGGGCGAGCCCGATCGATCCCGGCTCACGCCACCATCGGTCGGCGCCGGCAACGCCCCTCGGCAGCTGAGTCAGCCGGCGGCGTGACACGGAAGCGGCGGCCGCCCCAGCTGCTGCGCCGCCGCCGCCGCCGCCGCCCCAGCTGCGCCGCCGCCGCCGCCGCCCCAGCTGCTGCGCCGCCGCCGTCACGACCAGCCCCGGCTGGGTCGCGAGCCCGCGAGCCGCCTGTCAGGTCGGCGTCACCTCAGTTCATAATGGGCAGACTATTCTGAGTGGCCGGCTAAAACCGGCGGCGCTATTGGCACGCCGAGTGTTCGCCCGTCAGAATGTCCTCAGGCCCGGCACGGCGCAGCGACAGCCGACGCCAGTCCGCCCCCGTGGTGTGGTGCTGGTTTGGTGCTTCACGGCACACCAAACACCGGCTCCGTGTGCACCCACCCGTCCAGTCTGGCTGCGGCTCTGCAGCTCACCGCGCCGAATACGGTGCGCGCGCGCCAGATTACAAGCACCGGCTGACATGTCGAATGTCGTTACATCCGAAGAAGCCAGATGTCGACAGTCAGCTGATCCTCGTGCAGTGCACTCGCCACGGGGGCAGGCGTGGAGCTAGGCATTTCCAGATGGCGGTGGGGGTGGGGGCACAGTTTCTGGAAGGACGCCTTCGGCTAAAACGCGTTGGGCAGTGGGGTGGGGGTGTGGTGTACTCAAGCATACTGAAGAGGCGTCATTTCCTCTGGGAACGACGTTTTTAGCTGACACAGGCTGATACCTATTAATTAGTCATCAATCACGAAAGCAGCACAATTGAGCCTAGGTACGTAGATACCAAGCTTTGAATCATTTAGTATTCGATCATGTGTAACATGTTGCATCATGCATTTAATAAGCATACCACACCACCGCCAGATTTTAATATCCAAACTGTAATATTATTCAGCCTTCAAACATCCTGATATTCTACTCTAAAAGCAATACACCTATAATTTAAACGGAACTAATTATGTTCCTGCCTGTCTTTGGCTACACATGTGATGAAACACATTATTTTATATATCTGTGCCTTGTAAAATAATGTCTATTATACCTATATTACAGGCACATACCTAGGTACTTGGGGAATGGCCACATATATTTATTTTACCATATAAGAAATATAGGACACATGGGACAGAGACATCAGAAATGGATTCTTCTAAGAATAGCTATTAGGTATAATAGACACACAAAATAGTACAGAAACAACAAAATATTACACGTGTAGTGCATTTAGTACACGGCCAATTACAACCCATACATAAATAGCATACCTTACTATCGCTTCCTGCGTCGCGTTCGTCTCCAGCCTGCACTCTGGTTCCAATACTTATTTCGTCTGAATTATGAACTGCCTGGCTAGACGAATGCATCAGGCAACCATTAACGATTACCATGCACAGCAATGAAGTTGAAAAAGCATCAGGTACTAATCCAGAACTAGGCTAGAAACGCATCACCACCATTAAACAAATATGGCTCAAAAGATGGTGGCACACAAATAGCTACAAGAATGCAACCATCGGCTTTGTGTAATTTGAGTTCATGTATATTTTTCAAGCACCATTCTGGGAAGCTGGATTCAACTTTGTAGAATTACATTTTCTGTCCCTTTCTCTGATGACGTCACAAACTGATTAACATTATAAATCAAGGTCGAAGGTTTGGAAGGAGTTGATATTGTTTGGACGAGAATGGCGCACTAATAACATCCTGGAAGGAATTGGGTTGGTACAGATTTAGAATGTCCAAGCGTCAGAAGGTCCGGCAAACAAGAAGTGGTCTGTGAAACGATTGCCGACCCGAGCATGAATCGTTTTCAGTTATTGAAGTCTACATTGATAAAACATGTTCAAAGTAATGTTTTAAATACACTTTCCTGAATTATATTAGAGAAATACACATACAATAAATAAGCCATATTACCTCGCTTTGTGTATTGTTTTAAATTAAATTGGCCAAAAAAGAAGCGTTTCAAGATTAGTTCAAGATTTACTTTAAGGGAAGCCAAGTCTTTGAGCAAACCTTGAATGGTGGCGGCAGGAAGTAACGTTGTTGGGCATTCAGTTCTCATCGATTTATCCGATGCATGATGCTTTCCAAGGTTGATTAACAACCGGTTGCACGGCAGGCAGTCTGAGCATGAAGTATGGGATGTATTGTAGAGGATGCAATGCGAAGTTTGAAGAATGAACAATATTTAGTTTTTAATTGTGGATCTCGTAGAAGAATGATGATCATCTTGTCATTAAACAAATTTGAAAAAAGTGATGTACATTGCTAATACAACCATGCACAAGAAACAGTGATATTGGTACATTATCGTCATACAATGTGCTACAAGGTTTGTCTGATGCAACGTATATTTTATTCGCATTTTAGCCTGGTCCCAACCATATTTTACCGTTCAATATCTGGTGAAACCAACTGGCATTTTTGGCTTTATTGCAGTTACAAGCTATATATCATGAGCATGTTTGAGCTATCAACAATTATTATTGATAATCTGTTGTTTTCAGCAATTTGCATGCCATAAATATCGTAAATACTTTGATACCATTCGGACATTCCTGGTGCCTACCGCTGAGGCCGGGTGATCGGCCGATACAGCCAAGGCATAAAGTTATAGTGCTAGGAGACACACCGCGCCACCCGACCGACGAAAAGAGTGGGCTTGAATGGAGCACTCTGCCATCACACAAATCACAACCACTGTTTGCTATTACGAACCGTATCAGAATACACACAATATGGGCGTTGACCTTGCTTAAATATGTGGACCTACTTGAAACGACTTGGTCTGGGGAGCAAGTCGTAGCCATCAAGATACAAGTGCGTTGAACTGCACGCTCATATCCAGTCTAACGATACAAAAAGGTGGGTGTTAAACTCAAAGCCTCGGTACTAAACTCGACCGGCTCAAGTCAATACTACATATTACATACGGCAACACAAACTGTTTCGAAATAGTTCGCTTGTTCACACTATGGCACCGGAGAGGATTATAAACGGTATCACCATGGTTACGACCGAGGTGTGGACGGAGCGCACACCTTAATTTCACCATGCGCTTAATTTCACCAGCTACAGTGCGCGGAGCGCAATGACCTTCAACCCACCATGCGCAAGCGTCCTGTGTTCGGAGCTTCAGCCCACTGGGGTGGCTATATGATCAACATGGTCGATGCGCCCTAAAGCCCAAATAACTGACCCACTGGGGGAATCAATGAGCTCTTCCGCAGAAAATACACAAACGAACACAAACAACACAGAAAGAGGACATTTCCTGTAATATTTACATAATGTTCAGTCGAATGATTTGTAGAGGGAGCTTCTTTTCAGGCTAATGCATATGGATAAGTTATGTACAAATGGCGTAGCTTCGCATCGATACCCAACGAATATATCACATCTGGATGATTCTCCTCAAACGGCAATCGAAATGGTTCACATCACTCCCCAGATGTTCGGCCAGAATTTGTTGTCTCAAGATCGTAGAAAGGGAAACTCGACTTAACTGACTGTGAACAATGAAGAACAAAACTAATCCATAAAATTAACACAGCAGTCTTCCGTCTACTTGTTATGATACCCAGACCACAAGAGGACGGGTTTTGGCTCTTATGCGACGCATTCGACAGATAGGCAACATACGTCGCAAGCTTCTACTGCCCGGTAGACTCGGTAATCCCGCCGGTTGTGGAATTCGAACCCACGATCGAATCCACGTACCCAGAGTAGAACGCCCACCCGAGTGCGCCAACGCGAACCTCTCGACACCACAAAAAAGAACACCATTCCACCAGATATGCTTGCGCTCATACAAGCATGCATATCCGTATTGATTACAAATAAACTACGTTGTGAATAAAAAGACAGAGTAACCGCATGGTTTAAAATCGTTGCATGTCGTACAAATCATCGTATTCCCAGATGGGCTCAAGAATGGCTGAATACTTGAGGCCAAATAACCTCCGTTAATATCTTTTTCTGTGGGAGGGTGACGAAGAAGGATGTCCATTTCTCTACATGTGCCTATAAATAATAATTTACCTGATGACAGAGCGAACATCACTGAGCAAACGCCACAAGGTGTCTCAACGACACAACATATTATCCGCCAGTCAGCGGAGACGCCGGAGGACAGACAACACTCTCCACACAGCCAGACGCCACATCCCAGCGGAGACGCCGGAGGACAGACAACACTCTCCACACAGCCAGACGCCACATCCCAGCGGAGACGCCGGAGAACAGGCAGCACTCTCCACACAGCCAGACGCCACATCCCAGCGGAGACGCCGGAGGACAGACAGCACTCTCCACACAGCCAGACGCCACATCCCAGCGGAGACGCCGGAGAACAGGCAGCACTCTCCACACAGCCAGACGCCACATCCACCGTCTGTCTCGGTCGTATGAGAAGCCGCGGCTCCCTGCGCCGGCCGAGCCACCTCGTGGCTGTGGCTGTGGCCGTGGCCGTGGCCGTGGCCGTGGGTGTGGGCGGAGGCGGGGGCTGCTCACCGCTGGAGCGGGCCGGCAGGTTCTTCACGCAGATGGCGATCGGCCGGCGGCGGTCGTCGGTGCCGTTGGGCTGCGGCGAGGACGAGCCGATGCCCGAGCTGACGCTGCCAGACTGCTGGGAGGAGGCCGCCACCGCCGCCACTGCCGACGACAGGCCGCCGCGCTTGTTCCGCCTGCGGGACGCAGTCGTCCGGTCACCGACACGGCATCGCACAACACATAACGACACAACACCGCATACCGACACCCTGAAATGTAGGTATTTAGGTGGAAAACGATACCCATCAGGAAGTTGCTTTGAACTTCTGGGGACAAAGTTTTCACTTCCTGCATTTATTTTGTATTGAACTTCACAACATATAACTGTATTAACACTCGCACGTCCGGCGGTCCGCGCCAACTTCGCATGTCCGGGGGGGGGCAGATGTCTGCCCCCCTAAGATCTCAAGAACTATGCTAGGTAGCGACAAACGGAAAACGGCGTTGGATAGCTGGTGACAAGCTCTATCGAAAGTATTTCGGTCATTTTTTTCGCTCAGGTCAATATTTGTCACTGGGTCATCATAGGTCGAATTCGACCAGATCGGGTGGGACCCTCAGATATTGACACATATCTCAGGACCTGTAGCAGATATAAACAAACGGCGAATGCTATTCGACAGCCCTTGAAATGTGCTATCGACAATACGCTGTGTGATTTAAGGTCAGGTCAACTCCGAAACTATGACCTCAGGTCAAGGTCATGAGGTAGCCTAGGGAGGTCATGTAATGTATCAATCGACACGTCTTGGCGATACAAGCACAATGACGGTAATTTCAGCCTTCTAGCTCAATGCAGTGCGATATAATGCGCAGAAATGTGCTAGTGATCTCAGGTGACCTCAGATGACCTTGGTGAGGTCACTGAGCAAAAATGTCAGCGGTAACATTGAGAATAGCTTCCAACTACACGCCATAACCGTTGTGAGGTCATTCCGAGAGCAATATGTAACCAGGAAACATTTGTATATTTTACCATAGGCCTATAATGGGGGAAGCCATGGCCGCGACCTGACCTCAGGTCAATGCTACGAAAAAAACGAGATATATATTATCGTCCCTGCTGAGATCATGACGTGTTATACGTTTGAAATCAATCGCCCAATTATTGTGGAAGTGATGCCACCTAGACTCCGAGGGATGTTGGGTCACTTCGCCTGACCTGGTAACCTGACTTGAGATGACCCAGGGTCAAAAATTTCTGAGGATATGCGGAAAAGACTAATGAACAGCCATACGAGGTTTGGCCTTGCTAACCCGATTAGTATGGCGGCAAATTAGGAAAAACCGCAGGGGGGCAGATATCTGCCCTCCCCCGGACGTGCGCGTGTTAACTGTTACTGATTTCACCATACTCGACTCCTGGCGGCTGTGCCATCACAATCGTCCCAGCAAATGCATGTTCATCTGTCGATACCATCCTCTGCCCGTACTTTTTCCTATCATATTGCCCAACTGTTTTGACGGCATCGAGAGTTTTGACGTCATCGCCTGCTACGAAAAATTAATTACAGGATACTGCTGTACAATATGATGAAACGGCACAACACAGCACACAGTAGGGCAGAACTGACAGACAACACACTATAACGTGGACCAGCGCAACAAGTTTAGTATAGCTAAGCAGAGTAGGGCACAGCGCTGCAAGACAGAAGACCACAGCACAACACATCACAACAGCAGGACAGTGACGCCGCTGTGCACCGGTCATGGGTCGATACTACTGCAGAGTGCAGTGCGTCACATGTTGCAGCGCAGGTCAACACCGACGCGGCAAGGTGGTGGTGGTGGTGGTGGCGTGGATTTGCTTTAGGATGTGTCGACTACGACGGCCATCAGGCGCTCGCAGTACAGGCGGACAACACCAGTGTGGAGGGTCAGCCCCGGCGCACCGGATCAACTCCGGTACAGCGGGTGAATTCCGTCACAGCGGGTCAACACTGGCGCAGCAGGTCAACTCGGTACAGCAGGTCACCACCGGCACAGTGGATCAACACTGGTAGAGTGGGTCTACACCAGTAGAACGCGATAAACACCGCCACAACAGGTCAACGCCGCCACAGCGGGTTAACACCGCCACAGCTGGTTAACACCGTCACAGCGGGTTAACACCGCCACAGCGGGTCAACACCGTCACAGCAGGTCAACACCGTCACAGCGGGTCAACACCGCCACAGCGGGTCAACACCGCCACAGCGGGTCAACACCGCCACAACGGGCTAATACCGCCACAGCAGGTTAACACCGCCACAGCTGGTTAACACCGCCACAGCTGGTTAACACCGCCACAACGGGTCAACACCGCCACAGCGGGTCAACACCGCCACAGCGGGTCAACACCGCCACAGCAGGTCAACACCGTCACAGCGGTTTAACACCACCACAGCGGGTCAACATCGCCACAGCGGGTCAACACCGCCACAGCTGGTTAACATCGCCACAGCGGGTTAACACCGCCACAGCTGGTTAACATCGCCACAGCTGGTTAACACCGCCACAGCGGGTCAACACCGTCACAGCGGGTTAACACCGCCGCAGTGGGTCAACGCGGCCACTGCGGTCAAAGCCGCCACGGTGGGTCAACGCCGGATTACCATGCACCATGCGAGCACACCACATCGCACCAGCGCATTACCTCTCAGGGCAAATCAGCACGGCGGGACACCAGAGCAACACAGCACACCACAGCGCGACACGGCACAGCGTGCCCGGCGCGGCCGACCACAGGTGGCCACGTCGTCGCTTCCGTCGGCGCGGCGTCTCTATCGATCACGCAGGGGCAGCGGCCGGACCACGACGCGTCGTCCGCCGGTAAAAATACGCTTCTGGGCGGCAGCGGCTGCGGCGGCAGCGGCGAGGTGCCGCCACGCCACGCACTGGATCGATGCGGCCGCACAGCCCGGCTGGACACGACGCGATAATCGCGCACTCGACCGCCGGCGCGTCTCCGCTACTGCTGCAGGTCCTACTGCCGCGCAACAGAGTTCATATTCGAGCCTCCGCCGCCACTGCTGCAGCTGGGGACGCTCCAGATCCCACCGCCGGCGCAGAGGAGGTCATCTGCGAACCTCACGCAAGGCTCACCCCATCGTACCACACGGGCGACCGTTCCAGACCCTGCTGCAGGCGAATGCGCCCCACTTCCGTATAGGGAGGGCAGCCATCCTACCCGGACATGACATGCAGATATGTCGCCATGACCGGACGAGAACTGCAGCACGAAATGCCCCACTCCCGTACAGGGAGGGCAGCCATCCTACCCGGACATGAGATGCAGACATGTCGCCATGACCGGACGAGAACTGTAGCACCAAATGCCCCACTCCCGTACAGGGAGGGCGGCCATCCTACCCGGACATGAGATGCAGACATGTCGCCATTACCTACTGCCGGACCAGAACTGTAGGACGAAGTGCCCCACTCCCGTACAGCCATCTCACTCTGATGCAGACATATCGCCATTACCTACTGCCGGACCAGAACTGTAGCACGAAGTGCCCCACTCCTGTACAGCCATCTCACTCTGATGCAGACATATCGCCATTACCTACTGCCGGACCAGAACTGGGCCATGCCCGACCACTGCAAAGCAAATTATTTTTTCATTGTAGATGAGGCTGTGTCTGACTCGCTTTCCCAGTGTACTTGATAAAATACTACGCTGCGCCTGGGTGGCTATTCCTCTCCGCGTGTATGGACAGTGTGTTTGCATGTATGTGTGTGTGTGGGGGGGGGGGGTTCCCCTCTGCACCCACAGCAGGAGATTCAGACGCCTTGTTGATCGTCTGCTAGTAATGACTGCACATCTATGAAGTTCTGCTCAGCTATTTATTATAATGACAATCGGAGGTGCATCATCACATAATCCATGGAGAGGGCTCAGCAAAACTGAAGGTGATGGATGGGCTCCAAACGCGTTGGACAAGCTCGGGAATCAAATCGCGAGATAAAAAACGTATTAGCACAGCCTGCGGTGGACTGCGTTGGTCATACAGCGCCCAGAACATGGGGAGTGGGAATCGAACCCATCACAGAGATAGCAGCATCCACTTATGGCGTTAACTATGTATAGAATGATGACCATCGATATACTACCAACATCGATGGTACAATTGGTGCTATTGGTCCTGTTTCGCCCGGAGGATCCGTGTCGATGCTGTTTGCCGATACACGGCAAGAGACGTTCCTCAAAACTCACGTCAGCACCTTCGGTGCGGCGCCACCTCCAGTGCCTCAGGAAGTGCCGCCATAGAACCATTTCTTGTAAGAAAATGACCGGATGAAATATCGTAATGAAGGAAGGGACAATCAAACTAAAAAAAAAAAAACATTAATTTCCGGGAGGAGAAACATCACTTGAAATCCCGGAGAAAAAACTGATTGAAGGTTACATAAGCGAGACGGTCGGATCGGGTCAGGTCGGGGCGGGTTGTGCCGGGTCAGGTGAGGTCGACAATGCGAACTGTCTTTGCAATACTGAGTACTTTCTCGGTACCAGCCCCAACTGGGAACGAACGGAATTCCCGGCATGGTTGAACATAAATACAAACAGGATACGTGAGCAGCCTGCCGACGGCGTAAAACCCAGCCCGTTTGGCTTCTTGTGGTTCGATCAACGCAAGTTCAGCACGCGGGGCGCGCATGGCCGGTCAGCACCACTGGTCGCCAGTCTGGCCAAAACAGTCGGCGACGACTTTAGTAACGGCGGCGGCCAACACGACCAGTCGCCGCCGAGCGACCGATATCGACCGACCAATCAGCACATGATTTTCATGATCTGTCCATTATCGCACGCCGAAAACAGCCCGCGTCCAATCGCAGCCGTCCGGTGACGTCACTCATCGCAGCCGTCCCGTGACGTCACCCATCGCAGCCGTCCCATGACGTCACCCATCGCAGCCGTCAGGTGACGTCACTCATCGCAGCCGCGGGCGAACGGCGCTGCCTACCGCTGGCGGAGACGCCAACAAAACCAGCCGAAAATACCCCGTCTGGCGGTTGGGGGCGGGGGCGGCGGCGGCGGCGGCGCGGCGATGGGCGGTGCTGGCGAGCCACGCCGAGAGCGGCGCCGCCGCTGCTGCTGCGTCGCCGCCGCACATCACACGCTCGCCGCTGGACACCCCATTTGTGTTTGTCACATCAGAGTCGGCCCATCTGGCGACGCCAGCTGGGGTGGCGGCCGCCTTCGCCGGGCGGCATGACAGTCGACCAACGGCCTAGCCAAGATGTGCTCCACGAGGCAACATATTTGGGTTTGGAAGAGGGTACTCCCTGCGTTATAATTGAAAGCTCATCGGACTTAGGCCACTGCGTTTTCAGTGGCTCCCAACAGGTAACTTGTAAACAAAATATGTCGAAGAAGCAAAAACCAATTCCTTCCGACGGGCCCCAAGCGGTGACCCTGAGGGCTTTAGCGGACTCCAGCACTAGAGCCATTGAGATTGCCATGATTCTACTGATCCCTAATTATGCTAGTGATTATTGATCGACTATTTAGCCCAAAATGCACATCACCAGGAGTGAATATGTAGCGATTTTTGTCCATGGGATGATGTACAGGGTGTGATTTGTAATCCTGAATGTTGAGAGGAAAACATATTTGGTAATCGAATACGAAGATGTTTTTCTTCAAAGCTGTAATATAAGAATATCAGTTTGCGCTTTCCAATGAATCTTAATCGCAAGGCAGTTCATTGTAAAACAGCATCATTCCACCTCCAAATTATAAAAATGAGAATGATTCTGTGGAAAGGATCTTCTGGATGTTAAAAACCTCGGAACAACCATTTTGTCCAACCGTGATGACTCACGTAAATTTGTCTCAGCTGGTCTTATGTCAAGAGCGTAGTCAAGCGCACCTTGACTACGCTCTTGCAACCAACCAAATCGTGATCGCGTTGCCGTGGGGCTTACGGCGGCATAGCTTACGTAGATGATATTCGCGCAGCCTTTGTAATTGGGGCGTGCTCTGCAAGTTCGTCTGCAGAGTAGAGGCTGCTGGTTTACCATCCTTCAGCTTGTTTGCTGGTTTTCTTGTACATGCAATATCCATTTTCGAATAGCTTACTATAGGCATACATGGTGCGCCTACCATATTTCCCTTGTGCTACTATACGCCACCGAACCGCTGGCATGTGCAGCGGCTCGGCCACCCGGCGGCTGGGCCAGCCGGCGGCTCGGCCAGCCGGCGGCTCGGCCAGCCAGCGGGTCGGCCAGCCGGCGGCTGGGCCAGCCGGCGACTTGGCCAGCCGGCGGCTCGGCCAGCCGGCGGGTCGGCCACCCGGCGGGTCGGCCACCCGGCGGGTCGGCCACCCGGCGGGTCGGCCACCCGGCGGCTGGGCCACCCGGCGGGTCGGCCAGCCGGCGGCTCGGCCAGCCGGCGGGTCGGCCACTCGGCGGCTCGGCCAGCCGGCGGCTCGGCCACCCGGCGGGTCGGCCACCCGGCGGGTCGGCCACCCGGCGGGTCGAACGTCAGAGCCATCACTGACTAGCGACGTGCCTGGAGCCACACGCCGGCCACACTGGGATGGTGCGCCTGCTGGCCGCGTCGCCAGGAGCCACTGCGACACGCCGCTCACCAATGTACCCGCCAAAGGTCACCATGTGCCCCTGACCTCGGACGCTTCACTTAGTCAAGAGCCATCTGCCAATACCCCATGCACACATGCACCACCAGCATACAACACTGCGTCGGTTGCGGCGGAGACCACACCTCCCGGGACATAGTCAGGTTCACTACGTAATTTCGCCAGATTCTTGTGGAGAGTATCAAAACTATACATTTTTGGAAACTTTATCGTATAAGCATTCAGAAAAACAATGTTTCCATTTGCCCTGATACCTATATGGCCGCCATCTTGGATTTTACAAAATTGCTGCCATAAAACGGTTTTCGTCAATATCTCAGCTTCTAAAGTTGCCACTGTTGTTGTTGTTGCCATTGTTGCCGTTGTTGCCGTAGCCGTTGCTGTCGTCGTCGTTGTTGTTGATGTTGCTGTTTATTGTATTGTTTTATATTAATAACAACCAGCTACAAAGGATTAAAACTGTTTACCTGGGTGTGCAGATATATCCTGAACCAACATAATGAGTATATTTTACACAATAATAATGCTATAAACATTTTTGTATATGGGGTGTGTAAACACCCCAGGTGACTAACCATGTTTGAAAAGGTTAGGGGACTAACATGCTCCTCGTGACAGAAATGGGTTTAATCTTTTAGGCAACCAAGGAGTCTTTACATATCGTCACCATCATCGTCAAAGATGATGATGGTCAATGATCATCAGTTTCATAATTGTTCTGTGTGTCCTCATCATTCTGACACTCACTGCCGCACTGGCAAAGATCGGTGCAGGATAAGTTCTTTGTTCAGCAAGAACATCTGGCAGAAGAACAGTCTGTCTTGCATTGACAGCTAACCATCTCAATGATGGCTTTTGGAGCTGGAAGGGCATCTGTCATGGCTGGTTTCAGCTGGCCATCGGACTCCTTGTGGTAGCCATTCTGCAGGGGATCCAACTGAGGATCCTGCAGAGCAATGCTGGCCTGTCCCCACACTCTGGCTTGGATATGGACTCTCAGGACATGTTGTCTCAGAGCTCCAAGGGTAGGAGGTAGCTTGTCACTTTCTGCCATATGCTTGCAGAAGAGATGCCATCGCAGTTCGGAGACGGTCTTGATGTAGATGCCTTTGGGGGAGTAAGCTGCACAGACGAAGCTAGCCAGAGTGGCCAACATAGTTTCGGTCACTTCTGCCTCTGTTGAAAGCATCTGCAGAGAGCTGATTACATCTATATCTGTCTTCATGTAGACTTGCAGCCAGGTTGCTTTGCCTATACGAGAGAACCTTCCAGTGTTGTCAGCGCCAGTGAACGCATGGAAGGCTGGTAAAGCCTTTGCTCTTTCTGCCCCTATGGCTCTCCATATTGGCTCTATCCCCATAACCCCAGAGGCCATGGAAATGGACGTGTTCTTCAGGATGAGGTCATAATTTGCTATGGCTAACACTAGGGCATCTGTGTCTGGGGAGAAGAAAACCATCTGTGCAGCCGGTGGGTCTCGCTGTGATGCCAGGACAGCCTGGTAGATCAACAGTGTGTCTGCTTCTTCATGATTGTTGTCTTGGAAAAGCAAGTCTTCGTTGCTCCTGGTATGCCCTGAAGAAGAGGTGATGACCAGTTTGTGTGATGTACTGTTGTACCCTAGAGTCCTTGCAACAAGATAGTTGGTCAGGTCAGCCTTCGTCTTGTCATGTGAAAGGAACCTGCTCATTGGGATGTGTTTTATGTTTGTGTCATCTCTGACCTGATACTGGATTGGTGCTCTTCCTTGCCTTCTTTTATCCCTGGTAGCACTCTTCAGAGAATCATCCCTGTATGTGTCAAACACAAGGATGATTTCATCATAATCTCGTGTGAGGGACATCAGCCTGTCGTTGAAGCATTCACTGAGATCTTTGACTGTCACTATGGTTGCTGGTTTCTTGGCCATCTTCTGCAGAAGAACCATTCCATCTACTAGGGCTATCTTGCGACTTGGAGCATCTGGTGTGGTGTCCATCCCATCATCTGGCTGCTGATCTTCCTGTGGAGTTTCTGCTGTTGCCAACTTGTTGAGGAGGTGGATCAACTTCGATTTGTCCAGGCATGGCAGGATTGTACCATCTGGAGCAAAAAGGGCTCTTGGTGTCAGAGTGAATTCGTGGTTCCCAATGGCCTCTTTCTGGTTGATGTCTCTGCTGGACATGGCCAGGACCATCAGTCTGCTATACAAGTCCTTGGGCTCCTTTAGATCAACAGTCTTGTCTCGGTGTTTTACTGTGGTTTTCTTGTTTGCAGACATGAACATTATGTTGTTCTTCATTACTGGTGTCCATAGGCTGACATCTCCATTGATTCGCTCTGACACGTAGTCTTCATACAGCTTTTGACCAGTCACATCGGCATTCAAGATCGTTGGTACATACTCATCAGGGATGTAGGCATGAGTGATCACATTGTGCAGCTTGTCACCTTCAGCAGCAAATGGGTTTCCATGTTTCAGTATGGCTGCCTTGATCTTGTCGATAACATCATGCTCCTTCTTGACAGCACTTGGCCCAAGGTCATGATGCTCTCTGGTTTTGTCAGGTTCCAAGTCAAACTGACTCTTGAACTCTTTTGCAACACGGGAGAGTTATGGTATGACCATCAAGAACCTCTGTCTAGCATTGGCATTGTTCGAGATGCCGACGAGTCCAGAATTAATTTTCATCAGCTTGTTCAGATGCTCGCATGCATGGTCCGCCCCGATGGATACAAAGGGAATGCCATTCTTCGTGACTGCAATGTTGCCTGCTTGCAGCTCTTCCCAGGTTTCAGGGTGATTGGTCCTCAGATCATGCATGTGTGTGATGTATCTGGGCCAGAGTCGCTTGTATTTGATCCGGTCAAAGGCGAAGAAGAGCTTGCTCAGCTGCTCTCCGGCTTGGAGATGGAGCTCCAGGTCAGCATTCCGGGATGCAGCGACAAAGAACAGGATTGCTTCCACTCGATGTAGGTAGTTCATCATTGCCTTGAACAATGCATTCTTGGATCTCTGTTTTTCCCATTCTTGGAGAACTGTGATGACATCAGCAGTGGTCAAGGCCTCAAGTAGGGTGGTGTTTGCTTGTTTTACAGTTGCTTGCTTGCTTGACTCAGCTTTTGTGTGCTTGCTCCCCTCAGAACAGGCAGCTTCAACTCCCTCTGTTGCTTTCAGATATACCTCTTTCAGTTGTGGGTTGTCCTTGAAGAACTCCAGTGCCATTTCATAGATAATTACATATGCATAGGTGTGGGCACGAAGAGCACGCTTGTAATGGGTACATTTAAGGATTTGCCTTGTTGTTGCAGACCCATAGACATCAGCTTCTATCCAGGCATCATCAATACCGGAGTTCTCCATGAAAAACGCCACTATAATACAACCACCACCAACTTACATGTAGGGTACAGTAAACTGTTCAACATACATAATATAGGCCTACTATAATAATCAGACCACTAGATAAACATGTCCTTGTGGTTGGTGCTTAGTATGACCTAATGACCAATTTGTCTTATGAAATTAGTAAGTATTTGCAAGAACTGCTGTTACAAATGTCTCAACACATCTGCAACTAGGAGCATTGGATTCCTTGGCCCTGAAAATGGTAGTTTAGCTGTCAAAATAAAAGATTATTAGGTTATTTATAATTATAATTTGATAATTAGGTTATTTAGAAGCTGCGATATTGACGAAAACATATTTCACGGCAGCCATTTTGTAAAATCCAAGATGGCGGCCATATAGGGCTCGGGGCAAATGGAAACATGGTTTTTCTGATTGCTTATACTATAAGGTTTCCAAAAATGTATAGTTTTCATACTCTCCACAAAAATCCAACGAAGGTTAAAATCCAAACGTAGTGAACCTGACTAACAGGGCCTGCCATCAGTGGAAGAAGGAGAAGGAGATTCTCCGTCTTGTCCACCTAGAGGGCTGGGCCCTGCCGCGGGCAAGGTTGTGGGTCGACGGCCAGCAACCGACGCAGACCACACATCATCACAAGGCGCCCACGCACTCTACACAAACACAAACATCTCACACTACACCACCCACCAAAGAAACAAAAGACAGACCCAGCAATCATCATCAGACCACAATCCAAGGCGCCAAAACAAAACAAACCCAGACAATACTCACCCACCCACCCAACACAGGCACCACCCCCAGTACCACAACGGGGAACACCCATCACCCATCACCGGCACCAGGCCCATCACAACCATCACTAACACCCTACACAGTACGCAAAAATCTACGATTTGAAATCGAAACACTCGCAGACTCAGACGACAACAGCTCAGACAACATCACGGTCACTACCCATACACACGAGCAAGCAACAAAACAAACACCACCTCTACCAACAACAAACCACACACTCGTGCCAAAACCTCTCGTCACTGAACATCCCAAACAAATCCTATTACCTAGACTCTCCCAACTCTACCCATGGTGTGTAATATGAAAACAAATATGGAGAAAAAAAATCAAAAGGAAAAGAAACACAAAAGAACAAAGAACAAAAAGAAGAAAACAAAAACAAAAAACAAAACAAACTAACAAAAAAAGACAGAAAAAACTAAAAGGCCAAAACTATATTGAAAAAAGAAAAAAAAAGAAGCAAACAAACAAACACTAAAAAGAAAAGGCCCAAAACAGTGCACAATCATATGTGTATGTTCTTGCAATGTTAAAACGAACGGCGATGACCGACAATCCCCCATTCTACACCCCTCACGGCACCGTCCGGACCACTTCTATCATCTCATCTCTAAAACACCTAAACAGCCGATATCACCTGACGGTGGCAGGCTGGTCAAATTCACTCAACAACAACAACAACAACCCCGGTGGGAGGTCAACTGGTCCGACACCCCGGTGGGGGGGGGGGGGATCAGCTGGTCCGATAACCCGGTGGGAGGGTCAGCTGGTCCAATACCCCGGTGGGAGGGTCAGCTGGTCCGATACCCCGGTGTGTGTGGGGGGGGGGTGTCAGCTGGTACGATACCCCGGTGGGAGGGTCAGCTGGTCCAATACCCCGGTGGGAGGGTCAGCTGGTCCGATACCCCGGTGGGAGGGTCAGCTAGCAACTGGTCCAATTTGGCCGGGGATGTTGTTGAATTGAAGCTTCCTGGTTGGATAGCGGGGTGAAGGGATCTCTCTACGCAGCACGATCTGCTAGCGCAATCCACCACCAATAAATGCAGCAACAACAAAAAGAAGCAGTCGACTTGAAAGTATTTAACTCGTCTGCCAATCGAGATTAGGGTCGATTATTCCATTGTTATTACATCTTCTTGAACTCGACAATTGCCCTCGGGTGGGCTTTGGTTTTTTTGCGACGCATCGACTGTTGGGTTATATAGGGTTGCCGATTTGTTGCGGGCAGGGAGTAGCGACAGCTGGGGCTCGAGCCCACGCTGTTGGGAGACAGGCATCCTGCATCCGCACCATCTCGTGCAAAACAACAGAGTGATTGATAGTGACATCCACGCCTGCACACAAATCCACATACTTTACGAATACAAATAATTTCCAGTATAATTCATACCCACCGCATGAAATATGAAATGAAAAATGAAAAATGAAATACTATGAAAATCATCCGGGGGACATCGCGGTGGTACGCTCGGCACCGTCGATGAGGTGCGTCGGGCTTTAGAGCATGCCCACCGCATCGCCATTCCGCGCTCCGAAAACAGATGTCCGCTCAGAAACTCAAGTGGGGATTTTTTTCCGTTTGAATCTGCTCGGGATACTGAACCGTTTTACACAATATTATCGCAACCATGGAATGAGTGGCTAACCAAGAGCTTACGTCAACAGACTATCAATCTAGACAAACTTAAAGCGAGCATCGTAGGGCAGATTTTGATCAGGCTATCAAAACACGGGCGCTAATGTCAACAAAAAGCCAAAACAAAGACAGGTTTTCTCTTACTGAATCTCTGGACCCCGGATTTAAATTCACCCCAGCAAGACAGCATCGAGCTTGGCCGCCGATTTCGATTTGGAGTCAACCGACAAAAACCTGTCTGTCGCCGATCAAGCGTTCAACAAAAACCGGCAACGGGCGGTGTCAACTGACGGTGTTAACTGACCAGAGCAGGACAAGACATCTGCACCAGAGCAGGACAGGACAACGCAGACCGAACATCTGCGGCCATGCTCTGGCAAACAGTGGCTACACCTGGGAGGTTCGGAACCAGCGACGGCTGATCTAACATCAGTCACCACAAGGGACTAGACCCCACCATCGGCCACCACACGGGACCAGACCCCACCATCGGCCACCACAAGGGACTAGACCCCACCATCGGCCACCACACGGCGCCAGACCCCACCATCGGCCACCACACGGCGCCAGACCCCACCATCGGCCACCACACGGGACCAGACCCAACCATCGGCCACCACACGGGACCAGACCCCACCATCGGCCACCACACGGGACCAGACCCCACCATCGGCCACCACACGGGACCAGACCCCACCATCGGCCACCACACGGCGCCAGACCCCACCATCGGCCAACACACGGGACCAGACCCCACCATCGGCCACCACACGGCGCCAGACCCCACCATCGGCCAACACACGGGACCAGACCCCACCATCGGCCACCACATGGGACCAGACCCCACCATTGGCCACCACACGGCGCCAGACCCCACCATCGGCCAACACACGGGACCAGACCCCACCATCGGCCACCACACGGGACCAGACCCCACCATCGGCCACCACACGGCGCCAGACCCCACCATCGGCCAACACACGGGACCAGACCCCACCATCGGCCAACACACGGGACCAGACCCCACCATCGGCCACCACATGGGACCAGACCCCACCATTGGCCACCACACGGGACCAGACCCCACCATCGGCCACCACACGGGACCAGACCCAACCATCGGCCACCACACGGGACCAGACCCCAACATCGGCCACCACACGGCGCCAGACCCCACCATCGGCCACCACACGGCGCCAGACCCCACCATCGGCCACCACACGGGACCAGACCCCAACATCGGCCACCACACGGAACCAGACCCAACCATCAGCCACCATACGGGACCAGACCCTACCATCGGCCACCACACGGGACCAGACCCCAACATCGGCCACCACACGGCGCCAGACCCCACCATCGGCCAACACACGGGACCAGACCCCAACATCGGCCACCACAAAGGACCAGACCCCACCATCGGCCCGAGAGCCGGGACTGGCTAGCCGACCGGCGCGCCCCTGAAAATGGTTCTCGCCATCTAGCGAGATCTAGCCACATCCCACCAATCAACACAATCGCGAGATCTAGCCACATCCCACCAATCAACACAACCGCCTACTCTGCCAACATCGGCAGCCGGCCGCCCATCAGACGTCCGGTGGGATGGGCGCGGCTCCGGGCCGGCGGGACACGGGCGAGACATGTGGCTCCGGGAGGGCTGGGTCACGAGGCACGGGGTACGGCTCAGGGCCGGTCGGGACACGGGACTTGTGGCGGGTCCGGGAGGGCACGAACACGGGTCACGAGGCACGGGGCCGGTCGGTACACGGGACTTGTGGCGGGTCCGGGGGGCCCGAACACGGGTCACCAGGCACGGGGTACGACTCAGGGCCGGCCGGGACACGGGTAGCACGCTTAACATGGGAACTATGGAGTTGACTGGAAATAATGGCATACAAACCCAGTGCTCCCTCCCTGCGCTCAACCATTTTGAAAAAGTTGCTCCTCTGACCGGAAGTACGTCAAACACCCACAACTCAACCATTACAGCTGAAAAATAATCGGAGTTCGTGAGCTGAGCAGTTAGAAACAGTCCACATATAACATCCATAGTTAAAAGCATCTAACTTCAATAACATCACCTCGGAACTACGGCTGGGTGTCCGAGCCTGCTGTCCACTTCGGCACGACGCGCCAAGTCCGCCGATACCACGTCACCACACTGACGACCGCCGCCAGTCGGCTTGGCGCGCAGCACGTGTGGCGCGCGCGACCAGCGGTCGCGACGACAAACACGTGCGGTGGGTGGGGGCCGACAGCGCCAACGCCGTGTGGCATCGACCAGACCAGGGGCGGCGTCGTGGCGCCGCGGCGCATATGGGCCACGCCATGGTGACCGCGGTCAACAAACGCACACCGAGCCGCCGGCCGCACGCACCTGGCCGCTGCAAACGCTGCACCCAACACACCGCCAGAGCGGGCGCCTGGTGCGGGCCGGCACCTCGCCAGTGGTAACCCGCTGCACCCAACACACCGCCAGAGCGGGCGCCTGGTGCGGGCCGGCACCTCGCCAGTGGTAACCCGCTGCACCCAACACACCGCCAGAGCGGGCGCCTGGTGCGGGCCGGCACCTCGCCAGTGGTAACCCGCTGCACCCAACACACCGCCAGAGCGGGCGCCTGGTGCGGGCCGGCACCTCGCCAGTGGTAACCCGCTGCACCCAACACACCGCCAGAGCGGGCGCCTGGTGCGGGCCGGCACCTCGTCAGTGGTAACCCGCTGCACCCAACACACCGCCAGAGCGGGCGCCTGGTGCGGGCCGGCACCTCGCCAGTGGTAACCCGCTGCACCCAACACACCGCCAGAGCGGGCGCCTGGTGCGGGCCGGCACCTCGTCAGTGGTAACCCGCTGCACCCAACACACCGCCAGAGCGGGCCGGCACCTCGTCAGTGGTAACCCGCTGCACCCAACACACCGCCAGAGCGGGCGCCTGGTGCGGGCCGGCACCTCGCCAGTGGTAACCCGCTGCACCCAACACACTGTCAGAGCGGGCGCCTGGTGCGGGCCGGCACCTCGCCAGTGGTAACCCGCTGCACCCAACACACCGCCAGAGCGGGCGCCTGGTGCGGGCCGGCACCTCGCCAGTGGTAACCCGCTGCACCCAACACACCGCCAGAGCGGGCGCCTGGTGCGGGCCGGCACCTCGCCAGTGGTAACCCGCTGCACCCAACACACTGTCAGAGCGGGCGCCTGGTGCGGGCCGGCACCTCGCCAGTGGTAACCCGCTGCACCCAACACACCGCCAGAGCGGGCGCCTGGTGCGGGCCGGCACCTCGCCAGTGGTATCCCGCTGCACCCAACACACCGCCAGAGCGGGCGCCTGGTGCGGCCGGCATCTCGTCAGTGGTAACCCGCTGCACCCAACACACCGCCAGAGCGGGCGCCTGGTGCGGGCCGGCACCTCGCCAG
Organism: Ashinkailepas kermadecensis; assembly: GCA_034440615.1. Taxonomy (NCBI): domain Eukaryota; kingdom Metazoa; phylum Arthropoda; class Thecostraca; family Neolepadidae; genus Ashinkailepas; species Ashinkailepas kermadecensis. Next base: position 149,214 of record JAOTOM010004358.1, on the reverse strand, counting down.
TGGTAGGTAACCCGCTGCACCCAACACACCGCCAGAGCGGGCGCCTGGTGCGAGCCGGCACCTCGCCAGTGGTAGGTAACCCGCTGCACCCAACACACCGCCAGAGCGGGCGCCTGGTGCGAGCCGGCACCTCGCCAGTGGTAACCCGCTGCCCACAACACACCGCCAGAGCGGGCGCCTGGTGCGAGCCGGCACCTCGCCAGTGGTAACCCGCTGCACCCAACACACCGCCAGAGCGGGCGCCTGGTGCGGGCCGGCACCTCGCCAGTGGTAACCAGCCTGTGGGCAACTTCAACACTACGCTTAATGTGAAACAAAGCTTAATGTGAAACATACACAACACGTTACACACATACGGGGACGGCCGCCGCCAGAGCGTGCCAGACGCACTGCAAATATTTAGCAGGCCTGTCACACGCGGAAGTCGACCAGTCAATGCACTTGAGCCGCCACATGTACACCGGAGCCGTCGGTAAATCCTCCACCTCACTGGCGCCACATACACCGTCGCCAAGCACGTCATCTCTCCCGACTGAGGACCAATACAGAGCCGCGAGTGCCTCCAAAACAAGGCAGCGCCATATCGCACAAGGCACAGAAGCCATGCCAGAGGCGTTAGGGTGGCGCAGACCACAGCCCAGAGAACGGGGGCGCAGGTCACAGCCCAGAAATCGGTGGCGCAGGTCACAGTTCAGAGAGCGGCTGCGCAGGTCACAGCTCAGAGAGCGGTGGCGCAGGTCACAGCCCAGGCGCTCTCACGGCTGCGTCGAGACCGGCCGGCGTTTGGCAGACACGGTCGTGACGGCGCAACACCACCAACCTGGCGGCCGCGGCGACGTGGGCCGGCCGGCTGACGGTGGCCGCACGTGTCGGAGCGCGGCCACGGCAGCCGGCCAGCGCGCGGGTGTACCCAGCCAACAGTGGCCGGCACAGCCGCGACAGGGACGGCCTCGGCTGGCGCTGACTCACGGCCGTGGCGGCGAGGTCAACCACCGCACGGCGTGACACAACGCGCCGCCCCCGCACCCGCCGGCACATGGCGGCGGCGGCGGCGGCGGCCGCGCGGAAACGGCGCCGCAGTCTCTCTCGCCTTTCACCGTGTTTCGCCGCCACCAAACCGTGCAAGACACGTTCAGTAGAGCACGAACTGGGCCTCTGAATCAGGACACCACGACCATGCACCAACACCGGACAGACACCATGCGAGGGGAGGGGGAAGAGTAAACTAGGGTGGGGCAGACACCACAGGGCTGGCTGTGAGACGGGGAGGCCTGTTTTGGTACTGGAGCGCAGGGATCGATACTAGACAAGACAGACTCAGGGGAGTGGTGTCTACACCGCACCTCAGACGCGAAGTCCAGAGTCAGATATGATGTCAGGGAACCCGACCTGACACCGGACTCACAGTCGGACTCACAGTCGGACTCACAGCCAGAGCGAGACCAGACTTTGTGTCAGATCCCGGCCCAGTGTCATGCTCAGAACCGGAGCCACACAGTCAGACCCAGTGCCAGAGAACAGTACCAAGGAGCCAGTGTCATGCTCAGAACCGGAGCCACACAGTCAGACCCAGTGCCAGAGAACAGTACCAAGGAGCCAGTGTCATGCTCAGAACCGGAGCCACACAGTCAGACCCAGTGCCAGAGAACAGTACCAAGGAGCCAGTGTCATGCTCAGAACCGGAGCCACACAGTCAGACCCAGTGCCAGAGAACAGTACCAAGGAGCCAGTGTCATGCTCAGAACCGGAGCCACACAGTCAGACCCAGTGCCAGAGAACAGTACCAAGGAGCCAGTGTCATGCTCAGAACCGGAGCCACACAGTCAGACCCAGTGCCAGAGAACAGTACCAAGGAGCCAGTGTCATGCTCAGAACCGGAGCCACACAGTCAGACCCAGTGCCAGAGAACAGTACCAAGCAGCCAGTGCCATGCTCAGAACCAGACCCATAGTCACAGGACCAAGAGGGAACTGAACAGACAGAATAGGCCAGGATCCAAGCCAGCAGTCGGGCGAAAGATCCGGAGCCCGGGAGGCAGAGCCGACACCTCGGAACCTGACTTAACCAGAGCAACAGATCCAGTTCCGGTGCCGGGGAGCGCTCGTGCGCCTGGGAGAGGGGACCGATGCCAGCTGCCAGAGCCGGTCCACATGCCACGGCGGGGTGGGCCCGCACACGCTAGCCGTCCCTGACCGGGCCAGCTGATGCTCTCAAATACCGACAGTGTAGCGGACTCTAGCGCATGGGTGTGGGACGCCAGCAGCCGCGGGCGCCGGCGCGGCCGATGTCAGCTAACTGCCAGATGTCAGCTGACTGCCAGTCAGGCGGCAACGACGTGTGCAACCTCAAACACGGCTACCATCACCAGCGGCAACAGAAGTGCTCCCTTCGTCCGCACTGCCGACTCGAGCACAGTACAGCTTTGTCCAAAATACTGATGGGGTGCCACTACAGCAGCTGGGGTACCGTCTCTGCAGACTGCAGGGTTGCCCTACAGCGGCTGGGGTGCCTCTCCGCAGACTGCAGGGTTGCCCTACAACGGCTGGGGTGCCCCTCTGCAGACTGCAGGGTTGTCCTACAACGGCTGGGAGTCGCTCTGCACAATGCAGGAGTGCCCATACAATGGCTCGGGTGCCCTCCGCACTGCAGGAGTGCCACTACAACTGCTGGCGTGCCTCTTTGTCTCTCCGCCATAGGTGGTCTCCTATGGCTGGGGTGCCCTCTCTGTACATTACAGGAATGCCCTTACTAAAGCTGAGGTTCCTCTAAAAATTGCGGAGGGCGCCAGTAGGCCCGTGCCGCGCCTTCCCTAGGTGCACCACTAGTGAAGAAGAACCTTGAGTTCTTTTACGACGCATTCAATCGCTAGGTCATATAGCGTCGCCAACCTCTCACGCCGATTAGTCGCGGGTGGACTCTAGGGCTTTGATAGGTAGGTTAGCAGGAAGCAGGAAGAGAGGGGTGGTAACATCCATCCTCCCTATGGCAAATGCAAGTGTAGAATGGTATTCGAGGGCCATTGGGCTGAATACCAGGGTAGCCAAGATTTGCAAGGAGCTTGGGTGAGGCTCTTGGATTTGTGGAGGATTTTTTTTTGGGAGGAGGGGAAGTCCATTACCAGGCGACCAAAATTCTTGGGAAATGACACCGCCATGCGAGCGATTTCAACCTAAGTAGGTGTATAGGGTAGTCATGGGCGCTGAATCAATCTGTGAAAGTTTTAATTTCGTACTGGCAGCGACCTTGGAGATATGGCCTGAGGAAATTTTCATAGGTCACATTGCAGGTCAATCTTTGAGTGATTATCTCCGGTACTTTAAAACCTAGGATAAACATGTAGCATATCTGTAGAATCGCAAATACCTCTTCTTTTCATTTCTGGGATTGGTTTTTAATTTTGAACAAATTTCGAAGCTGTGGCCGTTTGACCTCAGGTCACGTGACCTCCCGTGACCCCCAAGCCACTTGATATTCACATTTGTAACCACATTTACTATAGGGGTCATGGATTGTCTTTCGAAGCAAAAAACAAAAATGATGTTTATTTACAGATAACTATTAATAATTTGCCTTCATTCTACCCGAGTTTATTGATTTTCGCACGTTTTGCTGAGTGGTCGGGTCAGTCTTTTGCTAGCGATTGACCCCCAAAGCTCATAGGGCTATGATTCGAGATATGCACTTATCAGGCATGATGAGATGAATCCGAACGTGCCCGATTTCATGACCTCAGGTCACCAGGTCATCTATCCAGTTCAGGTTAAATACATCAGTGGAAGTGAGAATGGTAATGTCGGAAGACGTTTTCGACCCATAGTAGTGAGATAGGTGCTGATTTACAGGAAAGATGCAGGAAGAGATAAGTAGGTGCACGAGAGAACTGTTTCGTTGGGGGATTTTAACATAACAGTATTGGGAAGCAAAACTATAGGTCTAAACAAATCAGGAAGAAGTTTCATGGCTTGTTTTGAGGAAAATTTCTTTTTTTAAATGACATGAAACTACAAGGGAAAATGAAATATTAGATCTTGTGCTTATTAATGAGGAAAATTTGGTACAAAATGTGAACATAGAAGAGACCTTTGGTAGTAGTGATCACAACAATATACGCTTCTAATTATATGTTGCAAGTGTAGGAACCAATAAGACATTTATTCCAAACTTTGCTAAAGGGAATTACAATGAGTTCAGGATCATCCTGAATGAAATTCACTGGGAAGACTTATTGAAGGGGCTTATGAAATGTGGAGACTGATAAAAGATAAGCTATTCCGAGATCAGGATAGGTTCATTCCCAATAGGCAAATTAGATTAACCAGGGTTAAGCACCCTTCATGGCTGACAAGGGAAGTAAAGCATTTACTGGAGTCAAAGAACAGGCATTCAAGAAACTAAAAGATGCTAACTCTGAGGTAAACCTCGCATCATATAAAATAGCTAGAAATAAAGTTAGGTGTGTTAGGGCATCTAAAAGACGGGCTGAAATCAAATTAGCTCGAGAATGTTCGGCAGGTAATGCTAAGAGATTCTTTAGCTTCTACAAACGTAGGGCTAAAAAGTGTCGTGTAGGGCCACTGGAGGTAGATTGGGAAATAGTGGTTGATGATTGTGATATTGTGGAATATCTAAGCAAGCAATTCTCATCAGTCTTTACTAAAGAAAATTCTGATACAATAGAAACAACTGAAGGTTATGCCATGACAGGTGATAGGCTGGAGGATCTTACAATAACTACAGAAGCTGTAGAAAAACAGTTGCATAATATCAAAACCAATAAAGCTTCTGGACCAGATGATATATATGCTATGGCCTTAGCAGTGTGCTAAAGCCTTAGCAGTTCCCCTAGGTATTATTTTTAGGCGGTGTATGGAATATTCTGAAGTACCCGAAGATTGGAGAAATGCAAACGTAGTACCAATTTTCAAAAAGGGAAGTATGAAGTGTGTAGGAAACTAAAGGCCAGTCAGTTTGAACTCAATAGTTTGCAAGATATTAGAAAAACTGGTTAAACAGAATGTTCAGATTCATCTTGATAGGCACAACCTTTTAACACGCGCACTGGAGGGCGGGGGGGGGAAATCCGCCCACCCCTCCGATTTTCGTAAATAACTCCCGCCCAACTCATTTTATTCACACTCAACTCATTTTACCGGCCGATATACGCAATTTTTGTGTACCTGCTTGGAAATGTCCGGCGCGTCGCTTAAAACAAGAAAAACGGAAATCGGACGAACATTTTTCAAGTTGGAGGCCGTCAAAGTCAAAACATTTAGCAGCGTCAGACCACAAAAATCGGCGCTGATGCGCTTCCCGTATATCACAAAAGGGAAGTTTTCATGGTAATACTAGCGCCTTGTTTGATGTATATTGTTACGCTATATTGTTTCAAGATCATGCCAGTTCACCGCGGTTAACTCAGGTCAAGTTCATGACTGGTCAATGGAACCAAACTTGTTCAACTAGAAGGTTGTCATAAACGCAAATGACAGTCATGCGATTCATGCCATTTTGCATGTTACTCCCTACTGACAACTTCTGTTTTTGCCATTGTGAACCTAAGCGTTGCCATACATCATTAATGTACTTCAGCCCTTTCTTCGTGAAGCCGATTGCGCCGGGCCGCTCGCCGGTCCGGCGGGTGGCCCGGTTCCGGCAACTGGAACCGGTAACTGACCCGATAAAGTGCTGATATATAGATGACCTGAGGTCAATTGCCGGATCTATCATCTATCTTGCATCATTAGTTATGTCCAAAACATCAATGATGCCCATTTTGGAGCATTTAAACATAATCGCAGCGATCCATAACCATGTCAAGCCAAGCCACGCAAAACAAGCCAAATATGACATATGTGACCTCATTTGACCTTGAATATATTGACCTAAGGTCATGAAATTTGCACACAATAGAGTTCACCGTCATACCCATCTACCCTAAGAATTTCGTTACACTAGCTATACTAGGAGCTGAGATCTTAGGGGGGGGGCGGAATCCGCCGCCCCCCCCCTCTCCAGTGCGCGTAATTTTCAGAGACCCTCCAGGGCGCATGTTAAGGGATACTCAACATGGATTTCGATCTCGAAGGTCTTGTTTAACTAACCTATTTGAGTTTATGGAGTATGTTACTAAAGAAGTAGACAATCAAAGCAGGATGGATGTTGTGTACTTGGACTTTAGCAAAGCTTTTGATAAAGTTCCACATGGTAGGCTAATTCATCAACTACAGCAACATGGGATTGTGGGAAAAGTCCTAGGTTGGGTTAGGTTGGTTAGCATATATGCGAGCCCACTTGGAATATTCTGTATAAGCATGGAGCCCCTACCTATAAAAAGATATAGATATGTTAGAAAGAGTGCAGCGCAAAGCAACGAGACTATCAGTGGAATAGGTAACTTAGAATATGGAGAAAGGCTTGCGGCATTAGATATGCACTCACTCAAGCATAGGAGATTAAGGGGGGGACATGATTTAAATGTACAAAATTGTTAAAGGACTGGATCATGTCAATTTGAATGACGCTCTTCAGTTTAGAGTATCACATAGGGATCATCAATTCAGGTTAAACAAGTTGAGGTGTAGGACAGTTAAGCGATAACAGGCCTTCAGTCAAAGGGTTGTTGATCAGTGGAATAGGCTGCCTGCTGATGTTGTGGGTAGTTCCTCATCGAATATATGTATTTAAAAGTAGGGTGGACAAATTTTTTAGACAGGGGAATCTTGTTTTTTAGTTCTAATTTATCATGGATGGGGTGAGATGCTAAGCAAGTGCGCACAGCACAGACCCCTTTAAGCAGGCATGGATGCAGTTTAAAAAGTATTGGTAAGGCATTAAATCCATGCTGGAAGTCAGGAGGTGCTGGATGCTGGAAGTGTTGACATTAATCCTTCCGAAGGTGGCAGGACGTAATGAGTGGTACCACAAGGCATTAGGAGGTAGTGTGGCAGCCAAGAGTTGTGTGGAAATGTGGTAAAGCTTTAACATATTTGGGATGACTGTTGGGAGAAACTTGACATGCTTGCCTCAGATAGCAAGCATGTCAAGTTACAAACACAAGTTACAACGTGCTACAAACACTTGTCAAAGAGAATGTCCAGACTGATCGTCATAGGCATAACCTTGTAAAGGATACTCAACATGAATTTCGATCTTGGAGAGGTACTTCAGAACTGGCCTGGGATGCTGAAGGGATTGTGCACAGCAGCACAATGGGGTGGTCTCCTCAGAACTCAGGATTAATTAGGGGGCTTCGGACTGAATTTCTCTTCTCTCATAGTATTTTTCATTTACACGCTTGCCCCCCAGATGGCCCCCGCAGCTCGCATTAAGCCTGAAACTTTATTACCTGGTATAGCTGTTCTAGCCGCTTGGGGATTACTTTTAAAAGCGACCAGAGCATTCGCGCCCTTTGTACCGCAGAATGGTATACAGGGTTACATCTAACACAGCCAATATATTCTGTAATTTTTGAATTCATTAATTCTTCTTTATTTTTTATTCATTAATTCTTCTTTAATTCTTTAATTTTTACTGGGCCATCGCACCTAAACCACATTCACCGCCCGGGAATGGTCTTACAACAGAGCCCTCCATTCCTCAACAGAGGCATGTCGGCATCACAATGATAAATTATGCGTGAAATAGGGTGGAAAATAATAATTTTTAGTGGGCCATCGCACCTAAACCACATTCACCGCCCGGGAATGGTCTTACAACAGAGCCCTTCATTCCTCAACAGAGGCATGTCGGCATCACAGTGATAAATTATGCGTGAAATAGGGTGGAAAATACCACTTTCCGAGTATTGAATAGGAATCCTTTCCAAGAACGTATGGACATCGTGCTTGTTGATATGTGTTTATGGAGTCACCATGACTCGTTCCTAAGAGTATTGCATTTTGCGTCTAAGTAGCATGCTTATTGCTCACCATTACGGATTGATTACACGTGGCACAATTCCAGATACAGAGATTATCTACGATGTGGTGTGTTAAACAATGCGTTTTGTTCATTACATGGCATTACAATCGTTGTCGTTAACATAGGTATCCATATATTAGGTGTCTCCGAAATTAAACCAAGAATATGCGCTGATGAGTGCACTGTTGGCTCAAATCGAGCTTGAAGGACTGAAACGATATTTTAATTGGCATGCTTCCATGGTATATTTTTACATCCTACTGTACCCGTATCGACATCTCGCACCTAATGAAAAAAAAAAACATTATTTTAACACTTCCCCATCACCAGATTCTGGCAGTTGTACCGAATTGGAAGAGCAGAGCCGGGCAGCGGCAATACACCAGCCCAGAGCCGGACAGCGGCAGTACACCAGCCCAGAGCCGGACAGCGGCAGTACACCAGCCCAGAACCGGACAAGGCAGTACACCAGCCCAGAGCCGGACAGCGGCAGTACAACAGCCCAGAGCCGGGCAGCGGCAGTACACCAGCCCAGAGCCGGACAGCGGCAGTACACCAGCCCAGAGCCGGACAGCGGCAATACACCAGCCCAGAGCCGGATAGCGGCAGTGCACCAGCCCAGAGCCGGGCAGCGGCAGTACACCAGGCCAGAGCCGGACAGCGGCAATACACCAGCCCAGAGCCGGACAGCGGCAGTGCACCAGCCCAGAGCCGGGCAGCGCAGAGCCGGACAGCGGCAGTACACCAGGCCAGAGCCGGACAGCGGCAGTACACCAGCCCAGAGCCGGACAGCGGCAGTACACCAGCCCAGAGCCGGGCAGCGGCAATACACCAGGCCAGAGCCGGACAGCGGCAGTACACCAGCCCAGAGCCGGACAGCGGCAGTACACCAGCCCAGAGCCGGACAACGGCAGTACACCAGCCCAGAGCCGGGCAGCGGCAATACACCAGGCCAGAGCCGGACAGCGGCAGTACACCAGCCCAGAGCCGGGCAGCGGCAATACACCAGGCCAGAGCCGGACAGCGGCAGTACACCAGCCCAGAGCCGGGCAGCGGCAGTACACCAGCCCAGAGCCGGACAGCGGTAGTACACCAGCCCAGCTGGGCAGCGGCAGTACACCAGCCCAGAGCCGGAAAGCGGCAGTACACCAGCTCAGAGCAGGGCAGCAATAGCAGACAACACGACCACATCGGGGCAGTGCACCAGACAGGACGATCAGAGGCCAGACCGCCACAACCCTGCCACGCCATCAGAATTCCGGACTTGGGGTGGCCATCGCGCCCCCCGCCCGCCCGCTGTGTACACAGCGTTACCGGGAGATCGGCCGACCAGCCGGACCGACTACCTCGCGCAGGCCGTCCAAAGGTCAGTGCACCACAGCGCCAGCACTTGGAACGTCGCGCACGTGACGGTAGTGCCAGCCAGCCAGCCAGCCGGCGGGCGGGACGGGAGGTGCGCGGACGGGCCAGGCCGACCGTGCACCGACCGGCACACGTGACGGTAGTGCCTGCCAGCCAGCCAGCCGGCGGGCGGGACGGGACGTGCGCGGACGGGCCAGGCCGACCGTGCACCGACCGGCACACGTGACGCCGTCTGACGGCCAAACGGCCGTTCGCCGCCACATATGGCTGCCAGGCAAGCGCCGAGCCAGGCCGCGCCGCGCCCAGGTCACGTTGACGGCACCGTGCTGGGCCGTGCATTTCTGGAGCCGGTGCCGCCCGTCCGGCCCGAATAAGAGTCGTTCTCGACCGCGCCGCCCCGGCGCCGACGACTAAATCGCCATCGGCCCATCGCAATGGCAGACCGGCAGCGAGAAACATAACCGATGGGCTGCGTTGCCGGCCGGCGTCGACTCGCCAGCCGAACGGTTTTGTAACATGTCCCGTCGGACGACCATGTGTTGGCTGCCAATGGCCTTCTCCAGCGGACGACATCGGCAAAGGACGTCATTTCGAAGTTTGACCGTCCATCTGTCCAATGTGGAATCCCATTTCAATGCCGATGACTGGAGCTCACTGAACTGCGTGCGCCTGCGAAACTCTGGCCCACGTTTCCACGGCAAATTCGATTCGGGAGCGCCGCCCACAGAGCTCAATCCGCGAAGCGACAGCGAAGTCGCGACGCCATACGAATGCGCGCCGGCCGGCGAACAAACACACGCGCGAGAGGGTCCGAGCCAGCCCGAGCGTCCATACAGATGTCATGCCGATAGCCCGTGGAAAGCAATATCCGGGAGCAGAGCGTCGGCAGCCGGTGTGGCGTCTGCCCCGTGGCAGGCACCGCTCAGCGCGGCGTGTGGGTCGGCAGCGGAGGCCGGCTGTGCCAGGCCCCCGGCCGCCTCGCCCCGTCGCGCCAGCTCGTTTCACGGAACGCTGGCGCCCGGCCCAGGGTCGGCTCCTCAGCGCTTCCCGGCCGTGTGGGTCGGCTTCTAAGCCGTTCCAACGCCCGAACAATCCGGAGTTGGCCCGGCGGCCGGCCCCGCAGCTTACCAACTGGAACAGATCTGGCGGGAGGGGCCAGATAGTCCAGACCGGACCGGACCGGACCGGACCGGACCGGACCGGACCGGACAAGACAAGACAAGACAAGACAAGACAAGACAAGACAAGACAAGACAAGACAAGACAAGACAAGACAAGACAAGACAAGACAAGACAAGACAAGACAAGACAAGACAAGACAAGACTGGACCGGACCGGACCGGACCGGACCGGACCGGACAAGACAAGACAAGACAAGACTGGACCGGACCGTCTGGCCGGCCAGTCTTCCGCAGCCCAGCCAAAGTGCGGTGCGGCGGCCGGGCCGTCTCGGATCGTAACCCAATATGGCAGCCAGCAACTGTCCACAGCAGTCCCGTTCCGGCTCAGCATCGAAGCCGACGGGCAACAACATACATATATCCCAGCCGGCCGGCTACCGCACAGCGCCGCAGTCGTCAGGCCACAGCGCAATACCACAGCCAGCGCGGCATACATAACGCGGCGTGGACGTGGCTGGAGAGCTAGAACGCCTGGCACCTAGCCGGCCATCACGGAGAGCCATTGATAAATTATTCGCGAAATAGGATGGAATATGTCACTTACTGAAGGCTGAATCGACATCCTTCCAAAAGGAGCATAGACATCTTGCTTCTCGGTGCGTGTTTTCTTCATTCCTCGTTCTAACTGTATCCCGTTTACAAGTATCATGCTTATGCTCACCATAACGGTTCCCGGATCGTGAATACGAACATCCCGCAGCGCAATTCCAGGTGGAGGGATTACCTACGATGTGTTATATTGTATAATACCAGTTTATAGCATAGGTGTTTATATCGTTCTTGTTGATATTGGTGTCCCCAAATTAGGCACCTGTCAAAACATGGAAGCGGGAACAGTGAGATTCATGCCATTGTCTCAAAACTAGGTTTGCAGGACTTAATAAATGTTTGTAATAACATTATTTTCACGGCGATTTCGACATCCTGCTGTACTTGTTTCGCAATCTCACACCTAACAACAAATTATTATTGTATAACTGCGGAGAGCGGCAGTCAGCGGGCCACAGCGGGCGCGGGCGCGGGCGTCCGGAGGGGCCTGGCACGGTGTGGCGGCCAGCCGCCCGCCTCCGACACGGTGGACGCTGAGTACTGGGTGGCGGCAGGCACTGGACCAGCCCAGGGACACATCACTGCTGCACTGCACTGCCACAGTGCAGAGGGAAAGTACGAAACGTAGTCGAGAGTGGACAATTCTGGTGAAATAAAACGAAAACACGACCTTGAATGTGGTGCGTTCTGTGACCACTTGCCAATTACATGTTCATCAGCATGCTTGTTCTTTATTTTAATGTTTCTTTTCTGTAATAATTAGTGGAAATTAAGGATGAAATATGGAGACGAGGAAATTATTTCATCTTGGGAGTTGCCCCGCACCCAAATCTGGAGATTTGTACGACGGACCAGCCACAATGCAGCGTGCATGACAGCCTAACCTGAAGACATCGCAGCGCAGTCGGCACACAGCCAGTGGCCGCCCAGCAAAACCAGCAGCCAGAAAGCAGCACGGCAGAATTGTGCTGTTCGCGGCGGAACCGGCCCAACACCCATCATTATCCTGCGCATAATTCAGCGCAAATTGTGCACGCGGAGGCAAACTGGTGGCGGATTGGGTTTAATAGGCGACGATACACCGAAACCCATGTGGCACACGTGGCTGCCTGGCTCACATTGAGCGGGCCCGGAGTTGACTGAGCTGCTGCAGTGACCTCTAAGCCCGCCGAATGTCAGCCAGTCACGACGCGCCCGTTGGTGGACGGACACCACCACACCCAATTCCAATTTAGCGTCACGGCCACAGCCGTGAAAATCATCAGCTACATGGAGTTCAAAGTTCGCCTCCCCTCCGTCACCATGCATTTTGGATGGCCACGCTCCGAAACGCAAGTTCACTAGGGTGATTTAGATTACAATTAAAATATGCTCGGCGGCAGCATGCGTGCAGTGGGAAGCCGCGCCGGGCTGGCAGTTCCGGGCAGGCGGAGGCCCGGCCGAGGGCACTCGGTTATCACCGTCAGTCACGATATCAAACACGGCTTCAAACGCCCCAGCTGCACGAGATGTCACCGACGGACGGCAGGCACACATACACACACACACATATACACCACCATCACACAGACGGACAGAGACTGCAGAGTCGGACAAAGACGTGAGACGCTGGCGTTTCACAACGGACAGTCGACGGCGGCCGGCAGAGTGGAGAGCGTGGGAGAGAGCGTGGCGGAGCGGGGCCAGTTTCGTCAGCTGGCGGGCGGGCGCGACGGCAGCGATGGCCGCCGGCCGGTCGGTGCTGCCACCACGTGCCGCTCTGCCAAGCCGCTGGGCCCGCGGCGCGCGCGCCCGCCCGCCCGCCCGCCACTCGACCAGCGGCCGCCGCCAGCGTCTCGCTGGCGGCCGCGCACCCCGCAGAGAGGAGGGTTTTCTCCGGCGGCGCGACAAAAACGACACTGCTGTGAGAGCCTGCCGCCGCGGAGGTGGCGGCGACACAGCACCTTCGTCTCCAGCGCTTCCAGCGGGGGAAGCCGCCGGCGCCCTTGGTCGGCTGCGGCGCGAGGCCGGGTGGCGACGCCGTCGCCGAACACTCGGGCGGGGGTGGCCGGCCGTGGTGGTGACGGCCGGGCCGCGGCGGCCTCGCCTCCAGGTGGCGCAGAAATGCCATCTCATGCCGGCGCACGGATCTCATGTGCACAGCTCGTCGCCGGACGCGTGACAGGGCAGGTCATGCCCCTGGCCGGCGGCAGCGGCGCTGCCGCGTCCCAGCGGTCGGCACCGCCGGCCGCGCCGGCACCACCACGTCCACGCACGTTCACTGTCGCGAGCACGAGCGCAAACACGTCACCGTTCACTGCTGCGCGGCTGTCGGTGGCACACGTACCCGCCGCACACGTCACTGCACGGCGCACACGAGCTGGCCGGCGGCCGGTGGACGCGCGGTGCGCCCGCTGCCGCCCGAGGCACTGTGTGGGGCACGCGCCGCCGAGGCGGGGCACACTCGGCCTGCAACACGACGGGCGGACGGCGCGCCGGCCCGGCCACGTGACGGCCGCGATCCGGCTATTTTGGTGGTGTGCCGTCGACTGGTGGGCAGGCGGCCTGGCCGCCGCCGACCGTTGGCTGCGCTGGGCCGAGGTAAGTCGGCCAGCAGGTTTCACCGCCGCCAAGCCGCGCTCAGCCTCTCCAGAGGCGGCGCCAGGTGGCGGCGGCGAGCAGAAACAAACGACAGACCGAGACAAGCAGATAGCTGTACATACATACATATAAATACACACACACACACATGCATATATATATATATAGAGAGAGAGAGAGAGAGAGAGAGAGAGAGAGAGCGAGAGCGAGAGCGAGAGCGAGAGCGAGAGCGAGAGCGAGAGCGAGAGCGAGAGCGAGAGAGCGAGAGCGAGAGCGAGAGCAGGCGAGAGGCGAGGCGAGGCGAGGCGAGGCGAGGCAGGCGAGGCGAGGCAGCAAGAGGGAGAAAAAGAGGAGAGAGAGAGAGAGAGAGAGAGAGAGAGAGAGAGAGAGAGAGAGAGAGAGAGAGAGAGAGAGAGAGAGAGAGAGAGAGAGAGAGAGAGAGAGCCAGGCAGACACAGACAGACAGTTATGGTTACACATACATATGCAGCCAGCTAGACGGCGGCACACGCAAGCACCACGGAGCTGACGGGAACTAAAACTCACCTGGGCGAGCGAGACTTGGAGCGCGAGCCTGATCGCGAGCGCGACGAGCGACTGCTGCTGGACGAGCTGCGGCTGGTGGCCGACGAGCGCGACCGGCTGGACGAGCGCGAGTGTGAGCGCGACTCGGAGCCGGAGCCGCTGCCCGACCTGCGGCACCGTCCGTCGGTTATTGCGAGCCTGGGGTGCGCCGACTGCGACGGCTACACGGTACTGGCAGACACACGGTCGGTGGTACTGGCCGACACACGGTCGGCGGTACTGGCCGACACACGGTCGGTGAGGCTGTGCTGGTGCACCAGTGGCGGTACTGGCCGCTAGAGTACCGATATTAGACCCGATGGTAAGGGTAGGAGGCGAGAGTTGAGCCCATGCAACACACAGCTAGTCCCACTCCGTGTCAACAGATGCGCCATTAGCTTGTGACGCCGCCGATATGCGGACAACGGGAGACCGTGTGGGTCAGGAATGGGCGAAACCGGCCCGGGTCAAGATAGGGCGGGCACAGCGACACAGGCACCGATGGCTATGAGTACAGGAACGGAAACAACAGGAACGAAAACAACAGGCACACGACGAGCGAGGGACGACCTTGCCATAGTACGCACACCATCCGCAGAGAGAAGAGCGTGACAAATTTCTGCCAGCATTTACACGCGGCGGGAAAAAGACATTCCACGCTGGTCGGGCAACACTGAAGAAACTTCGTCGCCAACGATCCTGCAGACAAATGAACTGCACACGCGTGCAAACCGCGCATGCGCAGCACGTGCACCTGACGCGAACGATAAATTCCGCACCGATTAATGGCGGCTGCCTTCCGGGCGCATCGTCACGTGATTAACACATGAGACGGCTTAACGACACGGCGCTGCATCGTCCTTGGCATTTCACGGACGGGGTCATGCAGCCGTGCAGCCAGCCTCCGGTGGGGGGCCGGCACAGCGATCACGGCTGGGGACCGGCACAGCGGGCACGGCTGGGGACCGGCACAGCGGGCACGGCTGGGGACCGGCACAGCGATCACGGCTGGGGGCCAGCACAGTGGGCACGGCTGGGGACCGGCACAGCGGGCACGGCTGGGGACCAGCACAGCGATCACGGCTGGGGACCGGCACAGCGGGCACGGCTGGGGACCGGCACAGCGATCACGGCTGGGGACCGGCACAGCGGGCACGGCTGGGGACCGGCACAGCGATCACGGCTGGGGGCCAGCACAGTGGGCACGGCTGGGGACCGGCACAGCGGGCACGGCTGGGGACCAGCACAGCGGGCACGGCTGGGGACCGGCACAGCGGGCACGGCTGGGGACCGGCACAGCGATCACGGCTGGGGACCAGCACAGCGGGCACGGCTGGGGACCAGCACAGCGGGCACGGCTGGGGACCGGCACAGCGATCACGGCTGGGGACCGGCACAGCGGGCACGGCTGGGGACCGGCACAGCGGGCACGGCTGGGGACCAGCACAGCGGGCACGGCTGGGGACCGGCACAGCGGGCACGGCTGGGGACCGGCACAGCGATCACGGCTGGGGACCGGCACAGCGATCACGGCTGGGGGCCAGCACAGCGGGCACGGCTGGGGACCGGCACAACGGGACCAGCACAGCGGGTACGGCTGGAGGCCAGCACAGCGATCACGGCTAGGGACCGGCACAACGGGACCAGCACAGCGGGTACGGCTGGAGGCCAGCACAGCGATCACGGCTAGGGACCGGCACAACGGGACCAGCACAGCGGGTACGGCTGGAGGCCAGCACAGCGATCACGGCTAGGGATCGGCACAACGGGACCAGCACAGCGGGTACGGCTGGAGGCCAGCACAGCGATCACGGCTAGGGACCGGCACAACGGGACCAGCACAGCGGGTACGGCTGGAGGCCAGCACAGCGATCACGGCTAGGGACCGGCACAACGGGACCAGCACAGCGGGTACGGCTGGAGGCCAGCACAGCGATCACGGCTAGGGACCGGCACAACGGGACCAGCACAGCGGGTACGGCTGGAGGCCAGCACAGCGATCACGGCTTGGGATCGGCACGGCCAGGCTCGGCTCAGGACCAGCGCATGTCCGGGCTCTAATTTCCGGCCTCCGGAACATCGCTTACATCAGCACTGTGATGCCACTCGTTGTTATCGTGTATGCTCGTGATTATGGTTTGTGCTGCACATTAGAGCACTTCTGTAACGGAAACTGAAAACCCCCGCTCGGATCCGAAATAAATTACATTACATTACATTACAACAGGTACCGCTGGAGGCGACCGTTCGCCGAAGTGCTGCAAGTAAATCTTCACCGGCACGTAACAGCTGGGCGAACACTTCAACAAATGCAATCACCGGCGATGTCCAGACACGTCCTTTCACTTAAGTTGGCTATCTATTACGTAGCTTGGGCAGTCATATTGCAGCGCGTGCGTTCGAATCCAGTTACAACCGGCGCGCCAGACGGCCAGCTTCTGCGCGGCCATGGTCGCGCCAATCGCACAGCGTCCACCGAGCCTTCGAGACACCACCTGCGCACACCCCGCACGATGGAACGCATGGCTGCGATCGAGGGCGCACCGAACGCCTTATTTTGTACACCGCTCACGACGGCCTACCGTCGGCGGTTAACTCGTCCAGCACTGCAAACGGCGGACAATCGAGACGGACGCCACGCGCCTGGCTCCAGCATGGCGAGCCGGCGTACGGCGCCAGTAGGGGGCTGGACTGGGGAAATAGATGAGCCATGGGGCTCCCATGATGCAGACATAATCAGGCACCACGCCGATACAGGGGCACTTGTGGATCGATAACAACCGCTCGCTCTTGGAAACCCGCAGACACGCACCTTTTGTGTTCATCTTTCGTCCAAAGTACAGGAATTTCAGAAACGAGTGAAACCGAAAGGATCAGAAATTAGAAAGGAGCTAAGTAGCAAATGTGGACAATCCGTCACAATGCATTCAAATGTAGGATGTGTGCTCGATATTTGATAGAGGATCCCGATAGCGGAAATAGTGCCTACCACAGTTCTCTATGTATTCAGACTCCAGCTGATAACTGTACCGTGCGCTCAGCGTGTTTTTTTTATGTGCCTAATTCCGGTTTGCAATTCGAGAATAATGGGACTAAAATAACCGGTCAACGAAAATAAATTTAAAAGCACAAAATATCGGTCCAGCTACAAAAGAAAAAAAACTGCCGTGGCTTATTACTGGAAGGAAGTCTGGGCTCAACAACCCACAGGTTCGAATACTTTTGGATCAAACTGCACTAAGTTTTCAGCTTTGAAACAGCACCAGTGTACCTGGTTAGTTATTGGTTTTACGACACGTCGACCGTTGAGTCATGTAGTGTCGCCAATCTCTCACGCCGATTGGTCGCGGACGAAGAGTAGCGACAGGTGAGACTCGAACCCACAATCTTTCGATTGTGAGACGAGCATCTTACCCCTAGACCACTCGTCCCCGCACCAGTGTACCTCAGAGTACGGAAAAGGATAGCTTGTTTCTAGACAGGATAGTGTTCTGGATGCTGAACATTCCGGAATAGGTTTTTTTTTCAGCAGCGTCCCGAAATCTTCACTTATGAACGAGTGCTTAGCGATCGTGCGGACATGTGTGGTTATCGATGGCGATTATTAACAGCCTGCTATACATACATCTTACATGATACATACACTTTGTTCTACTGTGTTCCAAAATTTTAATGTCGCAACTATAACAGAGGCGGGTCCAGGAGCGAATATTGGGAGGCACCTCCGACAATTTTTTGGGGCTGAAAATTCATGAACATGCATGTTGCATGTATCTAAATATTTGCATTGCTTTATTATTCAAATGATAATTTGGAATTAGACTACTCATACTACCTTGCTCACCTACATAAATGCTTATTCTGAACCTAATCATGTCAAGGGCGGATCCAGGAGGACACAAATTGGCAAGAAGTCACCGGCTTTCTCACAGCGGTACCATTTACCGAATCATCTACAGATTTAGGTCCAAAAGAGCCCTACCGTAATGGCCGCTGTTTGGGGTCGTAGGACGCAGCGACCATCATGGTCATTGTGTGCACATGTGGTTGCGGTCGGAGACTTGTGAGCTACCGTGTTTCATTCCCTCCGCACAGCGAAGCGTCTTGATGCAGTGGTGCTGTGTTGACATTTTACTCAGGGGCAGTGCCAATTTACGATGCAATTACGGGGAACAAGAATGCAGCTGGTCTGTGGACGGGAACTCGCGATATTCACTTTGCGACGAATATTTTTCTGTCAATTTTGGCATACAAATTTAGTCCGAATTCCTGCTGGGGTGTCTTTATGGATCTGGGCCCTATCGATAAGCACACCTTTTTACGTGAACCCTGGCCTCACCATCCGATCCGTGAATTTCAGTTCAACGGCAGAACTTTAACCAAAAGCCTGACGTGCTGTCAATGCACCGACACGGCCGCCCCGGTAACTCGGCCCTGGCCTTATCGGGCCAGTTGTCAACTGACCTTCCCAGTCGGGGCCAACGTCCACCCCTTTCACACAGATGTCTGCTTTAGAGGTATGTTTCGAGATCCTGCTGTCTTCGGTCAGTGACCTGCTTATATTTGACCGACTCAGAATTGGCACCGACGATTTAGATTCCGAATTTGGACAAGCCGTTGAGTCACCCAGCTTCACCGCAAAGGAACGGCAATCGCAATGCAAAAACGCACAGCAGGCTGGAGGTATCTTACATGGAATCACATGACAAATTTATGCCAACACCACTGATTAGTATTTCAGCTGAAATAAGTACCCATCGGCCATACATCCAGGAAATATTTCAGTGCCTGACGTTCGGTTTGGTCAGATCGAGAGGTGGGCATAGGCTCCCCGCTAGGCGAAGCAGGCTGTAGATCCCCAATATCTGCAAAGTGGACATCACTCCTATGGGCGTCGCACGACAAAATTGGCGAATAAATCCAATATCCCTTAATATTGTCCTTGGATCTGACGGACGCCCGACCGGCCACCCGTTCCCGCCTTCAGCGACGCGCAGCAACACCACGCGAGCAGTCCAGCTGCCAAAGGCACAGCGTCGGACCGCCCGGCGACCACCAGCCGGCGGCAGAGCTCTCACCGTTTTGGCTGGGCGGCCTTGTTGTTGTTGATGGTGACACGCGCGTGCTGCAGCGCGGCCGGCGAACCACGCCGCGCCAGCGCCTTGCCGACGCCCGGCGACCGGTCACCGACATACATGTCGCCACCGAACCGGCCCAGCTCGCCGCCATACCAGCCCGGGCCGCGGTAGCGCGACCCTTGACCTCTGTCGACACAAACACACCACGTTACACATATGCCGACGGACGGGCGGACCGATAGGTGGGTGGGCGAGCGGACCGATAGGTGGGTGGGCAAGCGGACGCATAGGTGGGTTGGTGAACGGACGGATACGTACAGCTAGGGCTACATGTAATTCTTCACATAAAATGCAGCATGAACATGACAACCAAACCAGATATGCGGTGAATCTGTCAGTATGACATCGGAATATACGAATGAAGCTGTATAACCCCGACCGAAACAGCAGCAATTCCACAAATATTGTCTCGGCGGCGTATCACCCCGCTGCACGTCCAGTCCACGCAGGTGGTGCCACCCCCGCCCCACCCCACCCCAGATCAGATCAGCGATCAGACGACTTCCCGTCCGTCACACCGTACCGGCAGGACCTAGTCCACAACAGGTGGTGCCACCCCAGCCCCGCTCCAGGACAGCGGTCAGACAACTACTACCCGTCCGCCACCGGGAAACCAGGATGTCAAGGTAACTTGGCTGTATCTAGTAAATGGTAGACCTCTCGGGTAGAATTGATACGAACCAGCGAAGGATATATATGTAAAAAAAAGAAAATATACTTAACTTAGGGTGACAATGTTTCAAGTTGAGCCATTTTCACAAAGGTTTTCTGATGTCAACACGTTGAGTCAGCCCGGGAGGTGGGCAGTCGGAGCCAACCCACGGTCCGGCCGCCAGCCAAATATACAGCTGCCTATATCCGACCTTCGAAGGGCAGGGAGGGGACGAGTGTTGTAAGTCGATTCGCTCCATTCAACGCCACATGCGTGATACTAAACTAGCCCAGTGACGGACACCGGCCATAACGGACCGCAACAGCAGTGAAGAACCTTGGGTTCTTTTACAACGCATTCAACCGCTAGGTCACCCCTCCCGCCCCCTCCCGCCAGTGCGGCGCCGCACTGGTTCCAGCCGAGCTGCGGAAACAATTCGGAGCCGGCGTACAGGGACAGCCCTGGGCTATTTTGCGACCCATTCAACTGATGTCATATAGCGTCGCCAACCTCTCACGTCGATTAGTCGCGGGTGGACTCGATAATGCTGTCGGTTGTCAGATTCGAACCCACAATCTTGCGATCAAGAGTCCGACGCTCCACCAACTGAGCTACCGCGGCGCCCCGCAACAGCAGTGACGGGCCACGATGGCCATGACGGGCAGCAGCAGCTGTGACGCAGTGGCGCCGGCGCGGCAGGCGGCAGGCGGCAGGCGGCGCGGCAGGCACCGTCACGTGCCGCGTCTCAGGGTCGCCGGCTCCGGCCGGCTGTGACGCAGCCGTGCTCAGCCGACCGTGACATGACGTCTGGACAGCTGTGTGACGGCCCCTCGGCCGGCGGTGGCGCTGCCGGTGCTTCTAAGCCGGCCGGCCGTACAGCCGGATACCCGCCAGACGGGGCGCCGGCGCCAGCGGCTCGTCACCGCCGGCCGCGCGAGCCCGCTCCGCGCCACGATTGCGATCCGAACCATAATGGAGCGTGCGCACGAAGGCCCAGTCAGTCAGAGTCAGTCAGTTCCATGCATGTGCCAGTCTCGTTCTGTCCGGTACCGTGGCAATCGGGTGCATCGTCAATGCGCACGTTTGATGATACCTGTGGCGCTATCACGACTCAGGGCCGCTATATTCCCGCTTTTGGTGGTAGCAACCAAAAGCGATGGAATCTGTGATTGAGATCCATCAGCAAGCTGTTGCCACTTTATTTTATAACAAGTTTTAACATTTCTTGTGACGCTCGAGGACGGATGGCTGCAGGTTAGCGGTCCTTTGCCATTTTTGGGGCCATTCACCCTTGTCCGAGAACACCAGACACAGCATGCGACACAGTGCACCTTCCCATGCTATTTCCACCCCGATGGCTCGAAATTCGGCGACTGGAATTGTCTGGTCGACCCCACGCCAGCTTTAGATAGTCACCAAGTTTACTAATGTCTTCGAGTCTACTAGGGCTCCTTTCGCAACCGGGGTTCGCCTTTTGAACTCATAATATTCTTACCATTCAGAATATTGGATTCAGTTAGTTATTTGGGCGCTTCGACCAGACTTGCTCATTTGCGCCCAAACATTGGAATCAGATCTCCAATATTCAGACGGCGACAGAGAAATGAGACCAGCGCTCACTACACCACTGCTAAGTTATAAATGACGATTGGGGCTTTTAGGGCGCACCAACTGCAGGCAGCTCGGACGGATTTCATTTGAAGACGGATCACATTCATCGAAAGACGTGGTGCCGGGGGCGTCGCATCCCCAACTGGAGCAGGCTCACTTCATGCCGGCTCAACCAGCGAACAAGCAATTTTAACACCCAACAACCGGGAAGTTTTATGCAAATTGGCACATGTGAGGAGAAACCAGATTTTGTTTGCATTACTGAGGCATGGGTCAGTGAGGGATATTTTGGGGATAACTTGCAGGACTATGAGATACAGGGATACAATATGTTTTCATGCAATAGGGATCCAGCAGTGAAAGGGGGTGGTGTAATGCTCTATGTGAATAGCTTATACAGTTCTCAGAAAGTAGCAGATGGGGTAAAAAATGTGTCTGTGGAGTCCATTTGGCTTGATGTTGCTATGGGAATAGGCAACAGCAATAAACTGAGGATTGGAGCTTTGTATCGACCAGGAACCTTGCCACATTCTCAGCAACTGGAGCTCGATAAGGTGATTTGTGAGGAAATCAGTAGAAACTTTCAGAGGAAATGCCTTATTCTTGGTGACTTTAATCTAAAAGGATATGAAAATGTTGGTGTTGGCTCCCCATCATGTAAACTGTTTAGGAAATGCCTTGAAGAGGACTTGTTCTTACACCAGTTTGTAATGGAACCAACCAGGCAGGGCTCATTCTTCGACCTTGTCTTCTCAGATTTAAGCGATTTAGTTCAAGACTTGACTGTAGGAGAAACTCTGGGAAGAAGTGACCATAACATAGTGAGATTTAAGGTACAAATAGCAGGGACAATCAAGGATAACTTGGCAAAGATTCCAAATTTTAACAGGGCAGACTTTGACTCCATGAGAGAGGCTTTAAGTGCCAACAAATCGGAATTATTTTTTTTTTGATTTAAATGCCTGTGAAATGTGGGAAAAGTTCAAATCTTACTTGAGGGAAATTCAGATTAGACATGTCCCCCAAAAGTAAAGGCGCAAAAGAAGGGTAGGAAAGCCAGCATGGCTTACACCAGATTTGAGGAGATCAATTAAGGCTAAGAAAGATGCATTTAGAGTATTTAAGGAAGCTTCAAATATCGTAAATCTAAGGTCGTATCAAAAAGCTAGAGATGCTGTGAAGCAGAAAACCAGAGCAGCAAGGCGGGCAAAATAATTGGATTTGGCTAGGAACTGTAATGGGGACAGTAAAAAGTTCTTTAGTTTCTACAAGCTAAGTAAAGTTTCAAGCGCAATTGGTCCACTGGAAGTAAATGGGACTATATTGAGTGAGGATGGTGAGATGGTTGAGGAGCTGAGCAAGCAGTTTAAATCAGTGTTTACGGTGGAGGATGTGACAAATTTGCCAACCGTGAACCACAGTTCAGTGACAGGTGATCAGATACACAATGTTGATTTCATTGATAGTGATGTTGTTTTCAATTATATCAGAAAAATAAAGCCAAACAAGGCAGCAGGACCTGATGGAATTTATGCTAGGGTATTGCGGGAAGCTGAAAAGGAACTGGCAATTCCACTTAGTATAATATTTTGTAGATCAGTTTCACAAAATGAAATTCCAACAGATTGGAACAGGGCAAATGTAGTTCCTATTTTCAAGAAAGGGGAAAGTTGAAAATTATAGGCCAGTAAGCCTCACATCCCTAGTCTGCAAGGTACTCAAATCAATTATCAAAGATAGAATAGTTCGTTTTCTGGAAGGAAACAGATTGATTCAAGATACTCAACATGGGTTTAGAAAAGGGAGATCGTGTCTCACAAATCTCTTGGACTTCTTAAATTTTGCTACAGAACAATTTGATCAGGGAAATCAGGTTGATGTAGCATATCTTGACTTTAGTAAGGCCATTGACAAGGTACCCCATAGACGGTTAATGATGCAGCTTCAGGTCCATGGTATGCCTACGGTCAGTAGGCATTTGATCTTATATTTTCAACTGTGATTTGACGAGAGGGCTGAAAAGCCATGACGTACATGCCTTGTTTCTACATTGCCTGGACTATGGAGACCTCAATATATGATTGATTGATTGCAGGTAGCATCCTAAAATGGATTGAGTTGTGGCTTTCAGATAGACGGCAGAGAGTGGTGCTTAATGGTACAAAGTCATCATGGCAAAATGTTCTTAGTGGAGTCCCTCAGGGGTCGGTACTGGGGCCACTGTTGTTCATTATATTTGTGAATAGCATTGAATGTGGCCTAAGCAGTAAGGTTTTGAAATATGCGGATGATTTGAAGATCTTTAGGGCAATAGCAGGACACAATGAGCAGGTTTTGCTGCAGAACGACTTAGACGAGCTTGTGAAGTGGTCCGAAAAATGGCAAATGAAGTTTAATTTTGATAAGTGCAAAGTCATGCATGTAGGTAGGCAGCATATGAAGGCGCCATACTTGATGGATGGCCAAGTACTATCTGTGACTCAGCAGGAAAAGGACTTAGGTGTTATTTTGAACACAAAATTGGGGACATCAGAACAGACCAAAGAAGCCAGGAAGAAGGCACTAAGAATGCTTGGGGCGATACAGAGGAATGTGTCATACAAAAGTGAGGAGGTCATCAGGAAGCTTTACTGTGCCACAGGCCACATTTGGAATACTGTGTCCAAGCTTGGTCCCCTAGTTATGAGAAAGATTGTTGGCTTTTAGAGAGAGTACAAAAGAGGGCAACAAAAATGGTTAATGGTATAGGCAACCTGGCATATGAGGAAAGATTGAAGAAATTGAATATGTTTTCACTTAGATATAGAAGGCTGAGAGGAGATCTCATAGAGGTTTTTAAATTTGTTCATGGTCAGGAACAGGGATATATCAGGGAAATGTTTGAATTTAACAGAAATGATGCAATTAGAGGTCATCAATTCAAAATTAAAGTTAATCACAGCAGGACAAAGTTAAGACAGTCTTTCTTCACCAACAGGGTAGTAGAACACTGGAACCAGCTGCCAGGAACAATTGTCAGTAGCAACACACTGAACATCTTTAAAAACGGCATAGACAATCATTATAAGAATAGGGGGCTTGTTTTTCTGTATTCCAGGGAGGGTTGATTGACAGATTTGGTGGGCAACTGGTTCAGTGTACAAAGTGCAACCAAGAAGGGCCCTTGTGGCTCATAGTTGCACTGTTTTTTTTTATACTTCATGTCTTTATGTGGTTTTCTGTACCTCTGAACACGATTCTGAGAGTATTAGAGCAATGGAAAGTATGGTTTTTGAGTTATTGACATTTTCTGATTTTGTAACAGGTCTCAAAAACGTGATTATTGAACAGCCATATCTCGCAAAGTTCTTCTGGTAGCGACATACGCTTGGCATATACGTTATACTTACTTTGCTAGAGTTAGACTTTGCATACAACGTATGGATATTTGGCCACGTATGCAAATATGACTACGAGATGAGGCGGGAAACACAGGTGAGCACGACAGGCGTGAAGCCCGGCGTCAACCCTCACCGGAGCAGGAGCGTCCTGAAACTGATCCTTTGTGTGGTGGAGGGGAGGGGGAGGGTGATGTTAAAAAAGCCAACTTATGTCTAAAAAATATGCAAATGTATATAGATCGTTTCTATTGATGAGTAATCTTCTATGACCTTTGTTGATGGCATGATGTTGATGGTGATGTCTGCCTCTGTTGCCTTTACGAATCAGGCAAGTGCTGCAGCCAGAAACCATAAGTGCTTTTATATATCTAAATCTCACTGATAATGCGGAACAAATAGGCAAAAGTACCACCCAATGATGTCAAACGGAAAGCGTGATGTCAGTATAATTTGTATTAAGTGTGGGTCTCCACTCGACTTTCCGAATATTAGGACACGGCAGACTGGGATCTGGACTAGACTTTTCTGGAGGTAGGAAGCTAATTTTAGCTTAGAACCTAGTTCGGCCATTGGGAACCGGATTCTTCATCTATGGGGCTTGCTTCCTAAGCACGCATCAAGGAGCACGATGTCGCTACTTCCTTGGAAAGGATGTCGATTCAGTGTTCAGTAAGTGGTATACTCCACCGGATTTCACGAACAAATTATCACCGCCTCTCGGAGAAGCGAAGAAGGGATGTTAGGAAAGATGAAACAAAAAGGTGTTTGGTTATTGGTTATTTCGATGGTTTATGAGGCACTTTATCCACGATCACGGCTAATAGCGCCGACCACACTGTTTCCGATGGGCTGCGGGTTTGGGAAATGTTCCGAGTGGTGCGAGTGTTGAACCCGGGATCTTGGTACCCAGAGCTCAACGTCTTAACCACTCGACCCCCCCCCCCCCTAAACAAAAATGTATGAACGTGGAGAGCCTCCCATCGGCGAGCTCTCGTCGGTGTGGCAAAACTGCACAGCCGCGACGCCCTCACGACCAAACGTATTCTGCGCGCGGCCGTTCACTACATACTCCTGAAAACAACTACTTGCTGAACAAAATTAATTAGGTTTCGAATTATTTCCACATAAAGACAACAATTACACAATCTGGTCAATCTGGACCAAATCTTTGCTCCCTACAACAAATACCAAGGGCAATTGACGGACAATACTGGGTACATGATAGCTCCCCATAGCTCAGCTTCAAGTATAGAGTACAGCAAGATAGAAACAAGCTAATTTTGCGTCATTTTAGTACCGCTATGCGTACACGTTGCTAAATCACAATTCTGAGACGTGCGCTTTTTAGGCAAAAACGTGCGCCATTCCATTTCAATAGTTGGATGCAGTTTGGTTCGCTATTGCGAACCAAACTGTTCAAATATTTGGGGTCCTGTTGATAAAGCACTGCACCGTTAGCATTCAGTTTGCGGACAACGAAGGCCGGACAACGAAGGCCGCACATTTGTGCCGGTTCCATTGTCTGGGAAATATCTTCCACAAGTATTTCGCACAGCACGGGACGCAGTGAGAAGGGCCGTCCCCGGAGGCGATATGATACGCCATCAGCCGGTGCTGATCTGATGTCATCAGCCGGTGCTGATCTGATACAGCATCAGACGGTGCTGATCTGGTACAGCATCAGTCGGTGCTGATCTGGTACAGCATCAGTCGGTGCTGATCTGATACAGCATCAGCCGGTGCTGATCTGATACAGCATCAGACGGTGCTGATCTGGTACAGCATCAGCCGGTGCTGATCTGGTACAGCATCAGACGGTGCTGATCTGATACGGCATCAGCCGGTGCTGATCTGATACAGCATCAGACGGTGCTGATCTGGTACAGCATCAGTCGGTGCTGATCTGGTACAGCATCAGTCGGTGCTGATCTGATACGGCATCAGCCGGTGCTGATCTGATACAGCATCAGCCGGTGCTGATCTGATACAGCATCAGCCGGTGCTGATCTGATACAGCATCAGCCGGTGCTGATCTGATACAGCATCAGCCGGTGCTGATCTGATACGGCATCAGCCGGTGCTGATCTGATACAGCATCAGCCGGTGCTGATCTGATACAGCATCAGCCGGTGCTGATCTGATACAGCATCAGCCGGTGCTGATCTGATACAGCATCAGCCGGTGCTGATCTGGTACGGTGTCAGTCGGTGCTAATCTGGTACGGCACCAGCCAGCGATACGGACGTTACCGAGCCTCGCCAGAACAAGTGCCAGCTGCTGATCGAGCTCGACCTCCGGCAGTCGGCCAACACCAGCGGCCAAATTCGATATCGGTTGGGCGTCAGGACATCTAAATCTTCAACCTTGCAGAATTAAACGCGTAGCCCGGCCAAATTATTATCATTATGCTATTCGTCTCATCAGTCATTTTTATAAATCTACAGCCTTTCCAAATATGGAAGAGAAATGAGAATATATACATAAATACATGTATATATGTATGTATATATCATGAAGTAATATTGGCAAGTGAATGAGGAAAATACCTGTGCTGTGTTGCTTCCCCAATATTCCCTAGTTTGGACACGCCCGTACCGAGCGGTGGCCACAACGCTATAGCGATATTGGGTGGAGTTTTCATGTTAAAAAATGTGCAGACTATTCACGTTGCGTCGATTACACCGCTGATCACATGGAAAAGAAGCTTCAGTTACATGCAAGTACCAACATACATGTTCAACTACACGCGAGTCCGCGTGCCAACATGGAAAATGAACAACCAGGTTTGAGATTGTGTCAGGAGCTCAAGAACCACGCCAGAATAGTTCGCCGAGTCACGGTATTTCCAAATTTAAATGGACAAAATTGGTAAATTCTCAAAAACTTCACCTTCTAGAATATTCCTTTTCAAATAGTGTCAAAATTACTTGGTTGGTCCTTTGATCTTTCACTAAGCAACAGCTCTTCATAACAAATCGTCCCATGTTGCGAGATAGGGCTTTCAAACTTGGCTCACTTAAATCAGCTGTTGCTCATATCTCACGAATTAGCAGTGGCCGTGACATTGGTAGTCTCCACTTCCGGCTCATGCTGAAATGTTCGGATGGCGGCGTCCCAGGCGGCCACTTCAAACGATCGGAACCCGGCGGGGACGAGGCACTCCACTGCACACTGGCATCAGCGAGGCGACGACACCAGATAGCCCTGCTGCCACAGCAGCGGCCGCCCAAGGCGCCTCAGATGTCCGCCGTCAAGTGATAAGATACGGGCGGGCGCGTAATCTGGCGCCAATTTGGCCCATTTAGTGCACGCGATCGGACGTTGCTCGCGGACTTGTCGGCAGCATTGTGGCGCTAGCTTTTAGTGCAATCGAGTGTTGCTGCGTTGCAAAATAACCGCTCTGTGCATAACGTAGAGCAGCATAGTTCATGGGGCTTATCATGCATACTCATCAACGAAGCTATACATCAAAATATAAGGGCGGGGGGGGGAGGCGCACGAAGCAAAGCACTCTCTGAATCGCTTGAGCCGAGAAGTGTTCCAAACAAAGCTTCCCCGGGTGGCGCGGCGACAGACGTGGAGACGGTACTTCCTGGGCGGCTGCGGCATCATCAGCAATGCACCTGTCTGCCGGTCGGCCTTGCCGCCACCGGCCCGGCCCGCACGGCACCGCCCCAAACAAGGGGAGCAGCAGGCCGGCTGCTTGGGGAGAAACAAGGCCGCGGCAGCCTTGGGCCGCGCGCTCCCCTCCCGTTACGGCAGGGGGGGAGTGACGGCCCGGCGCGTCCCCTGTCGGCCGGCACAACAACAGGGGACCGGCCGGCCGGCGGCCTTGACGGAATGACAGCTACAGCTTGGCGCCGGGCGGCGCACAAACACAGTGTTTGCGCCGGCACCGGGACCGACACTCGCGCTGGCAGCCAAACACGGCCCGCCGGGAAGCCACCGGTCGATAGGCTGATCGGACCCGACCCGACGGTGTGCGCAGCACGGTGCCCAGCCGGCTCGGCCAGCACGTGACGCTCACAAGTCACTGAGAGCGCTCCCTCGCCGCCGGCGCCACCTCCCCCCATTCTGACGGAGCGACCATGGGCGTCGCGAGCCACACAGCAGTGGAGAGGACGACACCGCGACTGTCGTCCACGCGATGACATTGTGAGGACCCCTCGCCGCCGGCGCCGCCTTCCCCCCCCATTCTGACGGAACGACCATGGGCGTCGCGAGCCACGCAGCAGTGGAGAGGACGACACCGTGACTGTCGTCCACGCGATGACATTGAGAGGACCCCTCGCCGCCGGCGCCGCCCCCCCCCATTCTGACGGAACGACCATGGGCGTCGCGAGCCACGCAGCAGTGGAGAGGACGACATCGCGACTGTCGTATAAGCGATGGCCTGATGGCGGCGATGTTGCGGCACCCTGCATCATTTGCTGACTGCTGACGACACACTGCCCAGCATTTGCCAGACTGCCCAACGTATGGCTCGTGGTCCAGCGTTGAGCCGTTCAGCATGTACCGGACAATCCGGTGACGGAAGCCCACCACACTTTGAACTACGAACAAGTCCGACAAAGCAGACGCAATAAACCCCACAAGGCGGCCTGCCGAGCCAGATACACCCAGGCGGCCTGCCGAGCCAGCTACACCGAACCAGGCGGCCTGCCGAGCCAGATACACCGAACCAGACGACCTGCCGAGCCAGATACACCGAACCAGACGACCTGCCGAGCCAGATACACGAACCAGACGACCTGCCGAGCCAGATACACCCAGGCGGCCTGCCGAGCCAGATACACCGAACCAGACGACCTGCCGAGCCAGATACACCCAGGCGGCCTGCCGGGCCAGATACACCGAACCAGGCGGCCTGCCGAGCCAGATACACCTAAATCACTCACCACATACTGCACTCGCCGAGCAAAACTAAGACCCGGCCATACTCGGCATCACCATCGCCACATGGGTAAGAGGTAGGGGAGGAGGAAGTTCTCGGGAAACACCACAGCAATCGTCCAGGCGCGTTCAAGGTGACCTCCAAAAGCCACACAAAACATATCGGAGCGATGGAGACTAACCGAACCAGTCTGATGCAATGCACCAGATCACGGCTTAAATAAACCTGTGTCGCGAACTGTACATGAGTGTCATTGCGTGAGTGCAAACACAGAGAGGGCAGGGGGTGGTCGACGCAATTTCCGGGAATCTAAACCTTCAGCACTCAGAATTGCATGGGATCAATCAACTTCAAAATCAGTTTATCACACTTGGTGTTTATACGTCATTACGCCACTACCTCACGTGTTAAAATAAGTTTTTTTTGTCGGGTGCGAGATGTCGAAAACCGCATAGTACGACGCCGAAATTAACCAATAAAACGTCGTTTCAAATATCTGAGAAATCTTTTAGCCACAATTTTGAGCCAATACTATATTTTTAAGGATATTATTGTGTTAAAAGGTGTTTTTTTGAATCTTTGGAATTTTCTTTCGGAATACCATGTTCATGAACGTGATTCGGAAGACGTGACCACTCGTTTTCGGCGCTCGTGCTTACCTCTCGGTTGTTGTTATTGGGGTTTAGGAGCGCATCAACTGCCTCTTACCTCTCGGTTGATCATAGCGATAATTTATATAATGCGCCATTCATACCGCAATGTTTTTTTGTGCCATAATATATCCATCCCTCACCGGGCGCTTCTCCGACGTGATTAAAGGGACATTCAACACTCCATGCAGTTGATTCAACACTTCTTCACGTCGAAAATACGAAAACACTACCTTTCCGCCTCTTTATCACACAGCTCACACACCAATATTATTTCACAAGAACGCCAACGGAAACGGAAGGCGGCACTGATCGGGACGTGACTGACGGATGACGTCAGGGTAATAATATTTAGTATTAGTCTAGATTCGAGTATATTTGATTATATTAGGCTACGTTAGGAACCGCTTGGGAATTTGCGCAATCGTAACGACGCGCCTATGACGTCATCGTTGAACTTGGAAAGTAACACTAGCGCCGAAAACGAGTGGTCGCATGTTCCGAATTACGTTCATAAACATAGCATTCCGAAAGAAAATTCCCAAAACACCTTTTAAGACAAATTTACCCTTTTTCGTTCGCTTTGGGATTGAGATGCCTCATATAGAGATACCTATATTAGTGATAACGACAGCAATAATACCTATGCCATCAACTGGTATTCTATAGCAGACCACATCATAGGTAATCTTTAGACATGGAATTATGCTATGTGAATGTGCTATGCTATGCTATGTGAATGTGCTTCGCCATCGAAATTAATGACTCGTGTATCGCGATCCGTAATGGTGAACGTGAACATGATACTAATAAACAATGTTGACAAGATACTGAAATAAACTGGTTAATACCAGGGACCTGACAAAAAAAAATGCTGTCCAGACACATCAGCCTTGTGCAGGAGATCACGACAGTAGCATATTCCACCCTAATTCCCAATTAAATTATCACTGACCCCACCCTCTGCACCATGACACCACTCCGATACTGTGCACAGGGAAGCGAACCTCCAACATATCCATAGGAGCCATACACTGAACTTGTGTCAGATCTAGTGCGATGCTGTTGGGGGACAAAAAATGTATTCAAATTGCAGTACCCGTCCCGCGTGAGGTACATAACTTTCCCGCTGGAGTACAGGATCCGCTCCGCCTGAGGACCTGCCCCACTGCAGATACAGGTTCCGCTCCGCTGGAAGAAGAGCCTTGGGTTCTTTTACGACGCATTAGACTACTAGGCCATGTAGCGCCGCCAACCTCTCACGCCGATTGGTCGCGGGCGGACTCGGTAATACCAACTGCTGCCGGATTCGAACCCACGATCTTATGATCTCGAACGTACTACCGACTGAGTTATCGCGACTCCCCTCTCCGCCGGAGGCACCCATTACGCAACCGTCAGCTGCTGTCCCCGGTCATCACGGGGACACGAGCGTATTATCCCCGGTCATCACGGGGACACGAGCAGAGATCCGCTATAGGACACGAGAAGGCGTGCCGCGACGCCACCGCCTCCGGCCAGCAGCGCCCCACGCCACCGCGACAAAGCAGCCGCGATGAGATCGCGCCGCGTATTATCAGACGCTTCGATTTGATCCGTCTGCTGCCGTAGAGAGTTGCACCAACGCACGGCAGCCGCACCCGGTCGCAGTTCGCTCAGCCTTATCGCCGCGAGGTCGCCCACCAGACCAATCACCGACCGTCCAGCCCGAACTCATCGCCAGCTCACATGCTTTTCGGCACTGGAAAACTGTCGTGGGCGCGAGGAGGCACCCACGAGACACGCTGTATCCCGATTGGCGGCCGCCGTAAATCCATCTGTAACATTCGGCCCAGTTTTCGGCAGCTGGCTTGTCGCAATGGCAAGGGCGCACTGCACTGTGCACCGCTACACTGATTGCCGTGCAGCGGAGGCGTGCACGAGCTGTGCAAGGGACGGGACATTTTCGGACAGCACCGAAGCAGAACGTCCGAAAAAAACCCGATCAACTGATGCCCGGAGCTTCCTGTGTTGACGTCGCCAAACTGAGTCTGATGCTGCACTCTGCTCAGTCGTCTGAAATGGCAGACCAGTTTACAGAGGAGCATCACAGCAGGTCTGACGTTACAGCGGGAGAGTTAGTTAGGTAGTTAGTTGAGAAGAAGCCAACTCGATGCCACCGATGGGCAGCCAGTGCAGGCCTGGCACAGCTGCCGTATGTGCCGGCATCGGGCACAGACAGAGCCTTGCTCTCCCGACTCCACAGCGGTGAAAACTACCTAAGACCACGGTGTCGAATAAAGAAATGCTATGACGCAAAAAGCACGCAGCAGCATTGGCAAATTTGGGGCGGAAGATGTGGAGCGCAGAACTTCTAGGGTCAAAGACAATATTGAAACTGAGCCGAGTTTTTCCAATTTTACAGCAGCGGTATGATTACGCCGGAATAAGACCCCGGTAAGGCGAACGAGCGGTAAGTAAGTAACGAGCAGTACTTCCCAGTAAGGAAGTACTGAAGGGGCAGGGCAGTCGAATTTGGCACCATGTATCTCATCCATGGTGGCAATGCCTTTCTTGTTCAAAGCCACACATCT
Organism: Ashinkailepas kermadecensis; assembly: GCA_034440615.1. NCBI lineage: Eukaryota > Metazoa > Arthropoda > Thecostraca > Neolepadidae > Ashinkailepas > Ashinkailepas kermadecensis. The sequence goes on along the minus strand of JAOTOM010004358.1, from coordinate 116,160 downwards.
TCAAGCACGTATGAAGAGCTAAAGTAACATCGGGCGCGACACATTCACCAAATTGCAGTGATAGAACAAGTCTGGCGTGCAGTCCGAAACAAAAGTAAGTCGACGGCTGCACCTACGTCACAGGTCAGAAGCATCGGCTTCCCTGCCGTAAGGTTGCAAGGTCCAAGTTCCCTGTCCAAGGGGTTGCGCCTATCCCATAGATAAGAAACATCAGGCGTCCCCGCAGAAGATTCATGGCTGCACTCATCCCACAGATAAGAAACATTAAAAATGACAAATAATTCAGATATAGATATAAAAAGCTGCAGGTCCTACTTTAGCGAACAAATCGGTTTATGAATGAAGCGCGAAAAAAGATACCACCGCTAGCCGCCAACAACCACTAATTTGCAGAAGTGCCGCCGCGAAGTGGCATGCACAGCCTTCTCAGTGCTCGCCGGGAAGTGCCTGCGGCGGTACGTTGACCTCTGACCTCGCGGTCACGTGTCTGTCGCCGGGGGCTATCGATCGGCACGGAGGGTCAGTCATGCGGACCGAAGGCATTCGCCGCACCGCCCCAACTTACGCTGAAATTGCCGAATTCGGCCGCCACTGAGCCAATTTATTTTCGCATTAGGCCACGACACTACGGACAATAGGCAGGCCAAAAGTTGAGGCTTTTACGTAAAAGTGGGCCGATCCAGAATTACTAAGTCTAATCGAGGCCCAGACATTGCAGCAACCGAAATAGAGAAATCGAGCAATGCAAACATGTCGAGGCGCAGATGCTGATGGCCCATTCCAAGCCACGTTTAAATCTGGTACACTTCTCATCAAAACCACTCCGTTTCAGCACATCGCATCAGGCCACTGCATCCCCTTCCCGCCCGGGTCTCGGTCATTCCACCTGTGGCCGCTCTACCCACCCGCCAGACTCTGCACTATCTAAATATAGCAACTGTTGACCTTGAACAGGCATGACCACAAACAAAGGTTGTAGAATGCCCAGAACACCTCGGCAAATGGAAGGCGTCTGATAAGTGGTGGGTGACGCAACATCCGCCGGTTAATAACGGAAAACCGTCTCGCTTAGTGCACAGCTGCCATCTCTGATGATGACGTCACCATCCAACATATGCGGCTGTACGAGTTATATATTTATCGCTGCATGAGCAACACCAGAAACATGGCTACCAACCATTGCGTTCCAAAATATCCGGAATTTGTAATGAAAATGAAAGTAGTGGCATATACTTGTCATGCAGTGTCGCGAGCAGTGTTGCCTGTAAATTGAGATTTCGAGCATCTGCGACTCGGCCCCAACCTTTACGCTGAAACCAACCGAATTGAAACGGTCGAAAGACAATGACTACCATGATGGTGCACATTGTTTTTGGGGACTTCGCCAATTATACCAAACAAAATTACTGAACGAACTGTTGCCCTCCTGAAAGGTGACCTACAGACACCCAGAAACATTTACAATTTGCGGAACATGGTTCAATCGTCACCCGAAAAGAAACCTGTTTCGAGGAACAAAACAGGGTTCCACAGGCGTGCATTGGTCGCGACCGATGCTCCTCGCAACTGGTGGTTTGTTTCCTCAGGGTTTGTTGCCTCAGGACGCGCCGACTGCGGGTTCAAAGCACCCATTCTGGCAACCGGCCACCGCTTCACGCGCCAATGGGTCCCAGTTGGCCGCAGGGCGCAGTGAAAAGTCATCATGCTAGTGGCCATCAGAGGCCAAGTGTGCTACGTCGACTGCAATCATCGACCGGAAAGGCCCGGCGAGCGTCTCGAGACACACGACACGTGCGCTTCGGGGAAATTGCAGAACCAATATCGACTCAGCTGACGCTCGCGAGCAGGTACGTGACACAGAGCGGGGTACGGGAGAAGTGCAGGCCATGTGGAGCCGGCCACCACGGCTGGCACGTGGCCGACGCACGCTGCGATCGTCTGTACCGCCGGTGCGAACCTGGCCCCAGCACGACCGACCTGCTCCGTCTGTACCGCCGGTGCGAACCTGGCCCTAGCACGACCGACCTGCTCCGTCTGTACCGCCGGTACGAACCTGGCCCCAGCACGACCGACCTGCTCCGTATGCCCACGTCGAGCCGGCCGCGCTGCGACACACAGGCACGGGTGACGTGCTCTGGGCGGGCTCGAATATTCGAGGTGCACACGCCCTGGACGTGAGTCACCCACGCGGCAGGATACAGGCCACTTCACCCACCCATCGGACACGCGGGCCATCCATATCACGAGACATGATGGCCAGCACTACGGGTATGGCGCACCCACACCACGTAGTATAGACATCCATACCATGCGACATGGTCATCCACATCATCGTGGGACGTGTGTAATCCATGCCCATTGACATGGCCATCCGCATCATAGGACGTGAGTAATTCATACCTAGCGACATGGTCGTCTACACTAAGGGAGTGGGTAATCCGTGCCCAGCGACATGGTCGTCCACACCAAGAGACGTAGTAACCATACCTAGCGACATGGTCGTCCACACCAAGAGACGTAGTAACCACACCTAGCGACATGGTCGTCCACATCAAGAGACGTAGTAACCATACCTAGCGACATGGTCGTCCACACCAAGAGACGTAGTAACCATACCTAGCGACATGGTCGTCCACACCAAGAGACGTGGTAACCATACCTAGCGACATGGTCGTCCACATCATAGAACGTGGGCTCACCACACCAAACTAAATTACCAAATTACCAAACTATATAACACCAAGTGCGAAGGTCACTTCCGTCACGGGATACGGGCTATCCACTTCACACAGCATGGATGGAATGGGCTATCCACCCCACATGCCGCCAAGTACGAGGCATGGGGTAAAGGCGGGATGGAGTGAGCAGCTTGTAGAGTGCGCATCAGCTGTTTCGGCTGCTTAGAAACGAGACAGCGCTGCCATTTTCCAACACGATCTCCGAGCAGCAGACGCCGGAACTCGTGCGAGATGCGAGTCTTTCGACTTGTGGGTGTGAATGAAGCTAGAGGAAAACAACTGTTTTTTTCTGATTTTGTTTTTGAAATTGCGAATGCAAGACAATATATGCTGACTGTGCACTGACTGGCTGATAAATTGATATGTGACAATGTTGGGTTAAGACAATAGGATACCTTGATCTCGCTGACATGTTGTGACCGGTGACTTGTTTCACTGCGGCGGATCTGTTTTTGAACACATTTGTCAAATTCACACGCATATCGGACACGAGTGCGCACGGACGCCTTTGTGCGTACTCTTGATTAATTGATTCATCATTGGGGTTTTAGGATGCGTCAACGCAATTGGCCCATATTGCACCCATAACAACCTTACTTACAAACACGTCACATCATCACGTACGAAAAGCAGAGATCTGGAGAAGCCAGTAATAAGCTAGCCGGGTGCATATATTATTTGAAGTCCAACCCCTATAAGGAAGCAAAAACGGCCCAATTGCGAAGAAATCTGGAATCATAGTCAACCACGTCTGCCAGCCTCAGAGTCCGGCCGAAGAGTCTGAGCCTGAGTCCGCATCCTCTGAGACTCAGAGTCCTGTCCGAAATGACGCATGCGTTCTCTCGTATATTCCGGACACACTATACTAGAACGTGGCGCATGGCCATAGTGCGCCGCCGTTGTTCGGGAAAGGCTGTGCACTCCGCGAACTTGGGAACCCAAAACATGCGGAATACCACCCAAAACATGCGGAATACCACCCATAACGTACTTACACGGGATCAAACATACACGCCGACGCCTCACTCCAGCACCACAACTCCACCACGTCGGAACTATTGACTATTGACGTCGGCACTATTCACTATTGATTATTGACGTCGGCACTACTGACTATTGCCTATTGACCTCGGCAATATTGCCTATTGAAGTCGGCACTATTGACTATTGCCTACTGACGTCGGCACTATTCGACTATTGCCTATTGACGTCGGCACTATTGTCTATTGAAGTCGGCACTATTAACTATTGCCTATTGACGTCGGTACTATTGACTATTGATTATTGACATCGGCACTACTGACTATTGCCTATTGACTATTGAAGTCGGCACTATTGCCTATTGACTATTGAAGTCGGCACTATTGACTATTGACTATTGAAGTCGGCACTATTGCTTATTGACTATTGAAGTCGGCACTATTGACTATTGACGTCGGCACGATTGCCTATTGACTATTGAAGTCGGCGCTATTGACTATTGACGTCGGCACTATTGCTTATTGACTATTGAAGTCGGCACTATTGCCTATTGACGTCGGCACGATTGCCTATTGACTATTGACGTCGGCACCGCACCGTCACCAGGTGCCGGCCGACCAGTGATCGCGCCCGGTCACGCGTCCGGCCGGCCAGTGATCTCGGTGATAGCCCATCGTGGTCTGCCGCAGGGTGAACAGCTCACGGCAGTACATGATTTATACAGGTTAATAACACCGACACGGCGAACACTAGTTTTTGCCAGTGCTTTGCCAACGCTACCAGATAGTCTCATAAATGCATGCACTTCGAGATGTTCATACGCACACGGCAAAGGTTGCATATGCTCTGCTCCATGCAATGCCCTTTACTGGATACGCCCTTACACTTCTCTCAAAACGAGGCTGACACTACGGTCAACAGAAGATAACCCAACCAAAAAAATGCGGTACAATGCCACTATCATCCAACGACCAGGCGTTCGACGATAATCCAGCTATGTCCGCAGACTTGCGAAATTGTGTGGTCCAATTACAGGTGCTGGGCCGCCCAGATAGCACAAGCTGATCACGTTGCCGGATGTCGTCGACCCGCCCCCGCAGCCGCGTCCTGACATGTAGCGGGATGGGGGTGGTTATTATGGAGATCATGCCTGCTAAAAAAGCATGCTGCCGATTTTCTGTTTTGGCTAATTCTCTGTGCTCCCTTACGCTTGAAAACTTGGTCAACAAACCGTCACGTTGCATAAGAACACACCTTCCGACAGATACTGATGATTTGAAAGCAGTTTTGGACCCGAACCCCAACTGGTGAAATACGAGCCTACCGCCCTGCCTGCAAATGGATCTGCTCGGTGTCAGTGGATGGATGGACTGCGGCGTGCCCCGGGTCACCAGCTGCAGCCGCCGGCGTCCACTGGGACGAGACTCGCCGCTCGGTCACCCCCCAGTACAGGCAGCCGCCGCTCGGTCGGCCCGGGTCGAGCACCAATTACCAGCCAAGGGACGGCTCTCGAGAGCCGACAGTGTGGCGCACGCAGCTGAGAGGAAGACGGATGGCTGACGCCCGGGCACGAGACACGTTCAGAAAGCCCCGGCAGCCGCGACCGGATGGCGACGATGGCCAGCCGGTGCGACCCCAGTCCACTGTAGTTGGCGCCGAGGGCCCGGCTGTCGACGGCCGGCGGCACTGTACACCACACCACAACCGGACACCAGTGGGACCACAGTGAACAATCTGGGTGGGGTACGACACAACGGGAGACATTTTGATATAGTACGGTAGACATTTCGCTTGGTATTTACATCTTTCGCTGAATCACATCTATCGCATTATGGAGATTCATGATGTATAAAACGAGCCATGATGATTTCCTTCAATTCCAGTTATGTGTAGTGTTGCTAGGCAATACACATAAGTAAAGCGTTATACAGTTGCATGCCAATCATACAATATGCTTTTTCATTTGCACTACAACAATCAAAGGCTTTTATTTATATCCGACGTCCAAATTAAAACGTATTTTGATACGCCCACAGACAGGAGAATCCTGACCAGCGTCCGGAGTTCGAAGACAGTTAGTCGGGAGATCCGCGACCACCACCGGGAGATCCCTGGCCGGTTGGCTTATGAGCAAGCCAATCCTAGAGCACTTTTTACACACGCTGGAGATTGTCGACCGACAGCCGACGAATCGGAGACTGACAGCCAGGGGCTTGAAATCTAGGGGCCAGGGGGACCTATATCCAGGGGCTCGGGGAGACCGACAGCCAGAGACTCGGGGGAACCTTTATCCAGGTGCTCGGAGAGACCGATACCCAAGGGCTCGGAGACGGACAGTCAGGGTGATCGAGAGGAGACCGGCAGCCAGGGGATCGAACAGACCGACAGACATGGACCCGGGGTCGATATCCAGGGGATCGAGGAGACCGACGCCAGGGGCTCGGGGAGACCGACAGCCAGGGGATCGAGGAGACCGACAGCCAGGGGATCTGGGGACCTATATCCGGGGGCTCGGGGGGACCGACACCCGGGGGATCGGGGAGATCGATATCCAGGAGATCGAGGAGGCTGATATCCAGGGGATCGGACAGACCGATAGCCAGGTGGGATGGAGAGTCAGACAGCTGGGGGATTCGAGAGTCAGATAGCCGGGATATTGGAGAGATCGACAGTCGGGGGATTGGAGAGTCGGCCAGCCGGGGGATCTGAGACAGACAGCAACCAGCCGCTGGCCGGCCCGGCACAAAAACGCCACCGTGCAAGACGGCACCGACACGAAGCCGAACAAGTGGCATGGCGCCAACAAAAAGCGCGCCTCCCCGTCTGTCGGCAAAAACGTCCACCACTGGCGGCGGCGGTGGCGGCAGCGGCAGTGAGGTGCGTCGGACTCGCCAGGAACACTCTCGACGCTCGTCAGCCTGCGGCGGGTCGACAGCACGTCAGTCTGGCTCGCACAGCTCCCGGGGTCGGGCTGGCCCGTCGCCAGCTCGGGGGGGGGGGACGACGCTGGCGGGTGCCAATAATTCTGGCCAGAGGCGGCGGCGTCAGCTCGTCCGTCAGGCGGCAGGACGGCACATGACGAATGGCGCGTCCGAGGGATGAAGCCCCACGGCGGTGCGGCGGCGCGGCCGCACGCTCCCGCCGGCCGTCGTCGTCACGTCCCCAGCGGGCGTGCCCGCGCGCTCTCCTCGTGGTCCATCAGCCGCAGCCGCAGCGTCACGTCACGTCCGCACCACCATCCAGCTCACGGTAGCGCCCCAACTCCACCGCCACCTCCCCTCAACCGTTCCATCGCACCACCTCACCGGTGGAGGCGTCTCTTCACACTCGGGTGACTCACAATGTATTTCGGTTGAGAAAATGTAACGTGAGTCGCAGACCTCACGGACAATTTTCGTCGAGGCCAGCCACTCACCCTCATCGACAAAAAGACGGAATCTGCACTCGTGCATCACACAACGCATGATGCACCAGCGATATCCGACGCTCTGGTTGCGCCAACAGAAAGCCGCGTCGGCCACAGCGCACCAGGCGGTTGCCTACACGCAGCAGCGCGGCACCGGCCGGCCGCGAGCTCCGCCGCGCCAATCATGCGCCACCTGTGGCGCCAGCTGCACCAGTTGGCGGCCTCGGCTGACACGCTCCGCTACGTCGGCCGCCCAATCGTCCACGTCATCAGATCGGACGCCGGAGAGCCCGACACTTGTCGAGCGGTCCTGGAAGCTTGGTTTGTCACGGTGGTGCCTGACTAGGAACGCACCATTCACATACTTCCACGTCCCCTGTTAGGACATTCTGACTGGGGTTGCGTCTATTTGCGACTGCCGGACCACCATCCGACCCCACCAGACTTCACCCCCCTCTCCAGTAACTCAACAATGATCAATTGTCACAGATCCCACTCACCAAACATATTAGAGGAGGCGCTCCCTCACATTCCCCAAGAGCAGTGTCCTAAAATTATAAATTTGAGTGGAGACTCATACTTAATGACAACTCCTTTGAAATCAATTTTTTACATCATTAAGTGCCACTTTTACATTTTTTGTTATAGTTTAAGGGTGACATTTCGGCCTATAAAAGTATCTATGGCTTCTTGCAGCAGCACTGCCAACTGGTAAAGGCAGCAGATACACTACTGAAATTATCGCCATCATCAAACAATCAACAAAGGTCATTAATATCACTGAATAGGTATCATCCATATACCTTTGGATATTTTTTCCCCATCATGGCCTTGTTTTACATCACCCCTTCTACTCTAACCAAAATTAATTTCAAGCACTGCCAAAGATAGTACCTGCAGTGCCAACCCCACCACGATGGAGTTGCGAACGATTGATTCGTATTCGTTAAAATGGCATTTTGGCACTGACATTCATCCAATCCACGGCCTCCTCTAAGGAATTCTAACCAGGTAGGATTTCTTGCTCATACCTAATCAGTACAATATGGCGTCACAGGTGGATCTAGCCCTCAGCTTTGGGGGGGGGACTATCGCCCGCCCCTCCCCCCCCAGTGGCATACCTAGGGTTTGCGCCATGGGAGGGGGCAAACGGATTTGGAGGGTGCCCAACCTACTACTCTTTTTGGTTTAAAGACGCCGGATTTCGACGACTATTTTTCAAGGGGGTCCTTTTTTTCTCTTTTTTTTCAATAAAAATAATTAGTGACCAACTTAATTCTCCTGTGAATGGGGTCCAATTTATCACCAATCGTTTCTGAGCCATCGGATTTCAACCCTAACTCCCCCATCCTGGTCGTCTTTTGGTATACCTTGATGTCACCTCAGACTACTGAAATTACACCTGTACAAATCACTTTAAAATGTAAACCTTTCCAATTTGAGGCATTCCAGTTCACAAAACCCGATCGCCACCAAGCCAACGTTCGTGGACGTGTTCACCGGCCTGGCGGATTCGGCACATTCGCCACACTTTGTGCGATTCTACGGTTTCAGCTAGGGTTAGTTAGTTAGTTAGTTAGTTATTTGGACTTTAGGGCGCTACGACCAGAATTGATAATTCGCGCCCATCGGCTAGGCCTCCTATGTTTTGCTAATTGCTACCAATTAGTCACGTGAAATATGTCTTGCGCCATATTTCACGTGATGGAATGTTTCGTATGGGGGTTAGCTGGGAAAATTCGATTTATTCAATTCGATTATTACTTCTCTTTTTCCCTGAATTTTAGTGCTTAAGAAATCCGCATACCCGCCGAGCTCTGATGCGCTTCACCTGTTTGGTTAAATATGCTCCCAGATTGGCTACCGCACCGAGTCCCTGACTCGGTGTTCGTGCATTTTGGACCCATTGGGTTTTTCTTTGTCTACATATGTGTTTTCGGGCTGCAGCTAATTTTTGTTAGGGGCCCGGCACATTTTTGAGACCCCGGGTCTTGCTAGGGTGTTGTTGTTTTTTGTGCACCGATGCATTTTCTTATGTGCGTTTACGAATTTCGCGATGTGTATATTTAGTGCCGGCCTTGTTTTCTTTTTTTCTCGACCATGTCGCTCTTCGCGAGCCCCAGCCTGTTTTTGAAGCACTCATGCGGTCTCATGACCCCGGTGTGCTTTGAAGGTCACCGGTGTGTTTTTAGGGCTCCCAGTGTGTTATTATTTAAGGATGCAGTACATGTTTGAAGGCTATCGCGCTTTTTGCGAGACTCGGTGCGCTTTGGAGGGCCCGTTGCCTTTTGGGCCTTCCGTCGTGCTCTTAGGGTCCTGCTGTTTATTTGGGCTCCTGATGCACATTTGTGGGGCTCCAGCACGACTTTGGGGGTTCCGGCGCAACTTTTCGGGCCCAGGCGCGTGGTTCTGGGTACCCGACGCCAGTAATCTGCACTCGACGCGTTTTTGGGAGACCTTTTCTAAATTTGCTTCAAGTCAGAATCTCTGCCTGATTTTTTTCGCACATCCGGCGCCATATTTGTGTCAAGCCACGATTATTCGAGCTCCGATACGCTTTCCGTGGCCGTATGCGATTTTTGAAGACACATGTTGCTATGTTTGGAGCTCCAGAGCCATTTTCCTGGCCCGGACAACTATTTTGTTTTGGAATACCCCCTCATTTTGGACGGTTCCAGATTTTTCTTTTCGGGTCCCGATGCGATTTTTTGGGGGGACAAGTTGTGCTTATTTGGTGACCTCAACGGCAATTTTTGGGGTCCCGACAGGAGTATTTGATGCCCGACACACATTTTTGGGGCTACCGACGAAAATTTTGGGTCCCGAGAGCGATATTTGTGGGGGAGGGTCGTCGGAAATTCGCTGAGCGCGTTGTACTTAGCTGGGATCCCAATGCGATTTTGACGGGCCCCAGTGCACTTTTCGACCCCTGTGCGTGTTTTCTGGTACCAGCTTCATTTATTTGGAGCCCCAACGCGAATTTCGAGGGCCCGATGAGAATTCTTGGGGCCCCAGCGCGATTTTTGTAGGACCCGACACGATTCTTGGGAGCCTATCCCTCTCAGGATGGAAGGAGGCATTTTTTTCCTTGGTACGCCACTGCGGCTGTTCAACGAGTATTTTTCAGCCCATGACACCTTTCAGAGTAGAAAGCCCCTGCGGATAATTTTCTTTCGGGACCTGCTCTTAATATGCCGGTGCTCGGATCGATTCGATGGTGCCGCGGTGTGATTTTTGATGGTAGCGTTCCATCTTTAGAGCCCATTGCGATATATTTTTGGGACGCGGTACAATTGTTCGGGCTCCCGATGTGATTTTTCGGTGGCTCGGCACATTTCTTTTCCGGGTCTCGACGGTTTTTGGTGGGTCATTGACGCGATTTGTGAGGCCGCAGAGTGATATTCCGGGTAAGAATTCGTATTCGGGAGGCAGCTGCGACTTTTGGAGCCCCGACGCGACCTTTTGGGCCACCAGTGTGATCCTCAATGGATGCGACGCGGCATTTGAGACATTTGAGATCCCTAGCGCAGGTTTTAGTGGCCTCGAATCGACATCCAACGTGATTTCCAGGGGCCTCGGTCAGGCTTTTGGGGTTCTGAGCGCTATTTCGAGGACAGACGTTTTGAGGCCCCCAACGTGATTTTAAGGGGCCCCGGTGCGACTCCTTGAGGTCCCTGTCCCACACTTGGAGACCCAACGTCCTTCTTAGTGGCCATTGAGCGCTCTTTTGGGCCACAATGTGATTTTCATGGGCTTCAGTGCCACTTTGGTGCCCCGGCGACATTTTGAGGGTCCCGCGACTTGTTGGGCCTTCGACGTATTTTCAGGACCCCAGAGGGAATTGTGGTGCTCCCAGCGAGATTTTTAGGGGATCCGGCGCTATTTTTTCCAACCCCGGCGCGGTTCTTGGGGGCCCCACAACCTCTGTGTGGGGGCACAGCGTTTGCCCGGGGAAAGTGGGTAGTATCGCCTGAGGGAGGAAAAACCGATGAACATTCCACCATGTAGCTCACCTTGCCATTTTTTTTTACAAAGGTAACTAGCTTCATCTGTCTATTCATTTTAGCAACATCGTAGAAAAGACCGCAAATCAATATCTCTCGTCACACGTGTCATGCGGCCTGGCTCGCGTCGCCCCGCTCCTCTGTGTTGCGTGTAAGAGACTAGTAGGTCATGTTTTTGTGATACCACCATTAATGGACCCAATTGCTGGCTTTGTAGCATGAAATTCTCACCGAAGCATTTTACATTAAAGCCTTCCTCGCCGATTGACCTCAGTATAAGTGCTGTCAACTTGCTACCTTTTATTTCTTCGTGATAAAAATGCACCATTCATTCCAAGGAAAGATCACTTCCGCTATCGGAACAATGCTAAGATTTGTTTTTGGTTGCTTTCTCCATTGAAACTCCCTTTCACTAGGTGGGATTTTTAACTCCACTAGGTGGGATTTCACGGCACTAGGTGGGACGCTTCCCACCTAGTTAACATGTTAGAGGACGCCCTGGTCCAATATGGTACGGGCTCCTTACAATGTACCACTTAGGGAACTGGCGCCAAGTAGACTGGCTATTGGCTATTGGTTTTTACGACACGTCGACCGTTGGGGGGAAGTCTTGATAATACAGCCACCACTCCTTTCGCATTCACGTCCCACGGCTGTATCAAATCCAAATTCGGCACGGCACCGACGTGTCGGCCGTTATCCACCACGCCAGTGCAGAGGCGGATACAGAGGGGGCTAAGGGGGCACGTGCCCGCATGGAAAGGTGCCACCATTCAGAACAGGGAAAGGCGCCTCCCTAGAGAGGTTCGGGTGCGCCCCACACGCAGTTCAATGAGGTTTTTTTAGCCGACGGCGCACCCGTGAGGAAGTTGCGCATCTCCAGAGAAACGCGGCGGCGGAGGCGCCCCCATCCCTGAAGATCCTAGATCCGCCCCTGCGTCAGTCTGTGCAGGCGGGCGACTGCGGTCAGTGGAGGTCGGGGCCTGCCCTGCCGAGCGTCACGTCACCACGGCGCCGTGTGACGTGACGAGGCCAGGTGTTTGCGTCCGGCCGGCAGCGGCGGCGCGTGACCTGGCCACGCAGGGCTGGCGCGCTATCACGCACAGCACGTGACGACGTCGGTCGCGCCGGCAGGTGGCGCCGCCACACGGCACGCCGCCGTAACTGCCGCCAACGGCGCAGTATGGCGAGCGATGGCCGAAGCGTGGCGCGGCGCGGCGCGGCGCGGGCCCGGGCGCGATACCACTGCTGCCGCGCGTGACCCCGCAAGTGGGGCCGGCGGCTGCTGATTGCTTGCGGTGGACGAGGGGCCTTCATTCAGGGTGCTCCTTCCAAGCAACGCCATACACCGGATGTTGAATTTCAAACCGCTTGTGGACGCGTCATTCCGTGTCGGCCGTCGTGCCATCGCCGGTGGTCGGTCGCCTTACGCCCAAGTGTGGCCGTTGGGCGTCAGACTCAATGTTAATGCGGACATTGGGGGTCTCCAGTAAATAAAGAAAACACGTTGGTTCCTGATGCCATTCAAGAACTCTCAAATATGCGTCCACGACGAGCGCGCACGGATGCTCACTGGTGTGCGCGCGAATAATATAGTTAAAATTTATGGAACTCTCCGTAAAATATAATGCGAAGGGCATTTTAAAAAGTTTGCTTGCCTTCGGATGCCAATTGCATTGCCACTTACGGCGATATATTGCGCATATTGTTACTTTGAGGATTGTCTTCTGGAACTATTGTCTGATCTTCATCCACCATAGACGGCGGGCCGCCGCCGCCGACCGCCCGCCATTCATGATATGGCAGCGCGCGAAACCATTACGTTAATGGGCTCCAACGCCAAAGTTGCATGCAGATTTTCGTATTTTAAATGATAGGCGATGTGTGTCTGACATCATTTCCGCCACCATTGGAGTTGAGGCCGACAGGTTCCTCGATGTTGTTTTAGAGCATCACACTTATGGGCGTTAAATGGAAATAACGCATCTACAACCGTGAACTTCTACACAATTTTGGTGCGGTAGATCCGATGTTGCTTGGTATTGATCAAGGTTGCAACTTCATTTTTGCCGTGCCGCCGCTCGGCGTCCCTACGGATCCTCTCGGTAGCAAATGTCGGCGTTTGACGCATATCGAGCCATGCCAGAACCTGAATAATGCCTGAAAGATATTATTCTTCGTATGGAAAAGTTAAACATGCCAGGGCTAGAAATATATAAAGGGAGTCGAGTATGGCATTAGAAGGCATCATCTGATTTTATGCCGATTTACCGAGACCATTGGAAATTAATTCGCAAATATAGAACATCTGATATACAATTTAAAGGAATACAATGCGCTGATGGGACACAGATCCTGAATTTGAGTGCAAAAATGGCAGGATTATAACTTCATGGAAGCTGTTCAAGCTGATATCGAAATGTAGCACGTTCGATTTTCGTCAAGAACATTGGAGATTGTCAGAGCTTTACACAGATGATGCATGGACGCGTATTATCACAAGAAGTTGAGTGGTCAATTGCTCCCATTTCACTTTGAGGACAAAGTGACAGGGTGAAATGATTTGATAATAAAACGAACTACACATCATAAGAGAGCTTGTTTCAATGTTGTTCAGATTGACAATTGGGAATTACTTGCACCTCCTCCTCGAGAAACTAGAATATGGCATTAATCATAGCAAGCCCACTCTGGTAGTGTTCCTTCACAAATCCACCACCAGATAGGCGCCACCGGTGCTATGTACGCTCATGACGCCTGACACTCATCCATAGCATAGCCACGTGTTGCCAGTACACAGTGCAGCCATGTATGACCAGTACAGTACAACCACGTGCAACCAGTACACAGCATAAACACGTGTGACCAGCGCACAGTACAGCCACGTGCGGCCAGTACAGTACAACCACGTGTAACCAGCGCACAGTACAGCCACGTGCGGCCAGTACACAGTACAGCCACGTGTGACCAGTACAGTACAACCACGTGCAACCAGTACACAGTATAAACACGTGTGACCAGCACACAGCACAGCCACGTGCGGCCAGTACAGTACAACCACGTGTGACCAGTACACAGTACAGCCACGTGCGACCATCACATATTACAGCCACGTATGGCAAGCACATAGTACAGCCACGTGTGACCAGTACAGTACAGCCACGTGCGGCCAGTACAGTACAACCACGTGTGACCAGTACACGTGCGACCATCACATATTACAGCCACGTATGGCAAGCACATAGTACAGCCACGTGTGACCAGTACAGTACAGCCACGTGCGGCCAGTACAGTACAACCAAGTGTGACCAGTACCATACGCACGCAGTACAGCCACGTGCGACCATCACATATTGCAGCAACGTATGGCAAGCACATAGTACAGCCACGTGTGACCAGTACAGTACAGCCACGTATAACCAGTATGGTACAGCCACGTGTGACCAGTACAGTACAGCCACGTATAACCAGTATGGTACAGCCACGTGTGACCAGCACACAACACAACCACGTGCGACCAATACAATACAGCCACGTGTGGCCAGTACACAGTACAGCCACGTGATATAAAACTATCCTCTCATTTTTCCTTTGGAAGTTGAATGGTGCTGTTTGACAATGAACTGCTCCACGACAGATCGACCAGGGCCCGGCACTCCATGTCTCAAATTTTGAGCAAAATTTGTGTACATGGTTATATTATGCCCTGAATCCACATGTGCAAATTTTACTTCGATCAGGTCAACGGTTCCGGAGTTATAGCCTCGGGCATTTCTGGAAGGTCACCCTGCAAGGTTATGTTCGGTGACCGATAACTAAGTGAATTATCAGTCAAAATATAAATATCCAGACATTTTTAAACTCGCAAAGATTCAAGGATTCTATTTCTGACAATATTTGCAATGTGTGATGAATAATAAGAGTTACCCAATGATCTCAGGTCACGTGACCTTCGGTGACCTCGATGCCCGTGAAATTTGTTTTTTAATTGACAGAATAGAAGGACCATGTTTTGGCTTGATACATAGCAAATAAAAATAGGCGTTTTTTTCTATAAATCCTTACTTGGAGAGCGCAAACTTTACCATATTTGAAGTCTTTCGAAGATTGAGCTACTAATTCGGCCGCCTCTCCGTCCAAAATCGAGATGCGGTTTGATAACACGTAGCAACGTGTTCTCTGGCATTGTGTAGATTTATGTCTTCTAATGTACTTATTTACCTCCAATATCAAATTATCTATATAAGATAAAAGGCGCCTACTGACGTCTGAAGTGGCATTGGCCTCAACTGAACTGTGGTCGGCACCAGTAGCCTGTGTTTTGTTATATCCAGTTATTTCGCTGAGTAAATGCGTCCCAATTTAGTTCGCCGAGAACACTTCCTGACATCTCTTAATGCTTGTATTCTCACAGAAAACACGACCTGTAGGGATTCATGAGGGCAATGTATATACCATGGTTACACAACCATTGTATGCTTAGAACAAACATGTATCCAACTGAGAAATAAGGAGGTACCTCACGTCACAACCATGCCCCGTCAGAAGTGCATCGAAGTACCATTTGCATATTTGAGGGCATGGAAACGATCCAAAGGTTTTGTTATATGCCCAAAGACAGATCAACACACATATCTGCAAGTAAATCTCGAAGTCAAATTTGCTCCGGTAGCAAACCATGTTTCATATGTGCACCAATTGTTTCTGTCCCGTGTCTAGCTTGTCTTTGTCCACCTATCGCGACACGTTCACGGTACGTACCTCGCCGTTCGACAATACATGTACCAAAACAGTCGTAACATCAGCAGGCGAGAACCTGTGAAATTGTTGTGTTCCCTTGGCGAGAGCTTTCGTAAAGCGACCTGCGAGGCTCGCAGTGACCTTCTCCACCTCTTCCTCCGTGACAAGGCAGCTCTGAGACAGACCTCACAATTTCTCCCAACATCGCCAGCTCTCAGAACTCCCCTTAGCTCTTAGGCGGCTCTGTTCATCCCCCAATGTTCCTCCCTAACCTCAGTAGCTTCACAGTCCGGTCCGCTCTAGGTCTCACGGGACCTCCCTACTCCTCAAGTTTTTCGGGCTGGCAATGACATTCTAGCTCTGGAATTGGCTCTCAGTATTACTCACAACGATCGCTAGCCCTTAGGGAATCTTTAGATCTCAGGGGACCCTGTTCGGCTCATAGAGACCTCTTCCAAGCCTCTTGGGCATCCCAGTCCAGTTCCATCTAGCGCTCAGTAACCATTTCCAATCGCCAGGGGTCCTCTCCAGCTGTTAGGGCCCTTCGCTGTCCTTGACAGTCTTTCTAGCTTCAAGGGCTTTCTAGCTCTGACATTGGCCATCAGTATTCCTCACAATCATTGACCTTGGGACTCTTCTTAGCTCTGGTAATTCTATTCGCCCTCAAGGGCCTTCTCATGCTGCTAGGGATCATTCCTAGTTATTGACAGCTCTCGTGGTTTCAAGTGCATTATAGCTCTGATGTTCCTCACCTCAATTGCCAGCCAGCAGGGAGTTTTTCCTCTCGGGTGGCCCTGTTTATCCATTAGGGGCCGCTCTCAACATCAGAAGAATCCCAGCCCAGTCCTCTCTGACTCTCCGGAGATCCTCTGCATCATTCAAGGCCCTCTCCTGCTTGTAGAGGGGCCCATCACAGTTCCCGATAGTCCTGTCTAGCTCTCATCTCGGGGAATTTCAGATCTGAGTTGGGCCCTCACTAGTCCTCTTCAGCTCGCATGGGTCCTGTTGATCCCCCAGGTGGCCTATCAGACCCAAAGAGAATCCCAGCCTGCTCAGACCCTCACGTGCCTGTTTATTTTTGAGCCGTAAGGGGTTATTCCAGCTGGGACTGCTCTTTTCAGCTGGTATGGGCACTCCAGCTCTCGGGCGGGTTCTCTCTTGATCTGGGACATGAGGGTGGACAATCACCCCTTTGCCTGGTCGATTTGTCCTGGAATCCCCCTGTGGTAAAATGCTCAAGATTCACTGGAAAGTGCAAGTTGATATGATGTCACAGGTTCGAATACATCCTCCGTAATCGATTACTCCAACAGTTTCCTCTGCACATCCAGGATTATAAAGCACAAATCCTACCCTGACCAAAATTCAAACCAAACTATGTCAGAAACTAGGCGAACCCAATTTGGGACGAAGAGACGAGCAGTCTGGGACGAGCAGACTTGACTGACCTCACGCCTCTGCTCCAGATGACCGAATTGCCCCGCCGCTTCACGTTCGCGACACACGAGGAAACATTTCCCAGTCACGACGGCTCGACGTTGACGTTGACGTGGACACGTGCCGCCAGGGCTCCTGTAACCTGTGTGTCACCGGGCGTGTCCGTACTGCCCACTTCCGGCAGTGCCGTGTCCGAATCAGTTTGGAAAGGGAGGCACCTGCGATACATTGACCACACCCCAGGCTCTCCCTGTGTTCGCTGAGTCCACGATGAATATTGGTTTTTGGATGCACCACTGTGCAGTGTACACCACACCAGGCATAACCACTGGCGCGCAACACTGTGTGGTGTACACCACATCAGGCATACACCACTGGCGCGTACCACTGTGTGGTGTACACCCCATTAGACATGCACCACTGGCGCGCACCACTGTGCGGTGTACACCACATCTGACATACACCACTGGTACGCGCCACTGTGTGGTGTACACCACATCAGGCACACACCACTGGCGCGCACCACTGTGCGGTGTACACCACTGACACGCGTCACTGCGTGGTGTACACCAAATCAGGCATACACCACTGTGCGGTGCACACCACATCTGACATACACCACTGGCGCGCACCACTGTGTGGTGTACACCACATCAGGCATACACCACTGTGCGGTGTACACCACATCTGACATACACCACTGGCGCGCACCACTGTGTGGTGTACACCACATCAGGCATACACCACTATGCGGTGTACACCACATCTGACATACACCACTGGCGCGCACCACTGTGTGGTGTACACCACATCAGGCATACACCACTATGCGGTGTACACCACATCTGACATACACCACTGGCGCGCACCACTGTGCGGTGTACACCACATCAGGCATACACCACTGACACGCGCCACTGCGTGGTGTACACCACATCAGGCATACATCACATCAGACAACACCCTGGCGCGCACTAAACATTGGTGGCTGTGCGCGAAGCTTCAGCAGGATAAAACTGAACAATCAAAAACCACGTCACATGCTTTTAGCAAATAGTGACGGAAATGGACAATCGGCGCTTTTCACTCTGCATTCCTCACCAAATGGAACGTGGTGGAAACGATAAGTGCTGAGCTCATTCAGCACATGGAGTAAATTTTCGCGTCAACGATCGAAGTTGCGGCAGATGCTAAGGCGTCCATTAAAGCTGGCCATCCATTTGCTCAGTCATATACTGCCCGGTACCTACTGACTGAATGTGACGTCAGGTATCGGACGCCAGCATCGACAGCGTAGACGTCGTTGGTTGGCTCAAATGCCACCGCAAAGGTTAACTAGGATCATAACGGGTGATATATACGAAGATAAAACTATGCCATAAAGCTATGCCAAAGGCGGGAGAGGCACATCAGAGGGATCGAGTTCCTACCCCATAGTGTGTGTGTGGGGGTACTCAGAAGCATTGTTCGTTTCAATCATGTCATTTGAGGCACCGTTCGTTTTCTGGAACATCTTCTGAATTTATCGATTCACGTTTGGACCATGAATTCGCATTTCACAAATCCGGAGTGAGTCCACTGCGGGTTGCTCGTGCTCAATGGAATTTCCATGCTGTCACTGCAAGCATACGTCAACACGACTGACACCGCTCACTTCATCATCGTCACAACGCGGCCGGTCAAAGCGGAGAGCCGCGTCGCCGAGGCGCCACGTGGCGCCACGTGGCACCGGAGCGCGGCACCGCGGCCGCGGCGGTGACCAACGTCGGCCGCCGACACCGCCAGCGGTGCCAGGGCGCCGCAGCACGCGCCCCTACCACAGTGGCCCGGCGCGTGTGCACGTCGCCGAACTTTCACCGACCGCCGGCCTCGACGCGCACGCATAGCGGCCTTGGCCGGCGGTAGGCCGCCATGGGCACGTGGCTCGGCGCGGCTGGCTGGAGCACTGGAGCCGTGCACGTGTGGCCGGTCGGCCTCTGGTGATGCGCAATGATGAATGGCTGTGCCAGTATAGCGAGCAGGCCGTCCGTGCACCGGCACACCGACTGGTGCGCTGGCACAGTCGCCCCGAACATGATGAATGGCTGTGCCAGTAGAGCAGGCCGCGCCGCACACCGACGCGCGCGGCACGCCCCAATATGAATGGCTGTGCCAGTATAGCGAGCAGGCCGTCCGTGCACCGGCACACCGACTGGTGCGCTGGCACAGTCGCCCCGAACATGATGAATGGCTGTGCCAGTATAGCGAGCAGGCCGTCCGTGCACCGGCACACCGACTGGTGCGCTGGCACAGTCGCCCCGAACATGTTGTCGGTATAGCCCGACCCTGGCTCGAACACGCGCCCACCAAGTTGTCCAAAACCATTGGGGCGGCTGGCAGACGGTGAATGTGTCCCTGGGTATGCTTCTCACCAGGAATTGCACATTTCCAGTGGAAGCATGCGAAATTAAAGGGGCAATGACTGCAGCATCTTGTCAGCGATGTCAATTTTCACATCTCACAGTAATTCCTCCTGTGACGGAACAAGGCTACCAACACCACACGTTTCCCACGTTCCCATATGAACAAAACAAACCCGACTGCCGAGACCGACTGGCGAGCGAGCGGCCGGCCTCATGTGGCGACACGTCCGCAGTCACGTCACGCTGCCATGGTGGCGGTCACCGCGTGCCAGTGGGCAGGCCCGGCTGTCGGGGAACCGGTCCGTCACGGCGCTGGCGCTGGCGCTGGCGCTGGCGCTGGCGCTGGCGCCGCCGCCGCCGCCGCCGACGGTTCATTCCGGCAACGGCCGCCACGGCCGGCCTGCGTTCATAACGCGGCGACCAGTCGCTGCCACCGGGTGGCCGCGACCTCCCGGAACCGTGTCCTCGGACACGGGCCGCGTGCCGACACGGCAGCCACTCCGTGCCTGCTAGCAGTGGACGCTCACTATTGTGGATGCACCCACATCTTGTGATACAATTCAATATGATGGGACTAGCTGTAATGTGGCCTGTTATATCATAACAGTTATTGCTATCACAGGTATTGTTGTTGCCATCAACAATGAAGAATGTCGTTCTATGTAACCATTCCTTCAGATGGAGTCGCTAGGAACTAAATTTAATTTGATGTGACACTGTTGTCATGGCGAAATTCAACATCCCTCGATGCTTTTTTATACATCTCAAACCTAACTAGAAACCATCATTAGGGACGCATCGACTGCGTTGGTCATACGTCTCAATTTAACATTGGTCGGCACTGGTAGGCGTTCTGCCGGCGCGGCCACTCCCCGTTCTTCAGGCGGCCGCCACCGCCCAGGACGCGAACAGCGCTCTCCGGCGCAGAGGAGCCATCCACACGCCGGTCACGTGCCGGTGCCGATTACGACGGTTCGCTGCAGGTGTACTATGGCCGGCCAGCGTACGACGCCCGACACCCGGGCGCCGGCTCAAGGGCCACGTGGCGCAGTGCGGACCCGGACCGCTGTCCACGCGACTCAGCGCGGGACAGACGAGACAAGCCAGTCTCAGTCGAGACGAGCCCAGGTGATACCGGCCGTACGGCGCAATGTCATTGTTCTCCCTCACAACGTTTACCACGATACTTATTTCTTACACAAATACATTTGTGTGTTTGCTTTCTCAAGGCCTACAACGATGCAAGCTCAGTCGCACACCTTGCATGTCCTGATGTTTTCCAATCCCATTCTTTCGTTTTCGGGGGAAGGTTTAATAATGACCCCAGCCGTTTGACCCGCTTGTAATTCTGGATCAGGAGGCCCTCCGGATTCCAGAAATGATCGTGTTCATCGTGGTCTGTTGCGGGGTTCGAAGTTTTTGCCAGCACTTCGCGAGTCAAGCAGTAAATATAGCCACCATACATCATCATGTGTGCGAGCTCAGCTAAACTGAGCCGATCCATGGGCCGGTTCTAAGTATGTCCAGATTCTAACCTAAGATGACCAGGATGACTGCCACCCAATTCGACTGAGAAGCTTTGCCCATACTACACGAATAAAATGAAAACTAAACGAACAAATTGCTGTGGTGTTGCCGGGTGGCTCGTGGTCGGTGCAGAACACCCGATCGCAGTGATGTCACGAGCGACTGGCGGCGTCACGTGCGCCGCGTCCATCGTCCATCACCCGAGACGGCCGGCCGGCCGGACAGCTCCCTCACAGCGCGCAAACTAGCCAGACGCGCGGGAAGGCACGACCAGAACCCGCCGGGGAGCCTTCAGCATACACATATACACATATACACATACACACATACAAACACACACCACACCACACACCAAAACAGACGCGCAGACGCCAGCCGACGCCACACAGCGCCTGACACTGCAAACTAAGGCGTCGCACGCGTCGGCCGAGAACCACACACATGGGGTCGTGTCGGCCGCGTCCCCTGACAGGACGGCGTGCCCGATGGCCGCACGTCATCCCGAATATCGGCAAGCACGCTCCCCAGGGATTGGACGGGTGGGCCAGATCCATCGATGGCGACATCATGAAGCGAGCGGTGGGCAGAATCAAGGGTCTATACTTCCGCTGTTTAACGTGGACGAAGAGGGAGCACACGTTCGGCCAGTAGAGATGGAAACGATGGAAGACAGGCGCTGATGGTTACCATTGTTTGTGGATGGCGTGGCACGTTTCGTGTCGTGTACTGGCGATGCTTTTAATCGATTGTGTTGTAACTAAGCTAACTTGTTGAATGGATATATCAATGTTTTATTAGGCCCATTGGCAAGATAATTTTTTTTTTCAGCACAACATGCCATTAAAATCTGTGGAATCCATAATAAAATAGAAAGGTAGTCAACAACTGCGCTATCATTGTTCCTACGGCGTCAGCTTGTAAACGCACCACTCAGTATGGGCACATTGGTATGTTGGATATGAGTGATATCACACAGTAGACCAGTAATATTTTTGGATGACAATGGAGGATGGAGAACACAACTTTTTGGCTTCGCATTATGCAGGTCAATTTTCCGCCAATCAAGGTGGTCCTCCGAAAGGTTGTGATGATGATGAATTGCTGTTTAGGGGCACGTCGACAACAAGGTCATTTTGTGCCCATTCCTCCGAAAGGTTCAAATGCGTCCCACCATCAAAATGTTCAGCGAAAGACGTCCTTTTGGGAGAAATGTGCGCTCGCTGAGTAGGTGCGATTGCACCGCTCCCGTTAAAACTTCCCGATTAGTGACACAGTCGCAGATAAATGGTGTGCCTACGATGCCTGGGCTCAACACAAATGTCCGGGCTCACCCAACTGATACCCGGTAGTACCGCTCAGGCAGTGGGCCTGGTCTACCCACTGAATAAGCCAATACTTTGTCATTTCATCCCCCTTCCACCAAATAAAGCATAATTCGTTCGTTACGTGAATTACTGTGTGCTGGGTTGGCAGACGTGAGTGATGGCGCAGTCGGTGACTGTTTTTCCACGCCATTATGGATGCCACGGTTTCTAATGACAACCTGTGCTGATTTTCGTGAAGATGCTGGGAGTCATCATTGACCGCAGCCTATCCTGGGAGGAGCACATATCCCACGTTGTCAAAAAGTGCAACTCCACCTTGTTCTGTCTCCACAATATCCGTCACCATCTCACACCCGAAGCACGCAAACTCCTAATTCAGTCTCACGTCTTTCCATACATCCTATACTGCCTCACTGTATGGGGCGGGGCTGCCCAATGTCACCTTGGACGAGTGCAGAAGGCGATCAATTTCGGGGCTAGGATCGTCGTAGGGGCTCGTCGTCGTGATCATATCTCGCCGACAGTGGCAACGCTGGGCTGGCGCAGTGTCCGTGACCTCATCACCCACCGCGACAACATCGCCGTGTTCAGGGCCCTGAATGATCCGCGAGCCCCCGAGGCGATCCGTTCTCTGTTCCGCCGGCGGTCGGATGTCTCCCGGCGCTCCACTCGTGCGACGGTGGCTGGGGCACTGGAGCCACCGCCTTTCCGCCTCAGCATGTCACGTAGAACCTTCTCCTTCCGAGCAGCCTCGGCCTGGAACCTACTGCCGCCGGCCACTTCCGCTTCTCGGACACGGGGCGAGTTCGTCGCGATGCTGAACAACGTCTTATAAATTGACTTCACGTGTTCGGTTTTCCCCTGTATACTGTTGTCTTGCCGCTTTCATTTTTGCTCATGTTTGTGAAATGTATCTGACTGTATTCTGACACAAACCAAATATTAATCCATTTTATGGAATCGGTTTGTTAAATCTCGCAAATACTGATCAATAAAGGATCTTACTGTTGTCCCAGATTCGATAATTCAGCACTTCCCTTCAATGCATTGGCGTAATTCCTGCGTCACAAGCCCATACATCATAAATCGTACCGTGCCTAAATCCGTCATATCGCAATCGCTACAAAATAGCACACGGCACCAGGAGCGCAACAATGGTTTGCATACAATGGAAGCCAATCGACGTATGTCTCTAACTGCGTCACAGGTCGCCCAACTGCCACTTCACCCATGTCTAAACAACGCCAGTACAGGCCCATGATTGGGTGGACTCCTGCGCTTGTTCTGAGGTGTGCTTTGTACGGACCTATTTACATTTGCATTAGCTGATACGTCATTTGGGATTAGGGGCGAATCAACTGCGTTGGTCATACAGCGCCCATACATTTACAATTCAGTTAGGTGGAAAATATGTAGCCTATGGTGTTGCTTTATGGTTGTATTATATTTTGGATATTCCAATACAAAATATTGAGAGATATGGCATAAGTGAGGGAAAACAGAGCAGTCTGAAACTGGGATAGCGTGATTCGGTGACTTCCTGGGCCTGTAAGTGAATTGCATTTCCAGTATTCGATAAATTTTGCATTCAGCATGAAGCTACAAACCCGTGGGTGACAATGAATTGGTTTGGCGGAGACGAACCGAAGAGGCTGAATTAAACAAACGATGGTACGTGTGTGAGGGGGAGGGGGTAGATTACGTGCAAAGGTTGATAATGACGTTTTGGACATGAAAGTAAGAGGAAGACAGATGATACAAAAGTGAATGGCAGCACGGGGTTAGTGCTCGAAGAAAAAAAAAATGGTCCAAACAATGGATCGATTGGCTGTTTGGGTTTGCAGGCGCGTCGATAACATGGCCATTTAGCAGCCATTTTGTCACAACAAGAACACATCAGCACCCAGGAGGCGCGTGAACCATCTCATGGAGTTTGGGGAGGAGTAAAGTATTTTGAAGGTATTTTCGTTTGATGCATCGCCTACAGGTTCATTTTAAAACCCATCCCAAATTGGGGGCACCTGTTCCCTCCCCTTCCTGTTTCTACAGCACTGCCCGCACGAGAAGCCGTGTCGGCGCGAGACAAAAACAACACGAGGACAACCCATGTCCACCGAACCAAAGGCCTCTCCGAGCCACATCCGGCTGGTATCCAGTCGGGTCACGTGATGGGCTGGGCAGACCACCCAAAGGGTCTGTATTCTACGACCGGGTGGCTGTATCGACCCGGGCCGTTACTGTGTCGGTGGCGGTGGCGAGGGTTTTCATAAAACTGGGCCGGACTGGGCTAAACTGGGCCGGTTGTGTGTTGGTGCCGGCGCCGCCTGCGGGTGGTCTCCGGGCGGCCATTATTGCTGGCTGCGGCTGTTTGTTGGACAAACAGCCGCTGCCGCCGCTGTCGCCGCGCCAGCAACGACTGCGAACTGGGCTGCTACGAGCTGCGTCAATCGACAGCGGCGCCGCGCCAGCAGCGGCTGCGCAGTGGGCTGCTGCGAGCAGCGCTGCGTCAGTCGACAGTGGCGCCGCGCCAGCAGCGACTGCGCAGTGGGCTGCTGCGAGCTGCGTCAGTCGACAGTGGCGCCGATGCCGCCGACCATGACGGCCGGGCTGACATCCCAGGCTACATGGACACCAGAAAGCAAATGCTAAGCTGGATGGTATCAATCGAAGTGTTTAGACCGGTTCGTTCGGGGCGTTTACATGCGATTGTTGGTTTGGCAACGCATTATCTGCTTTAGGAAATGCGGAAGTAATTAGAATGCATGAACGTATTTTGCCAAATCTGGCGCATTCCACAGGCTGTCGGCAGTAACAGGTGTGATGGTGAGGTCAAGGCTTGAGAAGACATGCTAGCTCAGTGATCAAGCCACGAAACTTCTCGCCGAAGTAAACGCCTTCCCTCCCTTCCAGCTGTCTCGTAGGTGTTCTTCCCAGGGCATCTACGGGAAGCTCAGTCCCTCCGGGTGACGTCAGACAGCCATCCGTACCACGAGTTGGTTGTTAGCCGGACTAGCCGGCTGCCGCCACTAGTCTGTTGCTCGCCGGATTAGCCGGCGCAGCTTCCCCCCCTCCCCCCACACACACACTCCCCTCGGCCCAGCGGTGCTCTCGGGCGCCGTCGGGAAACCGAGTTGTATCGGCGGCCAACCTCGATTGTTTTGTGTTCCACCCCTCCTTATAGGTTAGAGTATGTTAGAGGTATCTTTCTGATTTAATGGATCGGGCTAGCGTTCGCAGAACGTGACTGCCCCCGCTTCTGACCGACTTTCCCATCCCTCCAAATGCTGTCTTTCTCCCCCCTTTTGCACGACAGCTCGCTTCACGCTTTTCCTCGCAGCACCCTATCAGGGTGCCTTTCTTGTCTGCACCCCTCAGGGCGCCCTTCTCTCCACACACTCACTCCTCCCCTCTCCTCTCCGGGTATCAACCCCGCTCCGGTATGCCCGGGGATCCCCGCCCCCTCGGGAGGACGGCGGGCGCCGACCGCGGCCGGGTGCACGCCTGCCCCCTCCCCAGGACCCCTCTGAGGGTGAGTCTTTCCTCATCCTAACAAGGATCGAGGGCTCGTGGGCCCGTATCTCCCCCTTCGCGATCGCGAGGGAGCTGGATGGGTGGATCGGTGGAGTGGTCTCCGCCAAGGTCCTCCGCTCCGGCTCCCTGCTGGTGCAGGTGAGGGAGGCCTCCCATGCCCGTATGCTTCTCAGTGTCCGCAGATTCCTCGGCGCCGACACCGCCGTGGAGTTAGCCGACCGGCTAACCCTCACCTTCACCACCGCACACGCCCCCGAGCTCGCGGAGCTGTCTGAGGAGGAGCTCCTTGCGGAGCTCGTGTCTGTGAGGTGACCCGTCTCGGCCGCCGACCCAGACCTGGCCCTGTCCTTAAGCTGGGCTTCAGGACCCTGACCCCGCCCACTCAGATCATGGCGGGCTATCTCAGGGTTGCACTCAGCCCCTGGACCCCGTCCCCAGCCCGCTGCGCGTTCTGCCAGCGCTACGGGCACCGGAGTCGGGCGTGCCGAGCCAAGGCCCCAGTCTGCGGCCGTTGTGCCGAGGGACACCCCACCGAATCCCGCTCCAATATCGAGCAGCGATGTGCGGCTTGCCAGGGGCCTCGCCCTGGGGGGGGGGGGGGACGAGTGGTCTAGGGGTAAGATGCTCGTCTCACAATCGAAAGGTTGTGGGTTCGAGTCTCACCTGTCGCTACTCTTCGCCCGCGACCAATCGGCGTGAGAGATTGGCGACGCTACATGACTCAACGGTCGACGTGTCGTAAAACCAATAACCAACCAGAGGCCTCGCCCTGTCTCGTCCCCCAGGTGCCCGGCCTGGTTAGATGCCAAGGAGAGGCAGGCACGTCGCCTCGCTATTCATCGAGGAACACCATCCTCGCCCCCACCAGCCGTATGGTCCCGGCCCCGGTTGGTCCCTCTGTGGCCGACCTCAGCAGAGGCGGCTCGCCCCGACCACCGCGCCTGACCCTTCCCCCTCCTCCCAACCTCACCCGCCGGCCACGCGCCCCGCCCACATAGCGGGCTCTACCATCTCCCGGCCCCTGCACCGCCAACAGGTCGCCCCGCCCCCGCGGACCCCTCCGACGCTTGGCCCCCTCTACCGCCAGGCAGCGCCGCCGCCGGCCGCACGCCCCGCTCCCATCGCGGGCTGCTCTGACGCCCCCCCCCTCACCGCCACCAGGCCGCTCCGCCCACCAAGGCAAGGGCCTCATACACGCCGCCCCCCCAGGGCTGCCTCCCCTCCCTGTGCCCAGAGGTCAGCCACCCCTCCCGTCCCCATAGCCCGGACCCCCTGGGAATCCAGAGCCTCCCTCTTCTTCACCGGGTCGTCCGACTCATACGAGACGGACGACTCCGTCACGCCCTCCGCGCGTCAAATTACTACTCAATTGGGGTTGACGCACCCAAAAAGCAATACCTGAACTTCAACTTCCCTCCGACCATTCTCCTTGTCCATAAGGAAGTAGGTAATACGAGAACAAATACAAAACCACGCGATACGGAGATGGGTCGCGTTTTTGTTTTCGGCGTAAATCGAAATCAAATCCGTCCCCATTACCTAAACCTTCTGGGGGAAGGATTTCAGGCGGCGCTGAATTCAAATTTCCCGACCGTCTGATAAGCGTTTTCATGACACGGCAAATGCGACCCTGCGCAGTTTAAGGTTGAACTTCGAATTATCGCGGCCCATGTAAACTGCGTAACTACCGCAGTCTGTTCAGTGTCAACATGGCCGCCCCCGGCGACAATGCCGTTGCTCATCCAGGTGGGTGTCCATACTCCCCGCGGCCAGTGCCACTTGTCGAGGTGTCGATGCCACCCATTTCGGTGGATGTCAACACCGCCACTGGGTCGGGTCAGATTCGGATCCGGTGCGTGTCAACAACACACCTCCAGGGGAAGCAATAATGCCACCTGCTCCGGTGGGTGACAGTATCACCCGCTTTCAGGAAGTGTTGATACCACCCATCCCAACGGGCGGAAATACCACCCATCCCCAGTGGATTGTCGATGCCATCCATCCTCATACATGGAGTGTCAGTAAACACCACCAATTCCAGTAAGGAAGTGTCCATACCCGGGAAGGACGCAGATCAATACAGTCCCCACTCCCAGGGCGAGCAACGTACATGTTCCCACTCAGGGAGAGTGCCAATGCCATCTACTCTTGGGGAGGAACAGCATCAACACCACCCACTGATGATGGCAAAACAGTGAATAAGACCAAACTTAAAGACCAAGCTGAAAGAGTTGGTGCCATCCGACAGTGCGTGGCCTGCACCGATTAGTGATGCAAATCGCCAAAACTGCATTCCGCCCGTACGGTTAATGGCGTCCACTTCCACGACTGCGCCAAGTCGGAGGCGACTCGTGATGTTGAGAGTTCCAGAGCCGTGTTGCACCGGCGGGTACGGTTAGCGACGCCCCTCCACGACTGCACCCAGGCGGCCCCGATTCGTGACACACTCGGAGGGGCATGCGGCCGGCCGGCAGCACATAGTGCTGTCAGCCCGCGGAAGTGCACCCAGCCTCCACAAATTAGTGATGCTAACCTCCAGAATTACACCAGGCCGGTACCAATTAGTGATGCCAATATTCAGAATTGCACCCAATCCGCATCGACGTCCGCCGCGGCCACTGGCTTCCATACTTCTATTGATTGAGTTGGAGCTTAGGGGCGCATCGACTGCGCCGGTCATGTAGCGCCTATTGCTTGAGTATCTGGGCTTAAGGGCGCACCGACTACAAGGTCATTTTACGCCCAACTATTAATTGTTCGAGACGTGACTATACATCAACTGCACTATGCGCACCCTTGGTACATAATGACTGATGTTAAAGTCTCGAGTAGATAGCGTACAAATTAAAATAGAAAGGAAACTGAAGAGCTTAACGGATTCAACAGCCTGCGATTTATCACCTAAACACGGCTGAGAGGGAGTGAGTTTGGTCATTCCCGAAATGACTTCGACACTCCAAGGATAACATTGGACATGAAATCAGGATGTGACGAACTGTTTGCACTGTACCACATCTGAGACACAATGGCTTATTCCCACCACTGAGTATGTAACCATGGGTGGTGCAAGTATGGCCCGTGCCAAGACGGCTCATTCCCCCTGTCGTGGCATCGAAGGGACATCTCTACATCGTGGGTAGAATAGGATTGAATGTTCCGGATGCATAGTACATCATGCATACATCATGTTCCATCGTACATATGATGCATAGGCAAACCATGTGTCAGAGAACACAGGGAGTTTATTCTGACGGTCTACCCCGGTTCTCTCGCAGCGACAGTAAGGCTCTGCTTTTCCACTCGCCACGCGTCGACAGCGGCAGCTGCTCGCTTTAGGCGTGCAGAGTGCGTCACGCAGAGTGCGTCACACAGCGTCGTCCGGGCTGCGCCGGGGCTCCGTGCCGTTTTTAGAGGTTCCGGGACTGTTTGCAGGCGGCGTCGAAAGCCGCTCTCAGCGACGCCATTCGAAGGCGACGGTGGGACTGGGACTCGCTGAAAGACGCGCCCCGCGATTGGATTCCCGGCCGCTAGTCGCCGTCTTCAGATGCACAAAAGGAGGTGACGCAGGCCAACTTTCACCGAACGGGACTGGATCGAACGTCGGGCTCGCAAGAAAAACACCGCATACACCCCGAGGATGGCCGCCACTGGCAGTTTGGAAGTGAAATTTAGGCGCGTCATGTGCGTCATTGGAACGAGCGAATGATACCGCATGCTGGCAACGTGGAGCAACGGCGGCATGTCAGGAGCACACACGTGTTTATTGCTGGGAAAACGCCAAATGCAAGTTCCTAACGCGGAACCTGGTACAAGGCAAATTGAGCTTTTCCATTTAGCAAGTTTATGTTCGTTGCTAAGAAGACATCGGACAAGTTCGCCCAGATTTTCACGCTGTTGTTTGCTTCTCACATCACCAAATATACCTGTAAGACTTAGTCCACACCATAGTAAGCATCGCCGGGCTTTTCCTTCAAGGTCGTCGTCCATCGCAGCGCACACAGGGCAGGGCTTCTGTCTCACCGTAGCCGAAGGATTGCGGGTTCGAGGCCCACTGACTGCGCGAATTTCCGGTTCACCATGAACATTCGGCGTGAAGGTTGCGATGCTATACAGCAAACCAGTCGAGTGCGCCGCAAACGAAACCAAGACTCACTTCTTGGCCTAGCTATACATCCGGGTGTATCGATGGCAACATCTGTTTATCTCGCAGCAAACTGCGATGGGCTATGTCTCCAGGATCCCGAGCACCTCCGGATCCATAATCACACACCTGTCATGGCCTCCTGCACAAGGGTGATGTATCTTGAGAGTAAATGTCTTTGCCTGACATAAACTGGCATTATCCAGTTCATGTCAGCATCCTGCCAGCCCTGCTCTAATCAATAACCAGAGCTCGCGGTCAAGTTTCAGTGGCTTCGCTGCCGCACGTATCGCCATCCTCTGGTAAAATTATCACATCAGACACCTGTAGATTTCTCGTCTGCCATGTTATTGGGAACCGATATACCACGACGGGCCTCGCACACAGGCGCACCAGTAAACTAACCCGGAAGTGGTGTAGGGAAGTAGATTGTGTGCTCATGTGCCAGTGACATTTTCGGCTATTCAGGTAATCTTGGCTTTAAAGCGAGTAAATGCGACCGGTGGCCATTGCCAGCTAGTAATCGATGACATAAGGTACGAGTCCAGTGTTGGAAATATGGCCCGTTTTGGAACTTTGGCCATCCAAAGAATACCACACTCCCCAAAAATATCCACTCCTTACATTGCGAGATGTCAAGAAGAGATGTTTAAACAACAATTCAAACTAGCTGTCATAATCCAATAGTATTATTGGATTGTGATGAAGCAGAGGGAGCAGCATTCTCCAAGGGCCTATAACATATGGCAACCTATGGCTGATTATGAAATCCACTTCTAGTTCTGGTGCTCTTCATCTTGTCTAGCCAGATTGTGTCAATGACACAGCAACTTGGCACCATCACTGAGGGTGATGCACATGTGTTATCTCAGGTGAGCTGCAGTAACATTCCAAGATGATGCAGAAATGGAACAGAAAATTAGAGGCAAGCAAGACTGGAAGAGTGCCAGCTTGCTAGCATGAACAACAGATGACAACAGATGCTGAAGTCTAGATCACTCTACAGTATGCATGCAACAATAATACCAATGTATATGCTTCATGTAATGGCGCAGGTGGTGTGTAATTCTTTGCTACATGTGAGTTAATAAACAGCCATGCCTTGCTGTATACATTCCCCATTTGTAAAAAATGCTCCGACCAGAAGTGCTCAGAAGAATGCGAGGCCAAAAACAGAACTGGAGAACTAGAGTAGCCCCTACACAACTGGTAAAGCACATATGCAACCATTTCCCCAAAATATTGGTGGGCACAAATCAAAGTTGGCACGCACTATTTTGCCATGACATAGGAATGTTCAGGAAGTCAGAGGGACGAAAAAACTAATAACCGAGTTCAGTGGGGGATGTGGTGGGGTGCATGCTAATCACGGGTGGAAATTTGTACACCTTTGGTGTTGCCAATGCAACATCAATAATTTCCTAATTTAACATTAGGCCTATGGTGGGGCATGGAATGAATGGATTCAAATTCAGGTTGGTAACAATATCTTGTGTTGCAGTCTTCATATGTGATTTTTAAATCCAACCATACGATGGGCGTTCTTCATAAACACTGGGTTCACGACCACTCATTTTCAATAAGGGGTATTGAGGTTTTGTAGTTCCTGAGGTGAAAGGCATGATTCTTGTTCATCATCAATTTGTTTATATATGTAAATTGGCAGCTTTAGGTAATTTTTTAGCCCTTGGAATTTCCTTTTCCGATGCAATGTTTATCAATGTGGTTAACATGATGTGATCAGTGATTTCCTCTGCAAATGCATACTTTTTATTTGGCAGGCAAAATAACACCAAGAAATTGGCTTGATGTTGGGTAATATAACATAAAAATAACGTTTAAAAGAAATAAAAATGTGACAGAACCTACCCTAACCTTCCATGGAAGAAAAATCAAATATCTGCAAAAGGAAAAATTTTCAACCAGTATATTTCTTTTAAAAATGAAAATTAAGAAACATAAACTAACATAACCTAACATGGCCTGATTTGTACTGGACGAACAAAACATTTTTGAAGTAAAATAACCATCAAATTCGAAAATTTGCCAACTTAAACGAAAATCCTACGGGGACGAGTGGTCTAGGGGTAAGATGCTCGTCTCACAATCGAAAGGTTGTGGGTTCGAGTCTCACCTGTCGCTACTCTTCGCCCGCGACCAATCGGCGTGAGAGATTGGTGACGCTACATGACTCAAAGGTCGACGTGTCGTAAAACCAATAACCAAACGAAAATCCTACATAAGCATAACTTAACCAAACCTAACACCATTCGTTTGCTACATGGAGGTAAACTGTGTAAAACCTGTCTTTTAGATACCTTAAACTTCAATAATACATTTTATCATATCAATATCACCACATACCTGAAGTTGAAATATATTGAAAATATCATGGGAAATCAATAATGAATGCATCACTTCTTGCCAATGACACAGTATGTGTATGACTTGTCCAGCACCACAGCACAGATGACTGCAAACTGTGTGAAGTTTGCATTGTTAGTGAATACTTTTTTTCTGTGATCCAGCATCAGGAGGCATGCGCTTTGTGGGATGAAACAACTGTAATGCATGCTCCTCGAATAGAAAAACAAGACTTTTATTCCTTTGTCTCAGTAAGTTGTATGCACCCCATGTCTATCATACATTATATACTCCGTAATTCCATGGACTCTAGGATTATACACTTCAAATTCAGGAATGAGAAGTGAAAATCCAACACTACGAGCCGCTGTGGCCCTAACAGATTAAAGTTATTAACGATTGAAAGATGGCACCTCCAAAGAGTACTTTCATTGCTCGCGCTCCCTATAGACCGGGAAAGCGCGCAGCAATAGAAGTGAGCGAGGTTCGCCTGCAGGCACGCATTTGGGTCGCGTGTGTAGCTCCGTAGGTGCCTCGCTCGGAGGTGCCGCGCGCATGCCCGGGCTGACCGAACTGCCAGCATGCGGCCGCCCTGGCCCAAAGGTGACACCAGGCAGCCGGCGCGCTCCATTCGGTGGGCGTCAGCGCAGAGGCTGGCGGACCAGCTGCCACCAACAACAGCTCGTGGGGGCCGCCGGCCGCGCCCAAGGCGTCGCGCCGCTCTCGCCTCCCGCCAAGGTCACGCGCCGAACGCGCCGCCGCAGCGAGGCCGACCGCGGCCGACGCCACCGCCACCGCCCGCCCACCACCGGCCGCCGGCGAATTGCCGCCCGGATTGGCTATAACGGCGGCGATCACGCCGCGTAATGAGCCGTTGTCGGCGCCGACGACGCTGACGGGCGGCCGTCAGGAATCCAGCGCCCCACGCAGTCACCGGCGACGTGGCGCCGCCGCGTGACGTCATCGCCGCCGCGTGACGTCATGGCAGGGCGCACAGCTGCAGCCGGAGCCGGGGCCGGGGCCGCGCTGGAGCCGAGTGTCGTGACGTGCAGGTGCAGACTTGTCGCAGCAGTCGGCAGCCGCCCTCAGCTAAACACGAAATACTGCCATCGCATGGTATGCTCACGGAAATTTAGATGTGGCCAAATTAAAAGGTGCTACGCGTGTGCGAGCGAGAGTTAAAGGACACAAAGCAAGCTTTTTTAACGGCACAGGCAAGATGGGCAAAATACGGCTGCCTTCGTTAAGCCCGGCTCTTCAGACATAATTATAGTTATTCAAAGACCATGCGAGGTCATTCTTATTAGGAGCAAAAAACCCCGGCACTTCCCATTGAAATAAGCGAAAACGGCGATGGTATCACTACTTAATAAACTTCACTCATCAGTACCATCTTAGCACATAGTTTCTTGAGTTATCATTAATACCTACTTGCGATGACGAGACCAAACATTAATCAGGTCTCCGGATGTTTCGTGCACCAATATTACACAAACATATCAAATGCAAGTGACCAGCGATGACCCTGAGCAGTCGCATAGATATTCAGTCGATTTCCATCGCTTTCGATTCCGATCACAGTGCAGCTATGCATTCAAATGAGATGCTTTGAATATAGAACACACATCTTGACCTTATAACGTCCGAGTTTTGCACCGGTTGGCCAGCCAATTTTGGCGCTAGACCTCCCATATATGTGCATGACAACATGAAGGTCATCTCAGAGTTTCACTTAAGAGCCAGACTTTCATTTGAGGATTTTTAGCTGTTTTGGCGCCAGAAATTCGTCAGTCGCACGACTGGGTAGCTCTTGCCACATCTGATTCCCGGTAACACGCTGTGCATCGACCCAAGCCCACCGCCGCTGACTCATTGTGGCCCCAGCCAAGGGCGTCGCCACCGGGGGGGCAGGGGGGCAGTCGCCCCCCTGCCGTCAAACAGGGGGCGCCCTTGGCTGGGGCCACAATGGAGGCCCCAGGATTGCAAAGGAGACCACATGATTGCAAAGGAGGACCCCAGGATTACAAAGGAGGCCCCCAGGATTGCAAAGGAGGCCCTCAGGATTGCAAAGGAGGCCCCCAGGATTGCAAAGGAGGCCCCAATACGGGAAGGGAGACCTCAGAAAATGAGAGAAGGCCCTAAGACGGAAGAGAAAGCCAGTGGATATGAGATGAGGTTTCGGAGACGTAAAAGCAGTCCCCGAAACGGGTAAGGTTCCACCAAGATAGAAAAGGATAATCCAGAAAAGTGTCAGGAAGCACCTAATTCGGAAGAAGACGATATAAGATTGGAAAGAGACCCTATGATGCACGAGGGAGCCCCTAAAATAGGAGAGAATGGCCATTAGATAAGAGGGATGGCTCCCAGGCGAGAAAGAAGGCTTCAAGACGGGTAAGAAGGTCCCCAGGAAATGACAAGGTAACTGAGATAGGAAAGGTTGCGTGTAATTTGGAAGAGGAGCCACCTAAGAGAGAACAGAAGTCCACCAGGAGATAAGAGGCCAACCTTAAAATGGGAAAAGATAGAATCAAAACGCGGAACAGGAGGCCCCGAAGACGTAAGAGGAGGCCCCTAATTTAAAAAAGAAAGCCCCAAAAAGAAAAAAGAGGCCCCTGCCGGACTCGAGAGGAGTCCCTCGAGATGGAGTAGGAGGTCTCCAGGGCCGAATGAGGCCCCGACGACCGGAAGGAATTCCCAGGAAATGAGAGAAGGCCCTTAAAATGGGAGTGGTAGGTAGCAGGTATGGAAGGAGGCAAGGTTTCCAAAATTGAAGATCCTCTCAAGACGGGTAAGCTTTGCGAGGACAAAGGAGGAGGCCCACGAGGCGTGGCAGGAGGCCCCTAATTTGGCAGAGGATGCCCCTGGAACATGAGAGGAAGTCCCATGCCATGTTAAAGGGGCTCCAGGATGTGGGAGGAAGCCCTCCAAAACGGGAGACGAGGACCATTGAATATGGAGGAGGGTAGGACGCACGAGGAGACGTCCAAAACCGGTAGTACCAAAAATTTGGAGGAGACCCATCGGTAGTACCAACAATTTGGTCTGGGCATCAAAAATTAACGTCGCGGCTGCCAACAATTGGCGTCTATGGCCCCACATAGGCACCGTGGGACCCCCAAAGTCCCATCAGTATCCGAAGAATAAAGCCTGAGCCCTCCAAAATCAGGAGGGATTGCAAAAAAGTCCGGGTCAGGACAATGGTTCTGGAGCACCGAACATGTCATCAGATGCCTTGACAAATCGCGTACGGCATCGAAAAACATACCGGAGCTCGAAGAAAATCGAGGTGATATACAAAAACATGGCACCAGGAACTCGAAAAATCAGGGCGGGATTCGGAAGCTAAAGAAAATTCAGAAGAGATCCACAAAAATCGCGTTGAGCCCAGATAACTGGCGTTAGGTCCCGGAACCACGCGCCTGGGCGCGATAAGTCGCGCTGGGACCCATAAAAATCGCACCGAAGCCTCAAAATCGTACTGGGGCCCCACAAATGTGCGTCAGAAGCCCCAAATAAACAGAGCGGGACCCTAAGAGCACAACGGGGACCGAAAATGCGACTGGCCCTTCAAAGCGCAGTCTCGTAAAAAGCGGCAGGGTCCGAAAACGTGCGTTGTAGCCATAACTATATATACCGGGAACACTAAAAAAAAAAAAAAAAAAAAACACCGGAAGCTCTCAAGGCACACAGGGGCCATATGACCGCACAAGGGCCTGAAAAGAGGCTGGGCCCGCAAAAAGCAACATGATCACAAAATGAACAAAAATACCGGGCACTAAGTAAACACATCGAGATCTTTGAAAGCGCCCCGACAACTAAAAAAAAATATTCGGTGCGCAAAAAAAGCAACAAAACCCTAAAACGAGCAGGGGTTTCGAAAATGCGTTGGGCCTCTAACAAAAATGAATTGAAGCCTTAGGACACATCCGTAGACGAAGAAATACGAAACGGGGCCAAAGAAGTACACTCAGGCAGGGCTTCGGTTCGGTAGCCAACCTGGAAGCATGTTTAATCAAAGATATGAGGTGCATCAAAGCTCAGCGGGTATCCGCATTTCTTCACCATAAAATATGGTAAGAAGGGAACTAATGATCGAATTTAATTAATCTAATTTTCGCAGCGAACGCCCATACGAATCATTTTATCCCGTCAGATATGGCGTAAGTCTATCATGTGGCAGCAATTAACAAAGCGTAGGAGGCCCAGCAGAATCCGTAGCATCGCACGAAGTGTGGCGAATGCGCCGAATGCGCAAGATGGGTGTGCACGTGCACTAACGTTGGCGTCGTGGCGACCGGGCACTATGAACTGGAATGTCTGAAATTGGGAAATTTTACATTTTAGTGATTTGTGCAGGTGTAATTTCAGCAGTGCGAGGTGACTTGTCAAGGAATACCAAAAGAATACATTTGAACAGGTTGTGGGAGCTAGGGTTGAAATCCGACGAATCAGAAACGACAGTGGTAGATTAGGCCCCTCCACAGGATAATTCAGTTGATCACTAATTATTTTATTCAAAAAGTTCCCCTTTGACAAAATAGTGGTCGAAATCGGAAGACTTTATTCAGTAGTTGAAACCCCTCCAAATACGTTTGCCCCCTCCCCTTGACGCAAATATGGGTGCGTCACTGGTCTCTCAATAATTTTCAGAACTTACGCCCATGGAGCAATGCCAACATTGCGGTGGTAAATTCTCCCTCACAAACATACAAAACAACACCGATGCCCCATATTAAATGGGAGGAATGATGTTTTAAAATGTATTTTCTTCCTACAAAGTTGTCTTCTGTGATTACAGCCTGCGTGATTAGAGCTTCCCAGCTTCAGTACCTTCTCAACGACATAATTTACAAAACGGTACAGCACAGCGATAACCATGGGCGTGACGGCGTGGAATTCGAAGGTTTTGCATTATTTATGCATTGTCATTGTTACATTGCTGCATTGCCATTGATGCATGGTTGTTCAATGCTTGTTCTTGCCGTGAATTTATTCGCGGAGTATTTATTATTTTAGCTTATGTGCCAAGTGTCTTGCAGCCAGCACCAAATGTTATGAATTTTTTTAAAATAAATCCCTAAGATAACGATCAGAAAACCAATTCAATCCACTTCTCGTTGTCACCTTCGCGAAATTGTTGTCAAAGGGGACTGTCGCGAGTTCGCGAAATTGTTGTCCTGGGACTGAGAAATGATCGCTTAAGTTTGTTTATGAGATCAAGCTGATGGGAATGACTAACAGTAGTGATGAACCTAGCTATATTCAGTTAAACTTGGTGAACAAAGAAGTGGGTTGATCAACGGGAGATATCTTTAAGATATGCTCAGCACGAACCCCACCAGCTCGCTACAATCTAGAGGCCAGCGGGAAGATTCTTCTCGTCGATAAAGCATAAAGATATTGGTTTGTTTTGGCACTGACGTATTTATCTACATTTGCTTATTTATACCCTGGTATGGCTCGGTTCTTAGCGAAAAAAAAAGATTCTTGCTATTGCGCTTTGCGTAAACTATATATCATGCCAAGAACAAGCAAGACATCAATATGAAATAATGTTCCCATTCGGGAACCATACTAAGAGCCTAAAAAAGCAAGAGGCCCTAACACAGTGGAGGCCCCTTTTCGGGGAGCAGGAGGCCCCCTATCAACATTGCCCCCCCTGGAAGAATTTCGTGGCGACGCCACTGGCCCCAGCACGTCCGGGGACAATCTGAGAGCAAAGACCCCAGCCAAACCCAGCGACCCGCTGCCCTGGCACCGTCTCCATCCCACCCTTCACATCCTCCTTCAGGTTCAGGCAGCCGACGCCTGGTCTAGTCGCTCCGGTTCGAACGTCGTGAGACTGCACCGCCAACAGCAGAGCGCGCCACACCGTGACGGGGCGGGCTGGCGCGGCGCGGGCTGACGAGGAGCGGGCTGGCGCGGCGCGGGCTGGCGTGGAGCAGGTGACGTGCTGGCTACGAGGAGCGGGCTAGCGTGGCGCGGGCTGACGTGGCGCGGGCTGGCGCAGTGCGGGCTGACGTGGAGCGGGCTAGCGTGGCGCGGGCTGACGTGGCACGGGCTGGCGCGGCGCGGGCTGACGCGGCGCGGGCTGGCGCAGTGCGGGCTGACGTGGAGCGGGCTAGCGCGGCGCGGGCTGGCGCGGCGCGGGCTGGCGCGGCGCGGTCTGGCGCGGCGCGGTCTGCCGCGGCGCGGGCTGACGCGGCGCGGGCTGACGCGGGCTGGCGCGGGCTGGCGCGGCGCGGGCTGGCGCGGCGCGGGCTGGCGCGGCGCGGGCTGGCGTGGAGCAGGCTGACGTGGCGCGGGCTGACGTGGCGCGGGACGATCGCCGATCTGGAGACGGCCGTGACGCCATTGGCAGCGCGCCAATATCGCCCATCGCCAGCGTGCTGTTGGTTCAGCGCGCGGGAAATCCGGCCGGCTGGCGCTGGGACGGTGCAGATTTCCCAAGATACACATCGGCCGCGTCGCGTCACTCAGACCGGGGCCGCGGCGAAACACCCGTCGCCGACGCTGACCCTAGTCTGCAGCGGCACCATAGCAGGCGACGTGCCTGATCAGGCCTGATGCATGTTGTCAGGGGCTCGAGCGCCCGGGAAGCCATAGCAGGAATGCACCGCACTTGCGGAGCTCGCAATGCATTTTGAGCAAAAATTATATGGTGTACCCCCATAGACATGATGCGAAATTTGCCTAGAGAAGAGCCGGTCGCCGAACTTGAGTCGAAATCTCGCCTATGCAACGGAGCATTCGAAGGATTGTAGCACATGTCGTTGCCAAGAAACAAACCACTGTGAAACAAAATTTCCCCCACTTCTGAAGTAGTTCTAAGCCGTGTGGTGAACAGGTCATTGCCATGGTCGCTCTTCGACACATATGCTCCCCTGGAGCAATCCGTACAACGGTCACCCTGACAGACAGCAACCATACTGTAACGGTCCCTATCCACCGGACGTGTCTGAATATAGCAGCGATGCTGCAACGGCCGGCCACCATCTTCAAAACGTACTCACAGCAGGCGCCATTTCTGACGGCTCCCGTACCAACGACGGCACGGGAGCAGCCCGGTGCGTTCGGCCGTACACAGGTCAAAACAATTAACGCCACACCATCCGGTCTACGTGGCATAATTAGTTGCCATCCTAACCTGCCTGCAACACATCACTGAACACATCACCACATCCACCATTATTTGCACTGACTAGGGCTCATCCATTGACGTCCTCGCAGCCATGCACAACACCAACCATCCCATACTCCACGCTATTCGCCATCTCTACCATCACAACCACGCTCACCTCCAACTGACTCCTCTCTGAGTCCCCGGCCACATGGGCATCTCAGTTATTTGGGCTTTAGGGCGCTTCGACCAGAATTGATCATTCGCGCATGGGCATCTCCGGCAGCGGATGGGCTCGCCCGTCGAGCAATAAACCTCCCGCCAGCCCACCGTCTCCCGGTGCCTCCTAGTGATCCGCTGTCCCTAACAAATAATTTAACAAACAATTTATTCAAAAATACATCCAGGTACGCTGGAGTCATACCTCACAATTATACCATATTGCCATACTGAACCCATCCTTTCCAAATGGCCCTCGTCCCGCCAACACACACGCACACAAGAGGTGGTCCTTGCCCGTTTCCTGCGTGGTAGTACCAGCCTGACACCCGATTACCTCCTCCAAGAAATCATCGAAAACCTTGCCGGGTGTGTGATGCGCGCAACTCTATCGCAAATGTTTGGCTTATCTGCCCGGCGTATCATTCACAACGTCGCCCCGTTTCCACTTACGTCGCGAAACATCACCTTCTACTCTCGTTACCCACCCTCTCGGTGATGAGCACCCGGAGCTCCTCGAGCTACCTTTCACTTCTCAACACAGCACAAAACTGGAACAAGTCACTTGAAGCTAAACGTTATCCTCTCCGCTGTCGCACAACATACACACACACACACACACACATAGGTTATCTCGCAACAGGCACACACACACATAGGTTATCTCGCAACAGGCAGACAGTAACTGATCGAATTTCGCAAAAACCGACGGTGTCCCCGTAAATTGCGCTTGGTTTTTTACCTTGGGGTTTTACGTTGGGGGGTTTTCGAAGCAGCTGCCCTTCGGGTTTTTCCAAATTTTAACTTCAACATACACCTACACATCCAAGGTTGCTTGGACGCCTACGGCTCGCCCTGGGCGCCGGGCCTCTGCTTCATCATCAGGTCGCGGGAGGTCAGCGGAGCTTGTCCGGATGCTCTGGTGCTGGCCACCCTCCAAATGTGTTGTCGCTTGTCATGCATGTATGTATGTATGTATGTATGCATGTTTGTGCATCTGTATGATATTTATTATTTGTGTACCCGCCCTCTACGCCCTTTCCTCGTTTTCCTTGTCTTTCACCATTTTTCTTTTCCTTGTTCGATATCACCGGATGCCACATAAGCCAGCTTAACATAGATTTGTCTCAACGTAACTAATCTCTATCGTAACGCACATTGCCATTGTATTTTTTAATAACATGACAATGCATCAACTTGGCTTTATGCTTAACACGCGCCCTGGAGGGCCTCTGAAAATTACGCGCACTGGAGGGGGCGGATTCCCCCCCCCCTAAGATCTCGGCTCCTATTAAAGCTGGAGTAACGAAATTCTCAGGGTAGATGGGTACGATAATGAGCTCTATTGTGTGCAAATTTAATGACTTTAGGTCAATATCTTGAAGGTCAAATGAGGTCACATATGTCAACATTTTATTGTTTCGTGGCTTGGCTTGTCATTGTTATGGATCGCTGTGATTGTGTTTAAATGCTCCAAAATTGGCATCAATGATGCTTTGGACATTACTAATGATGCAATACAGATGCTAGACCCGGCATTTGACCTCAGGTCACCTATATATAGCACTTTATCAGGTCAGTTACCTGTTCCAGTTACAGGAACCGGGTCGCCCGCCAGACTACTCCGTCGGCGGCTCGGCGCAATCGGCTTCGCGAAGAAAGGAGTGAAGTACATGAATAAAGTATGGAAACGCTTACGTACACAATGACAAAAGTAGTTTTCAGGATGTGTAGGGAGTAACATGCAAAGTGACATCAATCACATGAGTCATTTGCATTTATGGCAACATTCCAGTTGACCAAGTTTGGTTCCATTTAAACTGTCATGAACTTTACCTGACTTGACTCGGTGACCTAAC
The DNA here is from genome assembly GCA_034440615.1 of Ashinkailepas kermadecensis. Classification (NCBI taxonomy): domain Eukaryota; kingdom Metazoa; phylum Arthropoda; class Thecostraca; family Neolepadidae; genus Ashinkailepas; species Ashinkailepas kermadecensis. Next base: position 74,366 of record JAOTOM010004358.1, on the reverse strand, counting down.
ATGACCTTGAAGCTATGTAGCATAACAATATACATCAAACAAGTCGCTAGTGTTGCCAAGAACACTTCCCTTTTGCCAACATACGGGAAGTGCATCAGCGCCGATTTTTTGTGGTCTGGCGCTACGAAATGTTGTGACTTTAACGGCCTCTAACTAAAAAAAATCTGCCGATTTTCTTTTGTCTTGCTTTAAACGAGGCGCCGGACATTTCTAAGCAGGTACGCAAAAGAAATGGCGTATATCGACCGGTAAAATCTGGAGTTATGTACGAAAAACTGGAGGGGTGGGCCCCCCTCCAGTGCGCGTGTTAACCCACAGCTCGACGACTTCACAGCGTATACCAGCCGACAGAACCGTCAGTTTTCCTTTTTCTTAATCGGCCTTTGTGTCACTCTTTCGCTGGCACTGTCGTGGGAGTTGAGTGCAACGGCACGCGTTCGCCAAAGTGATATCAACATGAATGATGCCTACTCGAGATGCCTCCATATATTGCATAAGACTTTAAAATAGCTATTCACAAACTACATGGCGCTTCTGGAGCGAGAGCAACTACACTGGAGGCGCAGCGAAAGCGAACCGGAACAGTACTTTGCAGTCTGAAATTGCTATGAAAGCCATGGTAATTGATTTACTAACATTCGTAAAAATACATCTGCGTTCATCAAATCCTTGCAAGCAAAGTGGCGAAAAGAAAGATAGAAAGAAAACGCATGAACGTAAGAAAACATAACGGACAAGGTCCAGTAAGTGACCATAAAATAGAGAAATAGAACGTCGCTTCGTGAGATGCACTGACACCAATATTTATTGTCTGCACCTGCAGTCTACGTCGGCTAAACTATTTCTCTCTGTAATTCGCGTATTCTGTCTCCCTCTCTGGCAGGCCATTTGTGGCATGGCAGACATTTTTCCCGTAGAATCCCAGTCAGCAAGTTAAGATTAATTTGCTGCTGTCTTAGCCGACAATCAGTTGCCATTCATTTCGCCCCACACAAAACTTAAACATGCAGGCGATCGCTGTAGGCCAGATGTTCAGCCTCCCGGACACAGTCCAATGTCGCCATCAATGTCACACTTCCCGTGTGAATCCCCCAGAATTCCCCTCCATGAAACCACGAATTCCCTCCCTCACGCGCAATTCTCCAAAATCAGAACCGCTGATGAGATACCACACTCGGAAAGCCACTATGATTCTCATACGTTTAGCAGCTACATCCGCCCAGCTCAAGCCACGCGGCAGATCTTCATATCGGCAATAATGCCTGCAACAAATCGCACCTAATTATCTCCTCACGCCAGCTCAATGATGCCCTGAATAGTCATGCTGCCAAAATAGAACCTAGTTGGACAGCTGTAGCGCATCACCTAGTCGGACAGCTGTAGCGCACCATCCATGCATCGTACTGCATCAGCACACGACAGAATCTGCCGAAAACTACCGACGACGGGACACACCGGCACGTCGCCATTCCTAGTACGCCGGTAGTTCCCCCCCCCCCCCCACCCTCACCGACTGCAGCTCATCACGTTCCAAGTCACGACCGCCAAGAGGACTTCACATGCAGGGCACACGGCTGGCGGCGGGGCCGGAAAATCGGCGGCGGCAGCGGCAGCGGCAGCGGCAGCGGCAGCGGCAGCGGCAGCGGCAGCGGCAGCGGCAGCGGCAGCGGCAGCGGCAGCGGCAGCGGCAGCGGCAGCGGCAGCGGCAGCGGCAGCGGCAGCGGCAGCGGCGGCGGCGGCGGCGGCGGCAGCGGCGGCGGCAGGGATGTCGCCGATGCGCCGGAGACGTGACAGTGATTCACCAGCGCCGGCCGAGGCCTCACACGGCGGTGCCCGGTCCGGTGCTGGCCGGCCCGCGGCACCGCCGTCCGCCGCTGCTGCTGCTATCGCTGCTGCTGCCGCTGAACCCATTCCCGGACGCCCGGCGGCAGGTCGCAACAGAGTGCATTAGCACTTTCACGGTGTGAGAGACGGCGGTTCCGACGAGTTGATGCCGTGTCATCGCGGAACAAACAACAGAGTGCTAAATATTGATCACGCAACCCAGTCATCGGGAAAACAAAATTGGAGAAATTGATAAGAAGAAAACAGGAGTCTTGTGTTTTTTTTTCACGACGCATTCGAATGCTAGGCCACATAGCGTCGCCAACCTCTCACACCGATTGGTCGCGGATGGACTCCGTAATCCAGCCGGCTCCATGATTTGAACCCACGATTTGATTCGATCTTACGACCAAGAGTTGAACACCCACCCTTCCGACTGAGGTACCGCGACCTCCTTGGAGAAATGGAGGTTCAGGTTTGTCAGGGAGCCAGAATTTCGTGTTATGTCAACACCAAAAGTTGGACCCATGAAGTGACTCTCCCGCAACGGAAGTGGGTTGATGCACCGTTACCACACAGTCACGGCCGTCACGAGCGCCACTCGTCGTGGCCGGCAGGCTACAATCCATCCCACAGCCGCCCGACAATCCGCCCTAAAGCCGCCCGACAATCCGTCCCCACAGCTGCCCAAACAATCCGCCCTAAAGCCGCCCGACAATCCATCCCACAGTCGCCCGACAATCCGTCCTACAGCTGCCCAACAATCCGCCTTAAAGCCGCCCGACAATCCGTCCCACAGTCGCCAGATAATCCGCCCAACAATCCGTCCCACAGCCGCCCGACAATCCGTCCCACAGCTGCCCGACAATCCGCCCTAAAGCCGCCCGACAATCCGTCCCACAGCTGCCCAACAATCCGCCCTAAAGCCGCCCGACAATCCATCCCACAGCTGCCCAACAATCCGCCCTAAAGCCGCCCGACAATCCATCCCACAGTCGCCCGACAATCCGCCCTAAAGCCGCCCGACAATCCGTCCCACATCCGCTGGACATGACACCCGACAAAAGCTGGCCCGTGATGCAAACGACACTCGACAGGCGGTGCGCTGCGCTACCCGTCACACTGCTGACGTCCGCGCTACACAGCCATCCCTACCCTCACCCTCCCCGGTCAGGTCTGCTCTGCGTGTCACAGAGGCCAGAGGCCAACAGGTTGAATTTATGTGTCGAACTCCTTGATTTGCAGCATATAGGCCGAGGGGGGGGGGGGCGAGACACAGCCCGCTGTGGGACCGTCACCAGCCACCAGCACACAGGCCGAGACGATCGTGCCGGTACGCAGGTGCGGGCGAGGCGTCACAGCAGGCTGACGTGGCGTCATGCCCTAACTGCGTCACCCCTGCCAAGCATATCGACCTTGCAATTGCAGTGGGTGCGCTGTTTGCAGGACACGAGGCCCCTTGCTACTCGTCCCTCCCCCTCCCACGGCAAGCACGACCGTGCCCCATCCGCCAACCCGCTGACAAGAACGCTGGTCAGCTACTGGTTTCGTTGATTGATTGATGATCCGAGACTTGGGTGCAGCGATTGCACAACGCCGCGCTTCGCCAATATCAGGGCCGCGCGGCGCCAAAATCGCATCTTCCCTGTGGCAGGGACACAGTCGGAGTAGAGCGGGCGGTCGATGTGAGCAGGAGCAGCCTGACTGGCGCTGGAGAGATGTCACTCCCAAATCACCTGAAACGTCGATGCCGACGCGAAACTGAAGGCAGAGCTAACTGCTGAAAGCTTAGTCTTTGCAAAGTAAATCAACCACGCAGTTTGCAAATGCGGTATACGTAAGGATGCCGGCGATGTGCGGATGACATTAGCAACAGGACGGCCAATCTATTTCCCAGCCTAGCATCCTCATTCTGGCATTCGGAACTGTTTTATTTCAGAACGATTACGATTCATATTGGGAACACGACAATCCCCATGCTTTTTAAGCATCACATGCACCATAAATCACGCAGTAAATTAGCATCTGTGTTTCCAAACAGTGCGATCCAAAGCGGTCCAAATGTCCACATACTGTGTGTGCACGTGATCCTGCCCATCAAGAAATATGACCTAGACATTCTCCACAACAATTGCACTTTTGCCACACCAGTACACTCTGACACCAGGAACATAACTTGCACAAAAGTCCAATCCGAAAATCCTCCACTGGAGCAGATGTTGTCTTGCCGTCACGCCGATATCATTACCAACACCTTCACGCATTTCACCAAGGACAATCAAAAAGTCTGCAACTTCAAGGTGGCCGAAATTAACACGCGCACTGGAGGGGGGGGGGGCGAAATCCGCCCATCCCTCCGGATTTTTGTAAACTCCCGATTTTACCGGTTGATGTAAGCCATTTTGCGTACCTGCTAAGAAATGTCCGGCGCGTCGTTTCAAATAAGAAAAACGAAAATCGGCGGAACATTTTTCGAGTTACATGCCGTTAATTTGTTTATTAATCGTGGCGCCAGACCACAAAAATAAGTACTGATGTGCTTTCCGTAAATCGCCAAAAGGGAACTGTTCTCGGCAACACTAACGACTTGTTTAATGTATATTGCTATGCTATATAGTTTCAAGGTCGTGATAGGTCACCGAGGTCAAGTCAGGTCAAGTTCATGACAGGTCAATGGAACCAAATTTGGTCAACTGGAAGGTTGTCATAAATGCAAATGACTGTCATGCGATTCATGTCATTTTGCATGTTACTCCATACACATCCTGAAAACTACTGTTTGTGTCATTGTGAGCCTAAGCGTTTCCATACTTCATTCGTGTACTTCAGGCCTTTCTTCGTAAAGCCAATTGCGCCGGGCCGCCCGCCGGACCAGTCGGGCGGGCGGCCCGGTTCCGGTAACTGGAACTGGCAACTGACCTGATAAAGTGCTGATATATAGGTGACCTGAGGTCAAATGCCGGGTCTATCATCTGAATTGCTTCATTAGCCATGTCCTAAACATCATTGATGCCCATTTTGGAGCATTTAAACACAATCGCAGCGATCCATAACAATGTCAAGCCAAGCCACACAAAACAAGGAAAATGTGACATATGTGACCTCATTTGACCTTGACGATATTGACCTAATATCATAAAATGTGCACACATTAGAGTTCACTACCGTACCCGACTACCATGAAAATTGCGTTACTCTAGCTTTAATAGGAGCCGAGATCTCAGGGGGGGAGGTGCCCGCCTCACAATCGAGAGATTGTGGGTTCGAGTGTCACCTGTCGCTACTCTTCACCCGCGGCCAATCGGCGTGAGAGATTGGCGACGCTATATGATTGTGATATATGATATGACTCAATGGTCGAAGTGTCGTAAAACCAACAACCAACCAATCAAGGGGGCGGAATCCGCTCTCCCCCCTCCCCATCCAGTGCGCGTGTTAAACTGGCAGGATGCGGCACAGTCCACCCACAATACGGCCTAGGCGTATTAGGCTCGCTCACGGCCTAGGCGGGGGAGGGATCGACTGCAGTTTCAGATGAACAGAAATGGCTTCACCCATACGGTGAATAGATCCGACGTCACCGCGATATGGCTCCACCACCGTTACCGATCAACCGCAGAGCCTCGTATAAGATACACCACTCCTTCTCCGCGGAACAATTAGTACACCCAGCACAAATGTCGCACTTATCCAGCATAGCTGCTACACCAATCGCGGACAGCTGGTCCGAGCACGGGGTTCAAACTCACAACCAGGCACATGCAATGGACGCGCAAAGGCCAGCCGGCACAGCTATCTAAAAAAAACTTGTATCATACGGTTCTTGCACCTTTATCGCTTCTAACCCCGAAGCAATCGGCAAACTCCGGCCCTGAACCAGCTCCTGGAATAATTTTGTGTTCTTCCCACGCGATTAGGGTATTCCTTTCGCTCCCCGTTAGGTCTAAAATACATTTTCCACAATTTCAATGCAAAATTATTCGATTGATAGAAATCCCTAACCAATGTTGCACTGCATGGGTGAAGTTTTATTGTTGAATAATAGGTGGTACTAGTGCGCCACCTTAATCTCTTTAAACACAACAAATTAAGGTGGTACATTTGTGTTGGTTTTGTAATGAAAATAAAAATGTCATTTACAGAGAGAGAGAGCAATCATACTACATATGCCAATCACAATTACAGTAATCCCAGTAAATGTGCAGCGAAATATTTGGCAGCGCTTCATTATTTGACAGCGATTCTGATGTTGCGACATCAACCGAATAGCTCAAGCAATAAGCATATCATGCATTTGAGTGGCTATCGTGCCAACATTTCCATCTGATGGCACTGCTGGATTGCTTGAAGCGCCTTGTTTTTTTATTTTTATTTCTGCCAAAAGAGCAAAGATGCTATTTTAGTATTTTTAAATGTGGAGTGTGAAATCCCATATCGGAACCTCATACCAAATCACATATCGAAAACAAAGCGCATGGAAACCGCGCGAAATCAAAGCCGAGTGCCACGAAAACAGGAACGGTTTCTGTGTTACAGGGTAGATTGGCGCCAGGTGGAGGTTGGAGGTTGTGGGTGGGGATGGGGTGGGGCAGCAATGCCAGCCGGGGACACGTGGGAAGTGTCGAAGGAGGGTAGGTCGACACGTCAGCATCACTGTGCACCGGCGGCGGTGACACCGAGCGGCACCACAGGTGGTGACGATCGCGGCGCACCCCCTGTCACGGCCGACACCCCGACCGGCAGCGGTGACACCGAGCGGCACCACGGGTGGTGACGATCGCGGCGCACCCCTGTCACGGCCGACACCCCGACCGGCAGCGGTGACACCGAGCGGCACCACAGGTGGTGACGATCGCGGCGCACCCCCTGTCACGGCCGACACCCCGACCGGCAGCGGTGACACCGAGCGGCACCACGGGTGGTGACGATCGCGGCGCACCCCCTGTCACGGCCAACACCCCGACCGGCAGCGGTGACACCGAGCGGTGACACCAAGCGGCACCACAGGTGGAGACGATCGCGGCGCACCCCCTGTCACGGCCGACACCCCGACCGGCGGCGGTGACACCGAGCGGCACCACAGGTGGTGACGATCGCGGCGCACCCCCTGTCACGGCCGACATTTCGACCGACTCGGGGTTATTCTGCCAGAAAATCCAGCAGATAGCGGAACCGGTCTGAATCGGGCAATGTAACATGCATTGAAGTAAAAGACATTGATATAATCGTAATCAACAAAAATGGCAATACAATCGTATCTTGCGTTAATTGCACGTTCCTTGATCTGCGCACCGATCAGTCCCACCACATTGCAGATCGACCCCAAAGCAACAAACACGACTGCCGTTGGAAGCAACATCAACATAGTTGCGATTGCTGACGTACCCGAAATGATAAAGCCGATACTCGATACTTCGATGGTTGGTTATTGGTTTTACGACACGTCGACCGTTGAGTCATATAGCGTCGCCAATCTCTCACGCCGATTGGTCGCGGGCTCGATACTTCGATGACGATACTCTGGCCCGAGATGGTCCATAGCGAGCAGAAGCGTGACGTGGACTGCACGCGGTAGACTGGGATATGTTGGCGCGGCCGTCGTGCGAGCATTGCGTCAGCACACTGAGTCATCTGGGAAAATCTCTGTGTCTGCGGTTCTGAACGCTGACACCGATAATTCGCCAGATTATATAAATTCCCCCAAATTATCCATCTGGCAAACAAGCGCAGGGACCGGTCAGACCAAGCAGCCGGGCGCCTCGATGTACAGATCACGGAGGCGGCGCTCCGGCACGGCCTCTTGTCCGTCACTCTCGAGAATACCCACCGTTCGACAGCCAGAATACTTACAGCCCATCGTCTCCACGACAGCGGCTCCATCACCACAGCTGTGCACCGAAACAGCCGGCCCCGACGCGTCCCGGGCGAGTGGAGACACTACAGCATTCGTGTCTTCTGCTGCGGCTCGTATGCTTCGGCAGCGCAACACAGCACTCAACAGCCATGGAAAATGCTCAAAACACCGATTATCTTGAGAGTAGGAGAGCTTTGCGGCATGCAACTCGAGGCGCAACAGCACGCTCATATTCACAATCACGGACATTTCGGTCGGTGCCCATGGCAGTTTCTTCAGCACTGATAACTTGAAGACCGCTTACCATTAGGTCCGGCAGCATAAAACATGTGAAAGCGGCCTTTACCAGCTCAAAGCAGGCTAGAGCGGTCATAACTTTTCTTCGAACGGCTCCATCACCGAAGCACGTGTTCATTTACGACGCGCGAGACTGCGCCACGTCTCTGAGCGGCGGCCACCCAGCACGCCGATTGGCACGGGTGAACTGCAACACGTGATCAGCCGCGACGCGACCATTCGGTCACTTCCCCGCTCAAAACCCTCCCAGTGCCACGGCAACCATGTCAAAGGCTGGCCCACCTACCAGAAGTTCCACCAGGTGTGTGGTTTTACTCTAGCCATGCTTAGTCGTCTCATGGTTTGCAGGTTTGAAGCATTTAAAAGCAGTCTACAACGCCCGGGGAGCGTCTCCAGCTCTGCACTGGTTCGACGTTTGAGCGGCGCCGGGTGTGCCGGGTGTGCCGGGTGTGCCGCCAGCGCGGTGGCGCCGCGGCGCCCCACACCGCCGATAGCGACGCACTGCTGTCGCTGCGTCGCTATCGTTGTCGCTGCAGCGCCGCCCGGACGATAAGCGCCGGGGACGGCGGCGCAGAGACGCACTACCGCCCATAAACACGCCGACCGAATCCGGGTCACCCGCCAGGCGAATAAACTCCTCCACCCCGGGGATTACGTGCTGGAGGTCAATTGGCTGAGAAGGCGTGTCCCAGCGGCCGGCGTGGCGGCGATGAGCCGCGGTCCAGCTCCGGCGAGCAATACCAGCCAAATACGGCACAACGCCCAATAGTATTACGGGGCGCTCACGTGCGGCAAGATACACGATCAGCTGCACCCAGATGTCACGTCCGCCGGTGGACATGACGCGCCGGCGTGGTCGTGCAGAGATGGCGAGCGACGGGTGCGCGGAGAGAGTGACGGAGGCGACGACAGAGCGGAGCGGGACGGAGACCGGAGCGGCAGCGCCGGAAGACGCGGCGGCGGCGGCGGCGGCGGCGGCCGCTATTGATTCCTGTGATCTATAGAACTCGACGGCAGCGGGCAGCGGCGGACGGACCATTAGGCGGTATTCAGCGCGCCGTGTGTATTCAGCCGAGTCCGGGGCACGTGCCGATGTGGACCAGCGTCGAACTGCATATAGACGCCGCTGCCGGCCGGCCATCTCGTGCCGACAAAATTGGTCAGATTGGTGCCGAGTGCGGACAACAGCCCGCTCGCGCTCGCCGGCCGCCGGCACTGAAAGTCGGCGGGAAGTCGCCGCCGCAGTCGCAGTCGCAGCCGCAGTCGCAGTCGCAGCCGCAGCCGCAGCCGCAGCCGCAGCCGCAGCCGCCGTCGCAGCCGCATCCGCATCCGCATCCCCGCAGCCGCAGCCGCAGCCGCAGCCGCAGCCGCAGCCGCAGCCGCAGCCGCAGCCGCAGCCGCAGCCGCAGCCGCAGCCGCAGTCGCAGCCGCAACCGTAGTCGGCTGCAGGCATTTCCAGCATGTGGCGGGGCTCCAGGCAGCCACCTTCAGCCTCGGCTACTTCTGAATCGAATCAAGTCTGCAGTGCGCAGAGCCGGCCGCCGCTCGCAGCGGCTGCGCAGCGTTTTGCCGGAACTCCGGATACGGCCCGATCTGCGCGGCCGTTCAGCAGGCGGCCGAAAGTTGGCGCCGCACGCCGGCCGCCTGCGTCGTGCATACCCGATGAGGCGGCACGCCATGATGAGCGGCTCGCCATGTAGACGCCCACGTGCGCCGCGTCACGCCGCGCGAGCGATCGATCACGGCAGCACGGCGGCGTGACGTAGCCGCAGGCCCACAGCACGCATCGCAGGGAGGCGGGGCGGGGACGCGGCGATGGGCGATCCATCACGCACTACCGAGGAGCGGGCGAAAGGGTTCGGTGAGGTGGGTGGTGTTTATTGGCTGAACGACGCGCCGACTGCTGGGTCATACAGCGTCGCCAATCTCTCACGTCGATTGGGCGCGCGTGAAGAGTACCGACTGGTGAGACTAGTCCACAGCCTTTCAGTTGGGAGTCGGGCACCTTACCCCTAGATTACTCGTCCCCAGTGTCATTAAATTCATTTATGGTGGAGTGGAGGGTATGAGCCAAGACGTTGAAACCAATTATTACGTCGAAAGACGTCAGCAATATTAAGCACAAAATGACAAAATGAGAAGAATAGCATTTGCTAGCATAATGTGTCCATGATGAAAGTGTCCAGCGCACGCTCTCGGTGCCAGACAACCTGAGACCAGCGCCGACCCTTGACACAAACTGAACATAAACAGAGAACCACCAGCGCCGACCCTCGACACAAACTGACCAGAGCCGGAGAACCACCAGCGCCGACCCTCGACACAAACTGACCAGAGCCGGAGAACCACCGGCACAGATCCGGAGCAATTTAAAATCAACCAGCATGAATTCCGTCCAGATCGGGACGTGTAGGGGCGTGTCGGGTCATTTTGCGCCCACGAGGACCAGTGCTGCGGCACTACGCCGGATACCACTCAGCCGGAGATACGGCACATTTCGCCACCTGGAGGACACGACGTGGTGCGTGTCCACAGGGCACGAGCGTTGCGCCATTGAGCCTGGGAACGCCACGCTCCACGAACTCATCGCCCGCACGTCCGACCGCTAGCAGGCGGCGACGACGACCCGCTGCAGCGTAGGCACTACCGGCTGCAGTGTACACACCACCAGCTGCAGTGTAGGCACCACCAGCCGCAGTGTAGGCACCACCGGCTAAAGTGTAGGCACCACCGGCTACAGTGTAGGCACCACCGGCAACAATGTGGCACCACCAGCTACAGTATAAGCACCACTGGCTACAGTGTAGGCACCACCGGCTACAGTGTAGGCACCACCGGCAACAATGTGGCACCACCAGCTACAGTATAGGCACCACTGGCTACAGTGTAGGCACCACTGGCTACAGTGTAGGCACCACCGGCAACAATGTGGCACCACCAGCTACAGTATTGGCACCACCGGCTACAGTGTAAGCACCACCGACTGCAGTGCAGGCACCACCGGCTGCAGTCACGGAGCACCGGCTGCAGTACGGGTAGCACTGGCTGCAGTGCGGAGACCCCGGACGCAGTTCAGGTGCCACCGGCTGCAGTTAGGGGGCGGGGCCACTGGCCCACATAGCTGTCTTTTGGCGGCGCCTCAACACAAGTCCGTGTTGAAGCAAATACCTCGAATTGAAGAGGAAAAAAACGGTTCCAACGTCAGTGCTCCGAGGCGTGCTCCGATTATGTCTGTTTCTCACTTCCTCTCAACAACTTGGTATTGCGAAAAGTACACATCATGCATGTCAGAAACTGGTGTTTTTTAGCTGGAACTACGCCGCGTCTGGGATCGGAATATTTAACCTTTGAAGAACTGCTAGTGGTTATCTGGAGAGAAGTTCGAATTCGATAAGCCTACTGTTCTCTGTTTAACCCTCGCCCGTGCACGTTATTTAGCCACTTCCCTTGGGCACGAAAGGGGTTGCTGCAACCCCTAGCGTTTCCGAACGAAGAATGCTAGCGACATAAAACAAAAGTCGGCGTGCTGCGTGTGACGAGATCTAGGAATTGGTACCCGATTTTAACGCATGGGGTCATGGGCTGTGCCCTTATCTATATTAGCTGAAAGGTTAGTTTTTCTCGCAAGCATTTCTACTTCAATGTTTGACCCCCTCCCTGTGTAAAACAAAAAAGACACAAGCTTGAAATATTCAGCATAACATTCCTCAGTATCTTGGGATACTGACGATGTACGATGTCACATTCCAACCCACGGGTCACGAGTCAGTTAGTTATTAGGGCTTTAGGGCGCATCGACTTCATTGGTCCTGTAGCGCCCATTCGGGCACGGGTCAGATGAGGTCGATGCATGAAGCTTATTTCGTAAACTGATGAAATAGTGCTCGAATCAACTAGTTTCCTGTAGCTGGGCGACAAACATGGACGTGAAATTCACTTTCAGCGTCAGAACTAACCCAAGAGTGACGCAAACGCAAACAAAAGGTCATCGCAGACCAAGTTAAGCCAATGACCTCGAATGGTCATAGAAATGTCATTGACCTACGGAAACAAGTCAGGTGAGTTGTTCGTCACTCTAGGACATCCGACTTAGCGATTTGGGGTCAATAAGTGAGATTAGTTTCTGATAATTCGCGATCTAGGAGAAAAAGATCATGTTCCTTCTTGTGACAACAGAACTCGTGACCTGTGATAACGTTTTCAACTTCCGTCATGTAATCCCAGATCGGCAAATGATGTTCCACCCTCTGTATCTATCGGGGGTGAGCCGACACCTGCTGTTTTTTTTTTCGTAGTCTCGGAAGTCTCCAAGAGAGGGATTGCATCAGGCCCTTCTGCGTATTTGTGAAGGTTACGTCAGATACAATCAACTACACTAATCTGCAATAAATGTGCGTCGCATATGAGCGAAACTTTTCGGTTGCGTAATCTCATTCGACAAGTGCGCATTAAAGTTAAAGTAATATTGAATGTTAAACACAGCTTCGACTGCCAAATGCACAAGGCTAAATATACCGCATCTGAACTGTTGACGAGAACCGCACTCGAAGGAAGCGCTGTTTCGAAATCATCCCGCGCGTGGAGACCAAACACGTCCGTCCTCAGAGAAGCTCCACACACGGCCTCATCGAAAACAAACCCGAGCGAGAGAACAGAAAGCCGATGTACGTACCTGTCTAAAAAAGGTCCGTTCCTGTAGTTTCTGCGTCCCGGCTTATAATCGTCATACCGCCGCACACTGAACGCGTCACCGTACACCTGACTAGACCTCACACTCATCTCATCCGCACACCTGCAACACAAGGGCACAGCTCGGTCAACAATGCACGACACAAAGCACAGCCCTGCAACATATACAACACCAAACAAAACCCTGCAACACAGGCAACAGTCAGCTCAACAGCATAGCACGCAAAACACAACCCTGTAACACATACCAGTCAGCTAAGCAACATTGCCCGCAAAACACGACCCTGTAACACAGACCACAGTCAGCTAAGCAGCTTAGCACGGAAAACACAATCCTGTAACACAGACCACAGTCAGCTAAGCAGCATAGCACACAAAACACAAACCTGTACACAGACCACAGTCAGCTAAGCAGCGTAGCACACAAAACACGACCCTGTAACACAGACCAGTCAGCTAAGCAGCGTAGCACGCAAAACACAACGTTTAACACAGACCAGTCAGCTGAGCAGGGTAGCACACAAAACGCAAACCTGCAACACATACCACAGTCAGCTGAGCAGCGTAGCACACAAAACACAAACCTGTAACACAGAACACAGTCAGCTAAGCAGCGTAGCACGCAAAACAACCCTGCTGCACACACCACAGAAAGGTCATAACTTTGTCAAAGTGACTGGGGCGGGGGCTCCAGCAGCTTCACATTCGGAGTTGATACAGTGTGCCATAAGGTCTAGTAGTGAGTGAAAAATAATTAGTGGCGGTGGAATCGAACCCCAAAAAATAGCTACGTTCCACTTGTGGGCCAGTTCCATCAGCAATGCACGACGTTAAATATACGCTCGCAAAAAAAAAACTGGAACAGCTGGGCTCGAACAAGATGGAAACTTCAATTGCAAACAATATCTTGCCAGACGTGTTGAAGGGCCATCACCAATCCCGCAAAACTTTCGCGCTATCTACAAGATGATCCACTGACCGCTTTAAAGGCTTTCTAACGGCGACTTTGCTTTGGGGACGAGTGGTCTAGGGGTAAGATGCTCGTCTCGCAATCGAAAGATTGTGGGTTCGAGTCTCACCTGTCGCTACTCTTCGCCCGCGACCAATCGGCGTGAGAGATTGGCGACGCTACATGACTCAACGGTCGACGTGTCGTAAAACCAATAACCAACCAACCCAACCGCGCCATGGCGGACGGATTATCCGCCCACTTCCCATAACATTGTTTTTTTATCTCGGCAATAGCCGGCGAGCGAAACCGAGCAGAGGGCTGAACTTCGATGCGCCTTTCCCTGACCAATTTGACATCACTTCATGAAAACGTTGCCTCCGAGTCAGCTCAAGTTCGACTATCCTTAAGACGTCTGAGCACTCCATTGTATTTCGATTCCATGTTTTCGTCACTCCCAGTGTAAACATCAAGTCATCAGGTGAAGTCACTGACCTGAAGACAGGTGACCTTTGGAACATGATCACCGTTGTCTTAGTACTTTTGAAAACAAAATGTATTCATTGGCACATCGAAATTCTAGAGAGTAGACAACTCTTCAGTGTCTATGAAGCCCATTAATAAGAATATGATAACAAATCATGGCCTTCATTGTTCGCCTAATTTCTTACTCATCTTGCGTTCAAAGCGCCTTCTGTCTCGCCAAGAAGATTCTGAAATGAGCTACATAGGAATATTATCCAGCTATATTGTAGATAGTGTTCAATTTGGAAGACATCTTGCCCATGTTCCTATACGAGAACAAAAAAGCATCTTGTTGACATTTGACAGAACAAACCATACCTTCACAACCTCAGAACTTACTCTTAATATACGAAAGCAAAACCAATGTTTGAAAGATGATAAAAGCTTCTCCATCTTGATCATGTGGGAAGTAGCATCCAGAATATGTCAGGCACCCGAAGTGCTGATATTGGAACCATCCATCTGTGCAAATTGTGTTCAAAATTAAGGAGACAAGACCGGCACCTTTCACCACGCTTGTTTTGAGTGACAGCCAGCTGGCCGGACTGCGTTGTGGCGGTTGAGAGGGTCCGCCCGTGTCGCAAATGTCATCACGCTCCAGACAGATGAATAATCGGTCTGCAGCGACAGACAGCAGACAGACGGCAACACGATCCAACAAAGACACAGAGAAACCCCTGACCACTGGGTCGCAAGAAAAGGAAACGCACGTGGGCATGCAAAATGTCTGCACACATAAATAAAGACTTAATACAAAATGGTCTAAACCGCATTTCACAGCGGCTCCGCAGTGAGTACGAATGAACGAAAACCAAATGTCTCTTCTAGGTTTTACGCATCTATCAAGCCGAGTCAAAGCCTGGCAACAATGGGTTATCCAGATACAATAGTAACAGTTCCGGACCGTTACGGAGCAAGTCGGATGGCAATTTCAAGGCAGAACGTGGGTGAGAGCAGCCCTGGACAATAGCAATCAGCTGCTGGGGTGTCGTTTAGCTACATATATGACGCATGTAGCGATTGTGATCTATTTCAGTTTTTATCCCTGCGCGCGCCAAGTTCACCAATTATAGTGCAGAATTATTGTGACAATAGAAAGAATAGCTTTCGTGAAATGCAACTCCATGCAACACAGCTGCATTTATATTCACATATCAAATCCCTCCCACGGGAGCTTGGCTAGCGTGGCAGCACGTGCGCCCTATATCATTTTCAACCGGTGAATTTGCCTGAAGCAAACTCACCGATTGATCGATGGATTTCGAAGAGGCTTTGGTGAAAACTATTTAGCTATTGTCACAACAATACTGCACCGTAATTGGTTCAATTGATGAGCGCACATATTTAAAAAAAAATGATATCGATCAAAGTCGTCACGCGCGTCATATATGTATATAAACGACACCTCAGCAGCTGACGCTATTGTCCAACCTAACTCGATGGGCCTTGGGTGAGGGGCCATTAGGGTAGGTTGAGGTAAACTGAGCCAGTTTTTGCTTGAGAGGGCCTTGAGCGCATGTGGTAGGACGGATTGATTACTTGTGCACATATTCTGAAAGAGTGATCTTGTGGGCACAAATGAGTCGCATAAAGATCTTCTTCTCAAACAATTATAAATCAGTGATATTTTTAGTTGTTTTGACGTATCACCCTGGTATCAACTTACCCCGGGCGTGGGGAAAGTTGATCCCAGTGGTGGGGAAAAGTTGATCGGAAACCTTATGTATGTAAACAAATGCTGTGACGACTACTGGGGAGCGCTGTAAAACCTATGAAGTTGATGCGCCCCTAAACCCCAAAGACTACTGGGGAATGTTACTTTTAGTGTTGTGGGCTTTTTGTGGTAACTTTTTGTCATCTCACATGTTCTTGCAGGAAAACATGAAAGCTATCAGAAAATACCACGTAATATACTTCGACCTATATTTTCACCGCCTTTTCTCTGGTATTGTCACACAGTAACTCACCACAGAACAATCTGCCCAACGGCAATAGGCTGAACGACAATTTTATGCCAATTTATGTCATGTTTCATCAGAAAAACATCAGCGGCGCGCAACACATTAATAGGCCACTGCTCATCCACGGCTCATCTTTCCCCGGTCGCGATTGCTCAACTAGCCCCATACCCACCTCCTCACTTCAGATAAAATATGGTTGTCTATTTCCTGACCATCCCACCGCAACGTGGCAAGCCTACCTGTTACTAATTAAGGAAAATAAAAACATTTCCAAGTCAAGGAAAAATTACTTCAGACCATGAAAAACACATTTTTGTTCAGGGTTCACTAGACAACCGCTCCCGGCCCGCCGTCCAACCAAAAATGAAGACTTTCTTCGAAGAGTCGGCAACTGACTTATAAGTTCTCATGACACCATATGAGGTGAGATAATGGGGGTAGCTCAACTTACCTGTATGCTCAACTAACCTCACTTTCCCCTACCATGACGCCAGGCTGAGGACGAGTTTTCGTTGATGGCTGACGACATCCATTGGTGGCATTGGTGGATTTCTCGGGAGTGCATTTGGCATGCACAAACCATATTTTGCAGGAGTGGGGACAGTCTCCAATCCCTGCGAACACCTCACGAACGGAGAGAGGCACCGGCATCCCTGGCCGTGCGGATTGAGGAAGACGCCTAAATTGATGAATACAACAGCATTTCCAGCAACAGTGATGTCGGATGCCCCATGAGCAATATATTGATGTGTGTATATAAGTGTTAAATAACTTGCCTAAGATCACAGGCGACATTTGCCAACCGGAAAGGCAACTTGAGCAAGCATGGGTAGTACCTACCTGGGAATCAGGTGGATGATCGTAAGCATCTATGAAACAAGAAGCTTAGTTCCTAAAAAGCTTTAATTATACAGCTTGAATTCAAAATAAAAATGACAATCGCTGACAGACAATCGCCGCAGTTGTGATTCTTTGAAGTCATCGCGCTTGATCTTCTTGGCGTACATGCGGCAAAGCGTGCGGATTCCGGCAAAAAATTCCAAGTTCAGACTGCTGTGGCGATAGGGAGTCCTTTCCACACCGCTCGCTGGCGCGGTCACTGACCCCTCCCGCCAGTGCGGCGCCGCACTGGTTCCAGCCGAGCTGCGGAAACAATTCGGAGCCGGCGTACAGGGACAGCCCTGGGCTATTTTGCGACCCATTCAACTGATATGTCATATAGCGTCGCCAACCTCCCGCGCCGATTGGTCGCGAGTGGGCTCGATAACCCTACCGGCTGTGAGATTCGAGCCCATGATCTCGCGATCAAGAGTTCGACGCCCTACCCACCGAGCAACCGCGACCACGACGGAGCCGGTGTGAACCACGCATAATCAGCTCCTGGCTTCAGTCATACAGCGGCAACCAATATACGTTAATGCGTGACTGATGGTGGTGGTGGTGGATTTGTGCTTTAGGGCGCGTCGACTGCATTGGTCATTTTGCGCCCATAATGCGTGATACTTTCCATTGACGCACATATTTCACCAGCAGTCCATAGACTGATTTCTTTATGGACTGGATCCATTAACTGGTATGCTTATAGACTGCCTATATTATCATAAACATAGCGATCCATATTTATTTATAATTTTCGTAAATACGGAAACCATTTATCTTGAACCTGATACATAGTAAATTCCGTGCTTTCTTTCGCTGTTAACGCCTGAAACGTATGTATTATTGCTACTAGGAATAATACAAAGTTGAATACATACATCCACATACCATTTCTTGGGAAAAGGTGAAGAACCACAGACATACATCCATTCCTTGCCGTTGAGATGTGACCAAAAAAACTTCAGTTCATAACAGAAAAAATATATTCAACGTCATCTGGACAACGATAAACTTCCCAAAAGTGGGTGGCGGATCAAGAAGATGGTACGGCACTAACCGAACTGATGGAACATTATTACACTTGGCACGCCGATACTAAGCTGGCAGGCCAGAACGAGTGCTGATAAAACAGAAAAAAAGTTGGTCGGGCAGCTAGTTTGTAGAACGTTATAAAGCAGAAGCGCTGGTAAACATGAACAAGTTTACCAACTCGCACACAGCAGCGCCATAGTCGGTGGGGCAGCGCCATAGTTGGTGGGGCAGCGCCATAGTCGGTGGGGCAGCGCCATAGTCGGTGGGGCAGCGCCATACTTTGCAATACGGAGATGAGGACAGAAGGCAAAGACAATGTTTTAGGTCATCCTACGTGAAATTACACCACATCATACTGTACTGCTCAGCTTTGACACTGGATAATCGAAAACAGGTAGGTAAGTGGGAGCACTGGCGAAAGGTGGAGGGACCCATGTACGGCCGGACGCACGTCCCTGCGCCTATGATCGAACACGAACAGTGGACGTATCGTGCGCACACACGGCTGTTTGGGCGGCTATCATCGCGCACCCACCCCACACACCGACAGCACCCACCCCACCCACACTGCTGGCACACCGACAGCACCCACCCCAGACACGAGCTGCCTCGCAAGGGCCAGGCCGGTAGCATCCCCCCCCGCCAGACACGAGCTTCCTCGCAATGGCCAGGCCGGGAGCATCCACCCCAGACACGAGCTGCCTCGCAAGGGCCAGGCCGGTAGCACCCCCCCCCCTCCCCAAGCAGATGGCAGATGTCCTCGCGCTGAGCCAGAGCTGTCTGCCGGCACTCGCTGTCTGGCTGGCGGCCAGAGCCGGCCCGCTATCGGAGCGCCAGGTCAGCGTCGCCACTGCGTCGTCAGCGTCGCGCACCTGCCGCCCCGAGCTGCCAACCGGCCGGCCGACACGCTGCAGGCGGCCGTGTTTACCTTCAAGGTGTCAGCGTATCGCTGCAGCTATCTCTCGCCGTCGCCGCCGCCACGGCAGCGGCGCCGGCCGTCCCCCGGGACGGGCTCCGGTCACGCCGAGCGCTTCTCTCCCCCCCCCCAACACGTCACGGCACGATGAGTAGTGCGTGACCGGCTGTGGAGCCCCCCCCCCACCCACGCATCACGCAAGCACAGCAAACACGGTGAACGCGTCTGTTCATTTCACGCGGTCAGCTGCGCCGACCGACCCCCGCGACAGGAAGCGCCTGAGTGGCGCGCACCGCGCGGTCCCCACAGAAAGCCACCAGCGGCATCAGCATCCAGCAGTGCAGCTGCGTCAGCGCTGAGGGGAGAGCCGCCGGCGGTACAGCCGACCCCGCCGGCCGCCATGGCGCCGCGCCACCTTGGTGCCCGGTCCGACCGTCGCCGCGCCGCCGCGGCCGGCGCGCCGGCCCAGATTACCAGAGCACGCCATGGGTACGCGTCAAATACCGTCCACCGACAGCCAGCTCACCTTGCAGGGCTGTCAACAAGCGGGGAAAGCGACAGCATCCGCATGCCGTTAAAAAACAAGGCCAAATTCCAAGGGCTTGCTGGTAGTTTGAACGCCCCGGACCGGCGTCCCGATTATAAAGACAATCTAAGACAGCTCTGTCCCCTGAGTCGAGCTGTTTTCCCACCTCCACCGACAGGCACCGGTGAAGGTGGACGATGCCCGCGCCATATCGGCACCGATACGTGTCGATACGGGGCCGGGCACGTACGAGCGCATACGATGTGCGAAGCTGCCCAAAATGCACCCACTCCCCATAAGCGTTGGATACGTCACATCAGCATCACGGACCAATGAATAGACCACATATCCTCGGAGGTCAAGCTAGTCGCCAATCATCACAACCAGATCACCATTACGTCCGTGTCGCCGCATGGCGAGATTGCCGTGACGAGCCTCGTCCACCGATTTCCCTTCCACAGCGTGGCGAGATGCCGGGCCCACCTGCCGCCGCCTGCCCTCCCACCGAGGACGGACAGGCACCGGGCCGGCAGAGCGGCCGCGGGATACGGACAGGCACCAGGCCGGCAGAGCGGCCGCGGGATACGGACAGGCACCAGGCCGGCAGAGCGGCCGCGGGATACGGACAGGCACCAGGCCGGCAGAGCGGCCGCGGGAGACGGACAGGCACCGGGCCGGCAGAGCGGCCGCGGGATACGGACAGGCACCGGGCCGGCAGAGCGCCGGCGAGAGACGGACAGGCACCAGGCCGGCAGAGCGCCGGCGAGAGACGGACAGGCACCGGGCCGGCAGAGCGCCGGCGAGAGACGGACAGGCACCAGGCCGGCAGAGCGCCGGCGAGAGACGGACAGGCACCGGGCCGGCAGAGCGCCGGCGAGAGACGGACAGGCACCGGGCCGGCAGATCGGCCGCGGGATACGGACAGGCACCAGGCCGGCAGAGCGGCCGCGGGATACGGACAGGCACCGGGCCGGCAGATCGGCCGCGGGATACGGACAGGCACCAGGCCGGCAGAGCGGCCGCGGGATACGGACAGGCACCGGGCCGGCAGAGCGCCGGCGAGAGACGGACAGGCACCGGGCCGGCAGAGCGCCGGCGAGAACGCACCGGGCCGGCAGAGCGCCGCGGATACGGGCAGGCACCAGGCCGGCAGAGCGCCGGCGAGAACGGACAGGCACCCCCGAGCGCCGGCGAGAGACGGCAGATCGGCCGCGGGATACGGACAGGCACCAGGCCGGCAGAGCGACGGCGAGGGACGGACAGGCACCAGGCCGGCAGAGCGACGGCGAGGGACGGGCAGACACCAGTAAGGAGAGCGGCCGCGGGAGACGGACAGGCACCAGGCCGGCAGAGCGGCCGCGGGAGACGAACAGGCACCAGGCCGGCAGAGCGGCTGCGGAAGACGGACAGGCACCAGGCCGGCAGAGCGCCGGCGAGGGACGGGCAGACACCAGTAAGGAGAGCGGCCGCGAGAGACGGACAGGCAACAGGCCGGCAGAGCGTCGGCGGGAGGCCGCCTGTGCGTCAGAGAGGACACAGGACTCGTCTCAGAAGAGTCTCGCTTCCAAGTTTGGCCAGCGCCGCACACATCAATCAGAGCCGGAAGCGTCGTCGACGTTCCCGCCGCGCTCGGCCAACGTGGACAATGGCGCCGCTCCTTTCGCAGCGCGCCGCACTGCCCGAGCCACGCCACAATAGCATCGGATCCGGCGCCTTGTGCCACTCCGAAAAGGCGCCACGTCGCCCCATCACAGTGTCATGTGGCAGCCGGTGGCGATAGCTCAGCGCGCGGGTCCCGGTCACCCAACCGCGCCGCCCTCAGACCTCGACGGCGACCTGAGCCGGACCGCCATCGGACCGCCATCGGACCGCCATCGGGCCGCCATCGGCGCCGGTGGCACGTGCGCCGGTCCGACGGGCGGCGGCGACCTGCGGCAGTCGCGGGTGGTCGCGTCGTCCGTCGGACAAGCCAGACTACAGATGACGAAAATGTTCCATCATCTCGTCAGAAAAACGGCGGCGGAAGACGCTCACGATAGGTGAAAGCCAAAAGTTGCCCAATCATGTCCAGCGCCCGACGACAAAAACGGCCGCGTCGGATCACAGCCAGGGCGCCATATCCGGCCGGACGTTTTTCGTGCACGGAACATCCGCGCCGACGCCGTCCGTGAGCGGACACAAAACCGTCGCGTCACGCGTGCGCCAGCATCACGAACGCACGCGTTGGCGGCGGCTGGCGGCGAGCGGCCGCTCCGGCCGACCACTGTGAGTTGTGACGTGCGCGTGACGCTGCACGCCGGCCGGAAGCTGGCGCGGCGTGGCTGAGCAGGAAGCTCGGTCGGCAGATGGTGGCGGCCGTCTGGCGGTAGTGAGGACAGCGGCGGCAGCAGCGGCGCAGACGTGCCCCAGGCAGCAGGCCGTCTGCACGCTCGCCGTCCGTAGGACACGCAGTCCGAGGTACCCACACGGACGTGGTGCTACCTCCTGCTACAAAGATCCGACACTGGCGACGTTACTCCCACCACAAGGGACGAGGGTGGACACTCACTGACAGCATCATCTCCCGCAACCCAGACTCGTTGCGGTCAGCAATCAGCAATCATCTCCCGGGCCCAGACTAGTCTTCGGCAGTCTCGATGATATTGCATTCTAGGGGGTCGGGCACGACAGTCTAACAGTGCTTCCTCCTGCCCACCCGAATTGAAGCCAGACCGTGTCACGCTTCAGCTCACCACGAGCTCCAAGACGGTGCCATCAGTGTTTACAACCCTGACTCCCCGCGACCTCTTTGTCCCGCGTCACATCTCAGCGTGACTGCGTCAGGGCACCTCCGTGTGACTGCGTCTCGGGCCTTACCTATCATAGCCTGTACAGCTATTTAGCGTTTTTCATGTGCTAAGTAAGTGTGGGGGCTAGCGGTGGACAAATCCCATCCAGTGAGCAACGAAATACTCTAAGGTGAAATTATTCGCAGGAACACCACTCATAGCATACAATATGGCAGCTGAAATGGCAAGCAAAATGCATTTATCTCAGTATCATTTGCTTTTGTAATGTAAAATGATGAGCTAAATACACTCAGATCACATCGCATCAAGAGAGCCCACATAGCCGGGTCCAGACTGCTTGCCTGCAGGCAACGGCAGACCAACAAGAACGGTCCCAGACGACCTCGTTGGTTATTGGTTTTACAACACGTCGACTGTTGAGTCATATAGCGTCGCCAATCTCTCACGCCGATTGGTCGCGGGCGAAGAGTAGCGACAGGTGAGACTCGAACCCACAATCTTTCGATTGTGAGACGAGCATCTTACCCCTAGACCACTCGTCCCCCAGACGACCTCGTACGCACCCAGTGTCCGCAAGCAGTGCGCCACATGACCTCGTCCACACCGCCCCCCCCCCCCCCCCACCCCCATCCCACTCAGGGCGGTACGGCCGGTCAGCGGCGCGATGTGCCCACACAACAGCAGTGCGCCGAGAAAGCGCCGGCCGTCTGGCGGCTGCAGACGCCGGGCCATTGACGCGGCGCGGCTGCACCGCCGTTGCACGTGTTGCACAACGAGCGGTGGCGGCGGGACTGCTGCACACTGGTCGGTACGGGCGGTGCCACGCGCCGCGGCTCTGGCCCGTGCACCGGTCGGTACAAGGCTGGCCTGGCCGGTGCTGGCCGGCGCCGGGCCCACCAGACCGACCGGTGCAGCGCCACAGTCCAGGCGGGCCGTCGACAGGCGGAGCTGTCCCATTCTCGGATCCGTGCCGGAAACGGCGTCGACGAAGACGGCAACCAAAAAAACAAACAAAAAACAATAGATACGAGCAATGGTCTCCCTGGCAGTCCATCTGACGGCCAGATGGTTTACCGTCACCAGTGCCGCACGTCGACTGGTCGTGGATCAAGAAAGCAAGCCGGCAACTAGCAAGGCACTGACTCGAGGCTGTTTGTAGTTTTACGACGCACTAAGCAGCTGGAACCATATGGCATCGGCTGCCTCTCACCCTGACAGGCATCATGGGGAATCGAACCCCGTACCTCCGTTTTCCCAGACCCCAGCTTAACCACCAAGCCACCGACACCGCACACGAACCCGAGGCATGGCGATCCGAAGTCGGACGTTATAGCCAGACTTTCGTACACTCACAAAATCGGCGAGAGGAGCCACAACTACCCAAACCGCACTCAGTGAACACAGCCATCCACGGTTACCGTGTAAACGTCGGATAAGAATGACGCACCACGTTACAACACAAAAGCACGACGCTGCATTTTTCTTACCACTACACAATGGCGGCGATGGCCACCGTATGCTGGCCATTGTCCGACTGTGTTCTTCGCTCTCTCAAGCACCCCAGGAATGTCACGAGCAACTGCGACACTTCCTGCACTTCCATCCGGGCCGGCAGTGCGCCGCACAACATGCGGTAGTGGCGATATCTATACCGACTATGAACGCGACACGTCCGTATCAAGGACTGCACAGGGAGAGGGTGGCGATATCTATACCGACTAAACGCGACACGTCCGTGCCAAGACCACAGGAGAAGAGTGGCGATACTAACCGACTATGAACGCGACACGTCCGTATCAAGGACGCAAGGGAGAGGGTGGCGATATCTATACCGACTATGAACGCACACGTCCGTGTCAAGGACTGCACAGGGAAGGGTGGCGATATCTATACCGACTAGAACGCGACACGTCCGTGTCAAACGCACAGGGAGAGGGTGGCGATATCTACCGACTATGAACGCGACACGTCCGTGTCAAGGACCACAGGGAGAGGGTGGCGATATCTAACCGACTATGAACGCGACACGTCCGTGTAAAGGACGCACAGGGAGAGGGTGGCGATATCTAACCACTATGACGCGACACGTCCGTGTCAAGGACCACAGGAGGGTGGCGATATCTATACCGACTATGAACGCGACACGTCCGTACCAAACCACTGGAAGGAGTGGCGATATCATACCGACTATGATCGCGACACGTCCGTGTCAAGGACCACAGGAAGGGTGGCGATATCTATACCGACTATAACGCACACGTCCGTGCCAAGGACCACAGGAGAGAGTGGCGATATCTATACCGACTATGAACGCGACACGTCCGTATCAAGGACGCAAGGGTGGCGATATCATACCGACTATAACCACACGTCCGTATCAAGACGCACAGGAGAGGGTGGCTATCATACCGACTAAACGCACACGTCCGTGCCAGGACACAGGAGAAGATGGCGATATCAACCGACTAAACGCACACGTCCGTATCAAGGACGCAAGGAGGGAGTGGCAATATCTATACCGACATAACGCGACACGTCCGTATCAAACTCACAGGGAGGGGTGGCGATATCTATACCGACTAAACGCGACACGTCCGTGCCAAGGACTCCAGGAGAGTGGCATACTAACCGACTAGAACGCGACACGTCCGTATCAAGGACGCAAGGGAGGGTGGCGATATCTATACCGACATGAACGCGACAGTCCGGAAGACCAAGGGAGTGGATATCATACCGACTATGATCGCGACAGTCCGTACAAACCAAGGAGTGGCGTATCTATCCGACTATGAACGCGACACGTCCGTACCAGACTGCACACGAAAGTGGCGATATCTATACCGACTATGAACGCGACACGTCCGTGTCAAGGACTGCACAGGGAGAGGAGTGGCGATATCTATACCGACTATGAACGCGATACGTCCGTACCAAGGACTGCACACGGAGAGGAGTGGCGATAACTATACCCGAGTTTTCGTACGGCATCGGCTGGGTGGGAGTCGTGTACCCCAGCGACAGATATGACGGCTCAGGGGTGCACCAAACGACCACAGGACGCCGCCGAACAACTGCACGGAGCCGCTTACTTCGCCAAATAGATGTTCGGACCAGACTCGTAGGGTTTGTGACCCTTGTGGTCACACGACCGGATTTCTACAACTGTATTTCCTTTATGATCACTTATCTAATTGGGGTTTCGAGCCATTCGACTGCTTTGTATATTTGGCACCCTGTATTTTTCCATATTCCCAAAACACCCAAACAATTAGTTGACGGGTGGGTACCTTGAGGACTTCGAACTGCTGAGACAAATCTCCATTGGACAACGTAACCATGAGGTTGTGAGGTACGTCGGCACCAGCACTGGACTATTCCCCACTTGGGGAATTAATGAGCAAAACAAGCCGCATCCCAAATCGCCCTTGCCCATCCAAAAGCGAAAACAGGCCCAGAACAGAGATAATAACTGCAACTGGTAGCGCCAAATTTGTACAGGCCGCTGACGCCACTGACGCCACTGACGCTGATGAGGCAACTATCCTGTCCAGGCGACAGTCCGGGCGATGATTGTCCAGCAATTGAAGGCGACTGTCGCAACAACCAAAGGCGATTGCCCAGCAACTGAAGGCGACTGTCCCAGCAGCTTTGTGGCGGCACTATCAGCCTTCGATAATCGTGGCGTCAACCTGATGGTCGCCTACACAAAATCCTATTTTGGTGGAAAGCTGCATCTGACGGGAACAAATGTTTACATGGAAGTAAAATATTGTGTCTCTCATCTACATCTTTGATTCACTGGCTCAATATGCGACATCATAAAGTAGCGACTACATTGGTCACTTTGCGCTAGTTACTTGCAGTTCTCACTTCTCAATATCAAAACCAACCTGGAGATGCAGGTTCAGAGCTGGCGAAGATCTACGATGATGAATTGGACATTAGGGGCACATCGACTGCCGGGATCATTTTGCGCCCAGGACTGTGCTTATAGTCAATAGCGGCAACACAAGTTCTGATTTACTCCGGAAAAAAAAACAATTATTTATTGAAACAGAGCTCACAATGCTGCTCGACTTATGTTTGCCTTTCACTCTTCAGCGTAGCTCCATCCCCTCCTCTACAGCATGCAGCGGCGCTACATTGTAGCACACATTGCACCCTGCGATGTCTTCCGCCTCCATGCTGCTTCATTTATCTGCCACCTCTCGCGTTGGAAGCGTCAAATTCTGGCATGGACGGTTATCCTCACCGGGTCTGCAGACCATCAATTCATGATTATAGCATGACTAGATAAAAATTATTTCGACAAATTGGACAGCTGACGACACGTTCAGTGACATAAACCATCAATTCACCGTCAAATATACGGACGCACGCACGACGCCACATTAACTGCCACACCTTACAATTAACTATGTTCCTAAAGTTCGCGAAAGTACTGCAAAGTCGGAGAGAAGCCGGACTTCGGCAGAAATTCTTATTTCTAACATTTCAAATTGTTAGAACAATGGGAACAGTGTTGGAGTTTTGACCCTCCACCTGTGTATACCCTCCACGTAAATATGCTCCTTACATTGCCAGATGAATAGCCACACATAACTAGCAATCATAGCTGGCCATGCATTATCCAATAGCGACAATTGTGGTGAAGGAGAGCATGCCCTGTCAGCCTATGGTGACCTCTGACTAATATTAAGATCCATCTCTGGTACCCTTGTCTAGCCGTATTAGGCCATTGGCACGACAACCTAGCAACATCATGAGGACGGCGCATATTTGTTATTCCAGGTGGCCATGAGCGCCGCAGGAACATTCTAAGAGAATACAGAAGCAGAGCAGAGAATGAGATGTCAGCAAGATGGGAAGAATGTCAGCTCGCCAGCATGCACAATGGCGATATCACAATGGCAGCGTGACACGAGTCATATGCCCCCGGTAGCTCCGTTGGTTAGAGCGCTGGCCTGCACTGGTCTCCCCTGTCTTGGCAACACAGGGTTCGAGTCGCTTCACGCGCTCGCATTTAGCCCCCGGCTGGGAGGGTCAGTTGGCAGCTGGCCCGATGAGGCCGGGGACGAGCTACCGGGTGGCCGTGTCGGTGCATTGACGGCACGTTAAACTTTCGGTCAAAATTCTGCCGTTGAACTGGAATTCATGGATCGGGTGGTGGGGCCAGGGTTCACGCAACAAGCTCTGCTTAGCAATAGAACCCTGGTTCATAAAGCCACCCCAGCAATAACTCGGATTAAATTTATTTTATTTAAAAAAATGCTTTGCCTTGGCACATTTTTTACGAGATGGGAGGGACAACAGTCACAAACAGTTGTGTTGAATACGGGCAGGGACGCCTGATAAACTCCAGACACATTTGATGGGTGGGTAAGCAGTGCTTGTGGGTGCGTGCTTAGGTGCACTCAAGGGGGCCAGGCCCCTTAGGTTTCAAAATTCTTGTTCTCAAATTCCGAAAATATATACCATTAGCCCGCCATCACCCTCAGCTGAACAACTTTTTTTTTGCTCACAAGGACAATTTAAAAGCCAGGTCAAAGCCCACTACCAGCAAGACAAAAACGAAAATTGCGTCCAACCCGGTTCGCCCAATAAGGAAATTATGGATGTGCTACTAGGTTGATGTGCACCCAGACAGAAATATGAGGTTACACCTCTACGCGGTACAAGGCATCACAATCTCGTCGAGACCGCTCACACTCTACAACATTACGTCGAATGTTTATGTATCATTATTGCTAGTTGATTCCATTCAGACTTCCTATCAGACTTACTTCTTGCTTGCTAGTCTTGATTCCAAAGTCTACACCAATAAAGAGAAAATCAAGTTCAACATCCAGCTCAATCCAGCTTCATTCTTTACGTTGACAAACACTACACCACACTAATTACTGGACTCACTTCCTCCCCCCTTTAATTGTCCAACTATATTCCATTCATTCCTTTCCATCCTCAAAAACGTTCTCCATTAACATTTTGTGAGGGAAGAATGGACCACCGAAAAACCGGAAATGTTTGTAGCTTTCATTTCATAACCTACATTGCTTCAGAACGCCATACAATTTTGGCAATGATAGCGTTTTGCTAGCTCACCAACGAAACGCTCCCATTCCGGTTAAAAAAATGTCAATCTCGCTGTGCTGTTCCGATTCAACTGGTTATTCTCCAACATTCATTCTGGTCTGTTTATCACGTTAGTGACTTTGTCCGTGTCGTAATATTAATAAGTATATTTCTTTAATTTATTTTCAGGGTTCGCTTCATCGTTTCATGTAACTGGCATTTTGTCCATTGTGTATTTCACTATGGAATTAGTATTGAAGTTAACGTAGTTTTCTTTACGTTTTCACATTCGTCCTATTTCTTGGAAGGGGGGGGGGGACGGGGTATGGAGCACACGCGGCAAGATAAGCCATTGATGCTTCATTGCTGTTTTTCTGTTCTTTTTCTCGGAACCGCATCCCAAGAAGAATGTGTATTGTATCTATGGTAGTTGCCGCCCTTTTATTATCTGTGACTCTCCTAACATGGCTGTTGTATTATCGCTTCTTTCTCGTCGGCATATCAAATGTTATTGCGGAGAATGTGGCTGCTTGATGTTAATATGGGCTCAGGAATCGCAACTGTTGGGTCATGCTAGGGATTTTGTGTACAATCCAATCATACCATGGGTTATTGCTAAAATAGACTGGGATGGAAACTAATTATTTTCTATAAGGAACATCGGCGTATTGTGGGTTCTTCGAGTGAACGGCATCATTCTTGATCATCGCAAATTGGTTTATAGGACTGGAAGTTGAAATCAATCAAGACTAAATACGACGACCACTTCTTGCTGCTCAGTTTCCTTCCGGATGGCGCTGCGCCACGAAAGACCGCCATTTGTGATAAATACTGAGTTTGAATCGCCACTGAATGCTAGTTTTTGTGTGATTCAACATCGGTAGGTAATGGTTTGTTGTGATCGAACAGCAGGCAGCGTACGTTTCACGTTTCCAACATCCGTAGGTGCAGGTGCAGCCACCATCCAGCTTCCGTAGGCATAGGCTATGTGTCATCCAGCATCCGCAGGTGTAGATTTTGTTATAAAAAATGTTTGAGTTTGGCGTTAGTATATTACAAATTACCGTAGGATTTACATCCGACATCCACATGTGTAGGCCTCACCCTTTTGAACATCCGTAGGTGTAGATTTTATGCCACCAAAAGGCGTTCGGATTAAGTTATATTGGTTGATCGTAGGTTACCGTCGTGCATGTGTGTGTAGTTGGAATATTTTTGCGGGTCACTGCCTTTGCTATATTGCACCCATTAATAAGTAGATCTGATTTTCGCCATTAAACATCCGTAGGTGCCTACGCCATCAAAAATTGTTGGGACTAGATTGGGGTTCTTAGGTTGCCTAATCATTAAGCATAAAAAGGGGACCTTCGCGTCGCATCCTCCTGGACCAATGCTAGTCATGCATAGCATGGGATCGAGAATGATCGTCCATCACCACACCATGCTACGTCAACATATAATGTTGATTTTTCCGCCGGGGCCCAGCAGGATCTCATTTGCGCACGCGCGTGCCGAATGGGCGCTAAATGATCAAACCTGGTCGATGCGCCCTAAAACTCAAATAACCAACCAATCAACATATAATGTTGAATTTCAAGCCCATGGTCCGCAACATGAGGCTATTGTCCTCGAATAGGGAACGTTACGTTGAAAAAGACACCTATCAGGAACTTGCTTCACTTCCTACAGACAATGTTGACTTCCTGAATTGATTTCCACGGAACGTCACAACATGCCAATGTTTCTTTTTCCACCACACTCGATTCCCGGCATCTATGCCATCGTAATCGTGCCACCAGACGCGGGGTCATGTCCTGTCAACATCAGCTTTTGCCTGCACTTTTTCCTATCATACTGCCAAATTGTTTCGACATTATGGGTGCTGACGCCTTCGACTGCTACCCTCCATTCTACGAACAAAATTTCAGGACATTGCACAAGGTAGAAAGTTGTGGCTAGTCTGCAAAGTGTAGCAACAATCGGGGTTTAGGGGCGCATCGACTGCAGTGGTCATGCAGCTTGTGTGTGTAGCAACAATCAACAGGGCCAATCGGGACGCTGCATATTTCACACCAAAATACACTGATCAAACTTTATTCAGTGTAAAGTTTGACCAATCAAATCGAAGCTTGATAAAATCCCAATGAAATTCCGGAAGAAAATTATACACTCCATTAATACAGAATACGTTTAATTATTCGGCCATACTAAAATGTAAACCCTTCACGAGACATTACTAGTCTACCAGACATTACCATTATCCACTTCGGTTGGTTATTGGTTTTACGACACGTCGACCGTTGAGTCATATAGCGTCGCCAATCTCTCACGCCGATTGGTCGCGGGCGAAGAGTAGCGACAGGTGAGATTCGAACCCACAATCTTTCGATTGCGAGACGAGCATCTTAACCCTAGACCACTCGTCCCCCCCCCCATTATCCACTTCATGATTTTGTGAACTCAACAGCTATATGCTCCAATTCGAAAACTGAGAAGTGAAAATCCTGTTCGAAAAATCGCACTGCGTGGAAATCGATATGTCTTTTTTAAAGTGCATACCACATTGAGATCAAAATTCAGGCGGCGTCTTCGGTAGCTGCAAAGTTCGGGAAAACAAACGTGAGCGGATTATATGCATATATGGCCACTCCTCCGCTTTGCACCGCCACGACGGACACGTGGCCAGCAGCGCGGGACTGCCGCCGCAGTCGGGAACTGAACAAGCCAACATAACATTACCAATGCAATTTATGACGCTTTTTGTTGAGGTTCCAAGCGCTACGTTTCACGTGCCCAACTTGACAAATTAAATTACGGACGTCCTCTGAAAATCCGATTCTCGATCCGCGTCGTCTGAAAAGAATGGCCGCCCGGGCCGTGATGACAAATGGTGGCTCGGTACACGCGCCGGCCACTCCCGGCGGGCGCGCCCCAAGGCGCCGGTGCTGCGCCATTTGTGCAGGCATTGCGCCATTTTCCGGCGTCGCGCCACGTTGGCACTGCGCCGCGTGCGTGCTGCTGCGGAACGGGCGACAAGGGAGCCCCGGACAGCGGAGGGAAGCGACATGCACCTGGCCGCCGTCCAGAGGCCCGCCGCGGCCGGCTGGGTGGGGAGGGGGGGTGGCACGTGCCGAGCCGCGCAGGGGGACGGCTCCGCCGCCGGAGGTCCGTCCCGGGAACGCCATCGCCGCGCCATCGCCGCCGCCGCCAGCCAAATCATGGTGAGGAGCTTGTATGGCTGGCAGGGCGGGTTCGGCACGCTGGTCCGCTGGTCCGTTGGGCGCGGCTGGGAGCGGGAGACGTTGCGCGGCTCTGGCCGGACATCAGCCAGGACAGAGCCGACTCGTGTCACTGGCTGGACAAGTGGCTGTGACCTGTCGGTGGCTAGAGGCAGACAGTCGCTGGATAAACGTGACTGTAAGTGGCTGGAGGCGACCGTCACTGACTAGAGGCGACTGTCACAGGCTAGAGGCGACTGTCACTGGCTAGATGCGACTGTCACTGGCTAGAGGCGACTGTCACAGGCTAGAGGCGACTGTCACTGGCTAGAGGCAACTGTCACTGGCTAAGAGCGGCTGCCAGTGGCTAAAAGTGACTGTCACCGGTTAAAGTAGTTATTGTAGTAGTTTAGGGGCGCATCGACTACAAAGGTCATATAGCATCACCGGCTAAAGGTGACTGTCGCCGGCTAAAGGTACCTAGAGCTAGACCACCACCAGCTAGAGGTGACTGTCACTGGCTAAGAGCGGCTGCCAGTGGCCAAAGGTGACCGCCACCAGCCACAAGCGACAGCCACCGTATCCAGAGATCACCGTCAGCGAGAGACGACCCCCACTGATTGGTATTAGCTGACTGGCTGTCAGCGAGAGACCACCTACGAGTACGCAGTCTCTACTAGGAGTAGCAGTTTTCGGAGGCGATCACTACTGACTGTCCCTAGCTATCCCTCCAACGGTCGTGCGAATTTTCGCTTTTGGCACCGATGTTGGGGATTCCTTCGAACTATTTTGAAGCTCGCTTACAATGGGTATGCATATGGGCAAGTAGATGCATACTGATAAATAGGGCAAATCACATAATTATGATTTGCAAACCGTTCATAAATTTCCGATATTTATCGAGACAATATCGATGAGATATGAAAATGAGAATGAGACGCAAATGAATTGCTTGGTTGCTTGGTTGCATGGGCTTACGGGTGCATCGACTGCGTTGGTCACATAGCGCCCAAGACAATGGAATTAAAATAAGTCTGAAGATCTTGTGTGTTTTCATTTCTTCATAGGTTCGATTCAATCCCCAGAATCATCACACTGAGAGATGCATGATGAAGTCGATACTCCATCAGCAGATCGCGGCAATTTCAGAAGCTAATTTTGCGCATAACTGGACACGTCTCCGATGCTCATCCCCAAATCCCCTAGACGCCAATCGTTCTATTTTAAGTCACCAATCATTCAGCTAGCCAATCCATCCATCTCTTCCACTGACGTCATCCATTTGCCGGACACTCCGTGACGTCACCACCTGTCCAGACAATGGGCGCATAAATCCGTCACCCAGCGCCAGGCCGCTGGTACAGCCTGGCCGCCGAGCCACGGCCGCCGAGCCACGGCCGCCCGCCAGAAAGTCGCACCGTTAGGCAACCGTCCACCCTTGACAACAGCACGCGATCGGCGTGTGGCGCAACCTCCCTGCCGGCTCCGACGCTGGGACAGCGCGGCCGCCACCCAGGAGGTCGAGCGTGGCCACAGCCGCGACCCGAGCCGTCCCGTCCGCGCCGGCCAGAGCCGTCCCGTCCGCGCCGACCAGAGCCGTCCCGTCCGCGCCGGCCAGAGCCGTCCCATCCGCGCCGGCCAGAGCCGTCCTGTCCGCGCCGACCAGAGCCGTCCCGTCCGCGCCGGCCAGAGCCGTCCCATCCGCGCCGGCCAGAGCCGTCCCGTCCGCGCCGGCCAGAGCCGTCCCGTCCGCGCCGACCGACCACAGCCGGACCGGACCACAAGAGACTTTACGACGCATTCGAGTGGCGAGGCGTGGCCAACTCGGCGTGGCCAACTCTCGCGCCGATTATCAACTCTCCGGTAAACGAGTCACGAGCGGTGCGTGCGCGCACGCCCAATCCCAGCTTCGGCTGCACCGGGCTGCCAGTCGAGGTGAGGCTGGCTGGCCGGTTGAATAGCATGGCCTCCGGCTTCCTCTGCCCTCCCAGAGGCGTCTGAGCCAGTGGCCGCTCTGATGCAGACGTTGACGAGCGGGGTCCGGCGCATGGCCAGCAGCGACAGGGGCAGACTGTTTGCGTGGTCGGGTCCCGGCTGGAGCCGACAGTTCCCGACTCAGGCTGCAATCACAGCACCTCACGACGGGCCACATCGCTGCCTCTCAGACCTGGGAGAGCGAGAGAGATAGAGATAGAGATAGAGATAGAGAGAGAGAGAGAGACAGAGACAGAGAGAGAGACAGAGACAGAGACAGAGAGAGAGACAGAGAGAGAGACAGAGACAGAGACAGAGACAGAGACAGAGACAGAGACAGAGACAGAGACAGAGACAGAGACAGAGACAGAGACAGAGACAGAGACAGAGACAGAGACAGAGACAGAGACAGAGACAGAGACAGAGACAGAGACAGAGACAGAGACAGAGACAGAGACAGAGACAGAGACAGAGACAGAGACAGAGACAGAGACAGAGACAGAGACAGAGACAGAGACAGAGACAGAGACAGAGACAGAGACAGAGACAGAGACAGAGACAGAGACAGAGACAGAGACAGAGACAGAGACAGAGACAGAGAGAGACAGAGACAGAGAGAGAGACAGAGACAGAGACAGAGAGAGAGAGAGAGAGAGAGAGAGAGAGAGAGAGAGAGAGAGAGAGAGAGAGAGAGAGAGAGAGAGAGAGAGAGAGAGAGAGAGAGAAACAAGCGCTGATCGCCAAACGGTGTGGAGCTAGTCGGTCAGGGTTTGACCGTAGTGGCGTACGTTCAGCCGACTGAATTTACTCTGTCATGTGGTCATTAAAGTACAAAATGGCCCAAGTGATTCCTGTCCAAATAATCGGGGGAATGTCTGATCAGTCTTAGTCATTAAGGTCTGGGGCGCATCAACTGTACTGGTCATACAGCGTCCATGACGTCCATTATTATCGGACTGGGAGCATTAGATCCAGACATTATAAGCCACCATGTAACTTCTGAAGCAGTCAGCAGCAGATTTGGACTCCCTCTCGAAGGGCACAGATGTCGGGATTCCCTGCTCTCGCGCTGGGAGGTGGCGAGTGGTGCCGAGGGCCAGCCCAGCTGGTGACGCGTCACAACGGCTGACGCGAGCAGGTGAACAAACACGCCGCCCGCGGCCCGCTGACTCAGAGCGGCCACTGACGTAACTGTGCCACCTAGCCGCCAGTGTCTCGGCGGTGCGACCTTTGCCACCGCGGCCCAGCCGCGCTCGCCCCGAAACTGGGCCGGCCCGCGGCCGCGTCGCCAACAAAGGCCGGTCCGATCCGGTCCGGTCCGGTCCGGTCCGGTCCGGTTCGGCGCGCGCGGTGGTCGTCCGCGAACCACGCCGCCGAGACGGTGTGGCCGCGAGCCTTCCTGGAAGCGGCCGCACCACCGATAATCGCAGGCAGATGGGACGTCCCGAGACGCACGCCCGGCCGGCCGGCCGGCCTGTTCCCACGCCGCGGAGCCGCCACTGCCAGCGGCGCGGCCACCACGCTGGCACGTACGGATGCGGGCAGAACACCACACGACGACCCCGCGGTCCGCCTGCCACAGAGTACAACCATCCGGCCCAACTGCCACAGCAGTGTTAAAATAATGGTTTTTCGTTAGGTGTGAGATGTCGAAACGAGTACCGTAGGATGTCCAAATTCGCCATCGACACGATATCATTCAGCATAACTGATAAGATCTTCAAAGACAATTCTGATCCAACAGCGTGCTATCCGTGCATCTTTTCCCTTTGTTTCGAGGTACCTAATTTAGGGGCGACTAGTTTGGCGATAACGATACAAAATATCTATCCTTGTAGAATGGTATTGTATAACAGACCACACCATAGGTAATCATATTACCTGGGATTGCGCTAAGAGATGTTCGTGCATCACAATCTGCCATGGTGAGCATCAGCATGATAATTGATCAACAAGAAGATCAACAAGATACTGTTAGAAACTAGATATGAAGACCTCATAACGACTCATCATGAAGCACGATGTTGATACTCTGTTGGGAGGGATGTCAATTCAGTGCCCAGAAAGTGGTATATTCCACCCTATTTCACGAATAATTTATCACTGTGCCACAGAGTACAACCATCCGGCCCACCTGCCACAGAGTACAACCATCCGTCCCAACTGCCACAAAGTACAACAATCCGGCCCACCTGCCACAGAGTACAACCATCCGGCCCACCTGCCACAGAGTACAACCATCCGGCCCACCAGCCACAGAGTACAACCATCCGGCCCACCTGCCACAGAGTACAACCATCCGGTCCAACTTCCACAGAGTACAACCATCC
Source organism: Ashinkailepas kermadecensis (assembly GCA_034440615.1). NCBI lineage: Eukaryota > Metazoa > Arthropoda > Thecostraca > Neolepadidae > Ashinkailepas > Ashinkailepas kermadecensis. Next base: position 38,531 of record JAOTOM010004358.1, on the reverse strand, counting down.
GGCCCACCTGCCACAGAGTACAACCATCCGGCCCACCTGCCACAGAGTACAACCATCCGGTCCAACTTCCACAGAGTACAACCATCCGGTCCAACTGCCACAGAGTACAACCATCCGGTCCAACTGCCACAGAGTACAACCATCCGGTCCAACTTCCACAGAGTACAACCATCCGGCCCAACTGCCACAGAGTACAACCATCCGGTCCAACTGCCACAGAGTACAACCATCCGGTCCAACTGCCACAGAGTACAACCATCCGGTCCAACTTCCACAGAGTACAACCATCCGGTCCAACTGCCACAGAGTACAACCATCCGGTCCAACTTCCACAGAGTACAACCATCCGGCCCACCTGCCACAGAGTGCAACCATCCGGTCCAACTTCCACAGAGTACAACCATCCGGTCCAACTGCCACAGAGTACAACCATCCGGCCCAACTGCCACAGAGTACAACCATCCGGTCCAACTGCCACAGAGTACAACCATCCGGTCCAACTGCCACAGAGTACAACCATCCGGTCAACTTCCACAGATTGGTCGAGGCGCCCTAAAACTCAAATAACTAACTAACTAACTAACTAACTTCCACAGAGAACAACCATCCGGTCCAACTGCCACAGAGTACAACCATCCAGTCCAACTGCCACAGAGTACAACCATCCGGCCCAACTGCCACTGAGTACAACCATCCGGTCCATATCAGCACCATCAGGCGGATAAATTAGCCCTGAAACAGGCCAGCTGAGAACCAATGTAACAGTGCAGCGTTCATGGCGTATGGCGAAACGGACAGCGCTCGTTATACATAGACAGCGGACCTGATACCGGCGCTGACAACACGCAGCTGGGTGGTCACCAGGCGATCACAAGGCACACACAGACAGCCACACGACGGTCGCAATGCACCAACGGAGAGTCAGACAGCAGTGACAGAGCAGATGGACGGCAGAATGGGTCGGCAATATCGCCTTGGCAACGCTGACGACCACCAGAAAGGTGCCCATATGTCCAAGTGGAAAACGAGCATGCCGATCCTTGGAGCACATTAAACAGCATGAAGTAAGTTGTCGATGTTTCTCGTTATATGCAGTGCATGATAGGAAAGCCTTGATGCCACATAACATAACTGCCTAACGCGCCCCAAAGCCCAAACAACAATAATATAACAGAACTGTGACTTGAGTAGCAAGTAATCCGTAATGTTCCCCCGTAATCTTTGGCTTCTTCGAATCAAGGACACATCCCATTGGCGAGAGTCGTCCCATGCATTGGACCCTCGACGACCTCGACGACGATCCTCCCCCATCCTCGACGACCTCTCTCGTAATATCACATCGTAAGCCAAGAGTGTGAAAAGTGTACCACGGCAGATACATGGAAAATGCATGTCGTCTACAGAGTGCATCCTGCATCTTATTGACTCTAGTGCACGGCGCATGTTTCGCACACTCGTTTGCACGGGAGGTGACCCCGTTCGCTGAACCGCCCTCGACGTCGGCCTCAATAGGCACGCGCCGAACAAAGGGACAATGATGGTGCGTCCACGTCGGCAAGGGGGAGCGCCACGCCGAACAAAGGCGCATTGACGGCACAGAACGGAAGGCCGACGGGAAGCACCTGGCCGCCATCTGTGCCTCCGCTAACGGAGCCGCACCACCAGGTACCGACCGGGCAGCGGGCTCGGCGCATGCGTGCCGGCGCACCCCATCACGGCCCCCTCCTGTGTCGCGAACGCTGCGCTGACAACGTCGGGACACAGCAGTAGACAGCCTTTGCTGGATGTTGGTGGTGGTGGTCGTAGTGGTGGTGGATTGGCGCTTTTCGGCGCACCGACTACTTCAATTTGCACCAATTTGTTGGATGGCGCCGTGGTATTCACAGCACGACGTGATCCGAGTAGCCGGCTGTGCAAGTCATTTTGGCGGATTACTTGCTTCACGCAGCATGACGTCTTGCAATGCACGTGCAAGTATGGAAAATCCAAGTATGGTACTCACAGGTGAATGCTCTGCAGCAGAAAAAGAAACCACCGTGGCTCGTTGGCCGACGAAATCTTATCAAGACGATGCAATCTCTTGAAGTTGGACATTTTTGCTTCATAGCGTATGACAAGCTTTATGCCACGAGGTGCAGGCGGTATAATGCTGGGCAAGATAAAGCTGCGTAAAAATAGCTTGTAAGTTACCACAACAATACAACTTCACCTAGCCATCTGGCAGCAAGAGAGCTGGAAACACCAGTGGGTTTCGAATTGAGGTAACCATCATCAGGATGTGGTCGTGGTGAAGAAACACGGATAGGATCTGTGCCTCTGAAGTGTATGTCCTGTGCAGAAAAAAAACACTCACGAAACACCATTACTCCACCTGAATCCAAAACCCAATTCACTTCTACGGGGATTTGCTTATCGCATTCCCGATTCGTGGTTAAATTCCTGGATATGGGTTGGGTAGACGCCAGCTGAACACGGACAGCGACTTTATTCGTTTATGGGCGGATATGACAAGGTGGAGGCATTAATAAAATGGGAATGTGTCGGAAACAAGGGTGTTGTTTTGCATACCTCGGAGGAAAATATTACTAGCCCTGTCCATTTTGCTCCCTTCCAACGTTCTCAAGTCTGTCTGATATCGGCTCAAACTGTGCAGGGCTGATTGTGCTCCACAGTAATGGACAAACAGAAACTTGCAGTGTCTGGTATTGTTTAAGCGCAAGAGAGCCTTTAACAATTTCAAAGCACACTCACTACGCTTTTCCAAAGCGAAGATAAAAAGGTTAACGCAAAAACTTCCAAGTTGTTGTCACCCCATCCCCACCGGAAAAAAAAACTACACGACACCATCGGCTGCAAATCACGGTGACGTCATGGCAATATGCTGGAGTTACAAAGATTTAGTACAAGATTATATAAACTTATAGAATCTTACATCGACCTTCCGGACCCAAGCTTTGACTTCCTGAATGTGCCTCCATTTTGGGTTTTAGGGCGCACCGACCATGGTAGATCATTCAGAATTTGCCTCCATGAAAAACCATTCAATTGCTAGTATCTATTTCACCACTCCCTCCATTTACCCCCATTTTGACCTCAACTTACTTAAAAATAAGCGTCTTAACAAATGCTATTTTCACATTTCAACGTCGTCTCCTTGCATCAACTATTTTGTGATTATACACATCACACACAGGCGACTTTTAGCGGACGTCACGGCTACTTTGAACTTTCATAGCCTGAAGCTCTCCACTCTACAATGAATGCATTTCTGGGCCTTGCACCCGAGTCAAACTACACTTTATCTACGTTGCCGTCAATCAGGTCATCCGGTCACTTACGATTCCATTTTGTGTCGCGCTCTTCATGTGGGCGCTAAATGATCACGTTTTGGTCGAAGCGCCCTTGAACTCAAATAACTAACTAACTAACGCTCTTCATGAAACGACAACTCAACATAAAGTATAACGCAGCTAGACACATGTGACAACTATCTCAACTATTCCCGTTTTGTATTATACTCGGTGGGCAGGAGATCGACGACACGGATTGACCGTTCCTGGAGTCCATCAGGAGCGGGAGGCGGCGGTCCTCGTCGCCGCTCCTTCCGACAGCCTCAAGAGCAGGCTCTGACCGAGGGCCCTCCAATGCGTCACTGGATGCCGCCAGCTGACGCGGCCGATCACAGCCGGCCGATCACAGCCGGCAGACACAGCCGGCCGATCACAGCCGGCCGATCACAGCCGGCAGACACAGCCGGCCGATCACAGCCGGCCGATCACAGCCGGCCGATCACAGCCGGCAGACACAGCCGGCCGATCACAGCCGGCCGATCACAGCCGGCAGACACAGCCGGCCGATCACAGCCGGCCGATCACAGCCGGCCGATCACAGCCGGCCGATCACAGCCGGCCGATCACAGCCGGCAGACACAGCCGGCCGATCACAGCCGGCCGATCACAGCCGGCCGATCACAGCCGGCCGATCACAGCCGGCCGATCACAGCCGGCAGACACAGCCGGCCGATCATAGCCGGCCGATCACAGCCGGCAGACACAGCCGGCCGATCACAGCCGGCAGACACAGCCGGCAGACACAGCCGGCCGATCACAGCCGGCAGACACAGCCGGCCGATCACAGCCGGCCGATCACAGCCGGCCGATCACAGCCGGCCGATCACAGCCGGCCGATCACAGCCGGCAGACACAGCCGCCTCTCAGCGGCCACTTGAAGGGCTGAGCCCTCCGGGTACCGGACGAGTACCTGGTGCCGAGACGGAGGCCTCAGCCAACCAGCGCAGCTCAAGCTGAACGGATCACACGTCGGGCGGAGAAGGTCGACTCCGGTTGAGTTAGGTCGCGTTCGGACGAGACGAAACAAGGCGCGGCAGGATTTGATGTGATGAAAGCGATATGTGATGAGATGTGGCGGCGCGATGGGATTTGACGGGAAAGGAAGGGGTAGGTCGGGGCGAGGAGACACCATCGCGCAACACGTTCTGCAATCGCAACGACCGTGCTCGAAAGCGCACACGGCACATTCGGAAATTCTGGACCGTGTCAGACTGGCTCCGGTCCCCAACCGTGCCAGACCAGCGCCGACCTCGAACCGGTCTGATTCGCCGGATCGACGGCCACAACCATCCAAATCAATTGTCCCAATGCAGGGACAATGAACGACTGCATCCATAGGCCGTGACAGTCGCATCGCCGGCCGGCGGCTCCATCGACCCAGCCGCATTCAGCCCGGCCCTGTCGACCGGCCCGCCGACCCGAGACCCGAGACCCAGCACCGGTCCCGGTCCCCGGCGACGCGGCGACGCGGCGCAAACAGCGCGCCGGCCCCGTCAGCAGAGTGGACGGCTCGTCAACAGCACCAACGGCGGCGCTCAATACGCCACTGACGGCCGCCATCGACGACCGGCGGCCATGGCCGGCGCGCCTCACGTCAGCACGGCCGCCGTAAAGAGGCGGGTCCGGCCGCCGCTCGGCGGCCGTAAAAGAGCGGCACGCAGCCAGGCGGCCGCCGACCACGCACCGCTTCATTGAATTTCCAGGGAGTTTGCGCCGGCCCGGCTGAGCCGAGTTGAGCCGGAGTTGGCGTTATTCAGCGAACCGGTCGTGAGCCGAGCCGAGATAAGATAGGCCAAGCTGAACGTCGCCGCGCCGAACCGAGCCAAGACGGACAGGGCCGGGCCGAAGAGGGTCGAACCGAGACGGACCAGCCGCCAGGAAGAGCCGAGCCGAGCCGAGCCGAGCCGAGCCGAGCCGAGCCGAGCCGAGCCGAGCCGAGCCGAGCCGAGCCGAGCCGAGCCGAGCCGAGCCGAGCCGAGCCGAGCCGAGCCGAGCCGAGCCGAGCCGAGCCGAGCCGAGCCGAGCCGAGCCGAGCCGAGCCGAGCCGAGCCGAGCCGAGCCGAGCCGAGCCGAGCCGAGCCGAGCCGAGCCGAGCCGAGCCGAGCCGAGCAGAGCAGAGAAGAGCACAGCCAGAGCCCAATCTCGAGGTGGAGCCGGAGCCGGAGCCGGAGCCGGAGCCGGAGCCCGAGCCGAGCCGAGCCGAGCCGCGTCGGCTGCCCTGGGAGACGCGGCCGCCAGTCGATGACGAGGCCGAGGCCCAGTTTATTGATCCGATCAATACGTGGCGCCCCGCCCTCCCCACTGCCACGTAAGCAGCGCAGACGTCGGCGGCGCCTCACGCACGTGCCGACGTGAAGGCACCAGGCGATACCGGCGTGAAGGCACCAGGCGATACCGACGTGTGTCACCGGTGCCGCCCTGTTGGTGGGGACTGCCATGGCGCAGTGTACTGAAATTCTGGCATTTTAGTGAAGACGCACGCCAAATTTTGTTTAGCAATGCCGTGATTCGACACCACCTCAGTGCAGGGTTGACAAAATGCTGGCATAAAGTGGATAGTACCAGGGCCCTGGCAAAAACACTTGCTGTCAAGACACATCAACCTTGTTGAGGAGACTGGTCATTGGTTTTTACGACACGTCGACCGTTGAGTCATATAGCGTCGCCAATCTCTCACGCCGATTGGTCGCGGGCGAAGAGTAGCGACAGGTGAGATTCGAACCCACAATCTTTCGATTGCGAGACGAGCATCTTACCCCTAGACCACTCGTCCCCTTGTTCAGGAGACTACTACAGATGTGATTCGGGATCCTAAGGTTCTCCGGATCCCAGACATATAAGCCCATCCTGGTCTGCTGCGGGATTTTTGCGATTTTTGCCAATAAATAGTGTTTAAGGCTAATACAACCAGCATGACAAAAACCAGCTTTTCCAGGATGTTGCCAACCCAGCGTAAATCCCACACGTTATGAGTGAGATCTAGGGTCTTTAAAAATCAGGATTGCTTCCGGCAGCAGCACTGTCCTCACTGGCAAAGGCGACAGAGATCACCTTTGCCAGTGGCAAAGGCGACAGGACAGAGACATCATCACCACCATCATTAACTTAAACATCTGCACATACAGTGGAATTATACCTGTGACTTCAATATGATAATACATGCTGTGCTGTCTGTGGAATGGTACTTTGTGCATGATAAACATGTAGTAGTCCCTACATTGCCTGGCGATGCACACAAAAGCAAAGGTCAATCAACCAAAAAAAAATGTAACGAGAAAACACGAAATCAGCTATTTTTCCTTTTTGTATAATACATTGTTGATTAGAAGAAACTTCCACAGGCCAATGCCCAGTTACGGATGCCCTTACCTACAACACACACAGATACAAAGTCATGCAAAAACACAAAAATTACACGCGCAAACCTACGTCAAAACGTAAGACAAAATCAAACAAACAAAAACAAACATAATGCGATCATATACGGCGTAAGTAAAGCAGCAGTAACTATGCCAAACTTCAAGATAGAAGTGTTCCTTCACTCATCGCAAATGCACGCACCTCGTGGCGAATACATGCCTGATCTCAAGAAAATCAACATACGGATAATAGGCAAGAAACCGGTTCACAGTTTTCTTTCTCTCATCTTCTCTTCGTACATCGATCATCACATATAATAAATCAAGAAAAGGCAACGCACCACCTCTTATTAAATCTGACCCTGCTCCTACTCCTAATATTATTTCATTTCATTTCCTCAATTTTCCTGTCATACAGAAGACGTGCTTTCAAAATTGCAATACTAAGGTACGAACCGGCACATATAATACGCTTTCCTACAACAGCATGACTCACGAAAGCATTCCTACGCAAACCCAATAGAACGTCTTTTTTCAAACGCAAAGTCACCAACTCTAGCTAATGATCTCAACCATTGATTTACGTCTTTCCAAAATATTTTAACGTGTTCACAATCCCACAGTTTGTGTATTAATGAGTCCCTTTCCCGTTGGCATCTTCCACATAGGTTGGAATCCAAAACTTTTATGCGGTACAAAAGTACATTGGTCGCAAGTATATTAGCTATAATTGTATACTGCAACATTTGATATTGAACCGAAAGTGTATTCTGGTAGATAGCTGCATATACATCATTCCAATCAATACTACCTAACTCCCTTTCCCAAAAACCTTCCCAAATGTTTGGACTATCTTGTTATTTACCTTCAAGAAATTTTATGTAAAATACCTTAGCACCACGGCCCGCTTCAAGTATGCTGGAGACAAACGGATATACAATCGGTTCGCAAAGCTTCACCCTGTTACTATTACATCTCCACTCACTTGGCAGACTTCGAATTAAGCCAATATAGTCCAATATGTTCACCATAATTCCTAATCGATGTTATATCTGAGCAAGTGTTAATACCCCATCAGTATCACTGAAAAAATCGTTTAAGTAATGAAAACATTTCCTTTTCCAACCGAACATTGTGCACTGCTTAAACTTCGTTTGATCTGAAAACCAGATTGAACATCTACTTAAATAATGTACGCCGGTAATGACAATATTGGAGACATAGTTAGCATAAGCTATAATACACTCCTTCCATAAGATATTATCGGTTCGTAAAGCCAGATTTCGCAGGGATTTCGCGTTTCTGTGCCATGAAAACTCTGGATGACTAATTACGTCCTCAAAGAGTCCTCCCCAGTCCGGGTTACTTATGATTTGTCTTCTGATCCACGTAATTTTGAGTGATTCAATGAACGTGTCTAACTCCATCGCCGCTTGTCTTTTCAACTTTTCTTTGTAAACGCTGCTTCGTCTGATCTTATTTCCCTTACCACTCCAAAGGAAATTAAAGAATAATGTATTAAGTTTTATAATAAGCGACTCACTCGGTTTTGGTAGCGTCGTAAAAATGTGCACAAACTTAGACAAGGCTAGCGATTTAATTATAGTTATCTTACCTGCTTGAGTGAGATGTCGTATTTTCCAACAATGTAATAATCTTCCTACTTCGTGCATTTTCTTCTCAAAGTTACTATTAGACATGTCTTCTTCATTATTAGAATACATTATACCAATAACTTTTAGCTTGCTGACCCACCTAAGCTGAAGGTCTTCGCAAATATTTGGCATGTGCTCTGCATTCGTACCTGACCAGAAGGCTTCTGTAAAATGTCGAAACGAGTACAGTAGGATGTCGAAATTCGTCATAGAAACGATGTCCCTTAAATAAATTAGTTCGTCAAACACAATTTTGATCCAACAGCGTACTCATACGTGTACCTTTTTCCTTTGTTTTGAGATACCTATTTTAGGGGTAACTATTTTAGCGATAACGATGCAACATACATATCCTTATCAACTGCTATTTTATAACAGACCACATCATAGGTAATCCTCCTGCCTGGAATTGTGGTAGGAGATGTCCGTGCATCACAATCCGCAATAGTGAGTATCAGCATGATGCTTATCAACAAGATACTATACAAGAGATACAAGAGAAATTAGATATGAAGACCTCATGACTCATGCCAAGCATGATGTCGGATACACCGTTAATTCAGTGTTTAGAAAGTGGTATATTCCACCCTATTTCACGAATAAATCATCACTGTTGTGCAGGAAACCGGTTTGTGATTCTGGACACGGGGGTTCTCCGGATCCAAGAGGTCTGCAAGAGGTCTGCAAGAGCCCATCGCGGTCTGCTGGAGGGAAGGGTTAACAATTTTTTCCGTAAATAGTTTGTATCGGTTAATACCACTGAAATGGCAAATGCTAGTCTTTGTCAGCATTTTCCCAGCCATGAGCTCAGTGTCGCTCTGAGTATCGTCGTCCAACGCCAATATGGCGCCCAACACTGCAGCGGGTGGAGACGGATGGAATGGCCAGCACCCAGCGAACACCAGCTTGCCACTCCCCATTCATTTTCCCAGAGTGCAACAAGGGTTTTCGGGCGATGTCAAATACGTGTTTTGTGCGGTGAATCTGCTCGAGTAAGGCGGAGGGCTGGAGATGAGGGAGTGGTGGTTGTGACTTCATGTCGCACTCAGCAGCTGAGGCCCTGTGGGCTGGAGGGCGGAGGGCTGGGGATGAGGGAGTGGTGGTTGTGACTTCATGACGCACTCAGCAGCTGAGGCCCTGTGGCGTCGTCTGCCTCTCACCCTGGCAGGAAGATCGGCCACCCACCGCGGGGACACTGGGCATGAGGGGATGAGTGGAACAGGATGGGGTGGTACTGGCTGACTGCACCTGGGGCACAAGGCTTCAGGGTTCAAACATGTAACGCGGAAATCAAGTTCTGTGGCCAACGAAACAGACGTGGACGTGAGCAAGCTTTATGGTCAAATATCGAACGAGTTCAATTAAGTTGTGTTCAAATCGTAACACACCTTTGAACAATATCGTAATTTTAGGCATTTCATGGATTGAGATTTCCAAGCACGGTGAAGAAAATTATTTCCAAAAGAAAGGATGAAAAGAAAACAGAAAAACGGGCAGACTGTGACTGAAAAACTTCAGAGCGAACGAAGCATAAAATTGAGCAGACCATACAGGAAAACGCAACATTGTCCCAATACAACTTCCATCGTGGCAATGCGCAGGATATCACAAGAGCATTTATTTGTACCCTTTTTACAGCGGGATGACGCATGCCTGGCTGGAACCAGTGTTGTGGGAGAACACAATGCTGACAAAGACAACACGATCCCTGTGTTCTCTCGCTGGTGGAGACCATTCTCACACTCGGGGTGTGATTTAACAATACATTTTAGGTCTAGCATGTCTAGTGTACGCCATCGGCCTAACGTTCAATTTGCATCTCGATTGGGGGAGGGAGAGCGCAAGAACCCGAAACCCCAACGGAGTCCTCACCCATGGCTCCCACGCACATCATGAAGAATCAAATTCTGTGAGATTCCAGAGACCTGGCAGATCGACAAAAACACGCATAGCGGGAACACATGGAACACAAAACGCAAACACATCAACAAACTAAAAACGAACTGATTTGCACGCATCTGCACCGAGCGGCCACGAAACAGACCCAATCATATCTCGTACCAGACGGACAACGACGCTCACAACTAGAGATCCAGAGCACCACAACACCAGCACATACCAGACGGACAATGACGCTCACAACTAGAGATCCAGAGCACCACAACACCAGCACATACCAGACGGACAGCGACGCTCACAGCTGGAGATCCAGAGCACCACAACACCAGCACATACCAGACGGAAAGCGACGCTCACAGCTGGAGACACAGAGCACCATAACACCAGCACTTATCGGACGCGACTCCGTACAGCACGCTAATCATGCGTCAGGCTATTCCGACAGCAGGCTGGGGAGCGACATGTCCCCACGGCGGGAGGAGGCGATGGTGGAGGGGCGGATCAAATGAGGATCGCTGCACCCGCGCCGGAAACGTTGCCGCTCGCCGCCAGCACGTGGGCCGAGATGTTGATTGCACTGTGCACCAGGCTGCTGTCGTCTTCCACTGGTCGGTCGACACTGGACCCGGCTGCCGCCGCGCCCCGTCGCACTGGTCGCGCCGCGTCACGTCACGTCACCTCACGTCACGTCACGTCACGCATCACAACGGGCATGCGGGCGTGCGTCGTGTCACCGGCTCGCCGTGGCGCCGCGCAGCTCACCACCACCACAAACCAAGACCTCTCGCCGCCGCGCCACTCGCACTGCCGCCGCCGCCGCACCCGTTTGTTCGCCGCCCGAACGGAGATCAGGTCGGCGATCGCCGACCTGACTTTGGTCGGCAACGGGTCAGCGTGGAGAGGGAGTATCGGGTCAGGGCAGGTCACGGTGGGGTGAAGTGTCGAAGGGTTGGAGGGCTACACCGCGTGCGAAGGACATTGCACGTGTTGAACGGTACTCACCCGCGACTGAAGCCGGCGCCTCGGCCGCGACCGGCCGGGTACGGGCCGACCGCGGCCGGCGGCCGGCCCTGCTCGTCCCCGGGCGGCCGCCCATTCGGATCGTAGTACTCAGTGATGAGCGGCCGATCCTCCACTCTGTTGTCGGCATTGTGCGCCTTCGCTGCCGACTTGATATCGATGAACGCTACGGTGGCGGCCGGCCCTGCCGCCCCATCGCCCGACAGGAGCTTCACACTCTGGACACGACCGTATCTGTAACACGGAGAGGTGCGTCGTACAGTCCGCACGAGACGACGCTAAGAAAATCGACAATTTGGTGTGCGAAGGCCTGTTAACTGGTAAAGGAACTATGTTTAGCATTAGTACCTAGGAAATATGAGCATGATGCATTTTCTGGGAAAACGAGGCATTTTTCTGAGAAAAACCCACAAGTTTCACATTAGCTGTTCAACCGAAAAATGTCCACCGCCGTTGGGCACCACCTGTACTGGGCAAACGTACTCCATAAAGTCCCATTCGAATGTATGACCCGTGGCACGTCTTAAGCAAATGGTGACACAATCGAGGGTTGGTTGGTTGGTTATTGTTTTTTACGACACGTCGACCGTTGAGTCATGTAGCGTCGCCAATCTCTCACGCCGATTGGTCGCGGGCGAAGAGTAGGAACAGGTGAGACTCGAACCCACAACCTTTCGATTGTGAGACGAGCATCTTACCCCTAGACCACTCGTCCCCTACACAATCGAGGGAGAACGATGTTCATTCAAAGTGTAAATTTTCAACAGACGTGACAAAACTGTGCACGGTACACCAGATATTGGGATTCCCAAGGATAGGCTACGCATCCCTTGAGACTAATTGCGTTTCCATGTCTTCTTCGGCCCTCCAATTCGATAGAATATCCACACTAGTTCCTCGATCTCACAAATCAGCACAGACCACATTGGCATAGCGCCACAGAGGAATCATCGAGTGACAGGACGCACGAAACCGCTAGCCACCTATCCTAGTCACATAGCATGCAGTGTGATCGTTGGTGGTAGAATCAGAGAACCAAATCACAAACTAAGGACGTCTCGTCAACCTTCGTTGACCAGGACATCTGACGTCACTAAACATGGCTGGAATCGAAAATGATTAAAAGTAATCCTGCAATCACATTCACAACACGTATTCATGGATAACCATTACCCATCCGCTGATCTGGTGATAAAAGACGAACAAGACAACCAACACTTACGAAGAACATTCGCCATGCCCGATGCCCTAGATGTACACCAGGGGAGGAATGCCATTTAATATACTAATCAGTGAAATGGCGGCAATTTACACTTTCCGTCATTTAACGTACTATATTCCTCACACCCACACCCACACAATGATTGAAGAGTATGAAAATGTATGAATTCTCCTGTCAAAAACAAATTCATGAGATTTCATCGCCCCAGCTCCCGGTCCAAATAATCCAGGCTATCCACTGACCAAAAAATAATCGTTTCTTCTCATGTTTGCTCGTAGTCAGGTAAGCACGGTCAACCAAAAATGTTTCGACCCGTGCATCAGAATGACTAGAAGTAACTCCACTTTAATGATACATGACTACTAGCTCTTCATGCCTGCAGATCTCGAATTCGGGACCTGACCCAACAGTTTCCGAAACAGTTTCCCTAAAACATTTACTGGAGTCAGAGAAGCGGGCATTTAAGGAACTAAAAGATGCTAACTCTGAGGAAAATCTAGAATCATATAGAATAGCTAGAAATAAAGTTAGATGTGCTAGGGCATCTAAAAGACTGGCTGAAATCAAACTAGCTCGAGAATGTTCAGCAGGCAATGCTAAGAGGTTATTTGGCTTCTACAAATTTAAGTACAAAAAGTGTAGTGTAGTGCCACTGGAGGTAGATTGTAAAATAGTGGTTGATGATGGTAATATAGTGGAGTCCCTAAGCAAACAATTATCATCAGTCTTTAATAAAGAGAACAATGGAAACAACTAAAAGCTTATGCCATGGTAGGTGATAGTTTGGAGGATCTTACAATAACTACAGGTGTAGAGAAAAAAAACACTTGCAGAATATAAAACCTAATAAAGCTTCTGGGCCAGATGATATATATGCTAGGATCTTAGTGGAATGTGCTAAGGTATTGGCAGTTCCTCTAGGTATCATTTTCAGGCGTTCTATAGAGTATTCTGAAGTACCTGAAGATTGGCGAAATGCAAATGTAGTACCGATTTCCAAAAAGGGGTGTGTAGAAAACTACATGCCAGTCAGTTCGACCTCAATAGTTCATAAGGTACTAGAAAAAAATGATTAAACATAATATTCAGACTAGATAGGCACAACCTTCTAAGGGATACCCAACATCGATTTCGATCTCGAAGATATTGTTTCACTAGCCTATTGGAGTTCACGGAGTATGTAACTAAAGAAGAAGACGATGCAAGCAGGATTAATATTGTGTACTTGGACTTTAGCAAAGCTTGTGAGCAGCATGGGATTGATGGAAAGGTTCTAGGTTGGATTCAAGCATGGTTAAGGGGATGGAAACGAAGGGTAGTGTTAAATGGATGTAAATCTGAATGGAATGATGTTCTGAGTGAAGTGTCACAGGGCTCTGTTCTAGGGACACTTCTCTTTATCATCTTTGTGAATAACATTGATGTAGTGCTGAGGAAAAGGGTGTTCAAATTTGATGACATCAAATTGGTAGGAGTGGCTAACAGTAGTGATCAATCTAGTAATATTTAACTAGACTTGCAGAACCTAAAAGTCGGCTGATCAATGGCTGATCAATGGTCTTTCAACTATGAAAAAATGTAAGGCTGTGCTGGGGTCTAGAGGTGAAACTTTCCGATATACAATCGAAGGTAGGAAGCTGGATATTATTCAAGAGGAAAAATATTTAGATGGGTTGGTTTCAAATGATCTTAAAGCAGAAAAACAATGTATCTCAGCTAGAAACAGGGCAATCAGAATGCTGGGAATCATTACAAGAGTGTGAGGTATAAGAGCAAGGAAGTGATGAAAATACTGCACTTGGCCTATGTGCGACCCCACTTAAAATATTTTGTACAGGCACGGAGCCCCCACTTAGAAAAAGATATAGATAGGCTAGAAAGAGTGCAGCGCAAAGCCACTAGACTCATCAGTGCAGTGATAAATTATTCGTGAAATAGGGTGAAATATGCCACTTTCTGAACACTCGATCGACATCCTTCTCCAAGAAATATAGACATCCTGCTTCTTGATGCGTCCTTATGAAGTCTTCGTGTCTCCTTTCTAGCAGTATCTCGTTCATAAGTACCATACTCACGCTCTCGATAAGGGATGGTGATGCACAAACATTTTGTAAACACAATTTCAGGTAAAGGGATTACTTATAATGTACTATGGCATACACTAGTTTATTGCATGTATATTTGGTCTTCCTGTCCAGAATATAGCTCTTCATAAGTATGAATATCAAAACCAATGATAAAAGTACAGTCATCAGTACGCCATTGGCTCAAATTTGAGTCTGAAAGAAATCAAAAGCATTTTAAAGGACACAAATTCCACGGCAAATTTCGGCATCCTACTGTGCTCGTTTCGACATCGCACACCTAACGAAAAACCATTATGTTAACACTGCGTCAGTGGACTACTTACATACTACTAGCAGTGGACACTGTGAACTTAGCCAAATACCACACCCTGTTCCTCACGCACAAGGTGCGCCGTCATGATGAGCCAGTCACTGGCTCATGACCTCACCACCGTGGCGGAGGTTCGTGACAGAACCACCCGTCAGGACCATCACTTGTATGTCCCCCGGTCTTGCACTGAGATGGGGACGAGGCGTTTTAGCTCCAGAGCACCACTTATGTTCAACTCGTTGCCACCCGAGCTGATGCGGCTTCCCGTACCGATATTCGGTCGCCACCTACGACGACACCTGTCCAACGTGCCGCCCGTGCTGGACTGATTTGCTGCTCGCCCTGCTGTATTTGTTTTATTATGACATGTATGACAACCGGTTTAGCTGTTTTGTGATTTTGACCTTTTCTGCTCTGCTGTTTTATCTAATTGACGCGAGGTTGTAATAGCCACAAGCCAGAGTTAAAACAATGGTTTTCGTTAGGTGTGAGATGTCGAAACGAGCAGGGTAGGATGTCGAAATTTGCGGTGGGATTAGTGTCATTTAAAATGCTTTTGACGTCTTTCAGACTCAAGTTTGAGCCAATGGTGTATGTACTTATGACTGTACCTTTATCATTTGTTTTGAGATTCATGATTTAGTAAGAACTATATTTGAGATAGGGAGACTAATCATATGCTATAAGCTGGCATTGCGTGTCATATCGCATTATATATAATCCCTTTACCTGCAATTGTGTTGCAAAATGTTCGTGTATCACCATTCCTTATCGAGAGTACGGACATAATACTTATAAGCGAAATACTGTTAGAAAGGAGACATGAAAACTTCGTAAGCACGCATCAAGGAGCAGGATGTCGATACTTCTTGGAGAAGGATGTCGATCGAGTGTTCAAAAAGTGGTATATTCCACCCTATGTCACGAATAATTTAGCACTGTCACAAGCCCATTGTGGATTACCTTAATAAAAGTCTGTCTTGTCTGTCTGCGGCTTTCAAGCCGAGTCCAGCAAGTAACCAAGGACATGATCATGGCATGGATCATAGATCATCACGTTATGAACCAGTGTCATCATCAACTAGATCAGTTACATCGGGCACTCGTCTGCTCTGATGGTCATGAAAAATCAGCATGCTAATTACGTTCGGTCCCCGGCTGTGCTCCACATAGCCGCGATGTCTGCCGCCAGGCCGTTTCTAGAGCACGGCGTTTGGCAGACGGGCTCGCTACTGTCACGATCCACCTCGCCAAGACGGATCCGATGGCTGCGCGTCGACAAGGCCCACCCAACACAACTGCCAAACTCTCCTCTCGAAATACGTGCGCGCACGACGCCTTTCCTCCCCTCCCCTCCCCTCTGCCGGGGTTGCTCGGATGACGCGCAGGCCGGCCAGCTGGAGAGGAGAGGGGGGGCACGGTTCTGTTTGGTGGCCACAGCCGCTGCCGCTGCCGCCGTTGCGGGCCGGGCCGGGCCGACACGTTCGAGACACGACAGACCGAAGCGGCGGCGCCACACTTGGTGTCCGACAGTTAGCCTGAACTGCACACGACACAGCCGCCGGAGCGGATTTTAACGGTGATGGTGACGGAGGCGCCGATAGCTCGCTGGGCCGCGCCCCGCAACCGTGTCACGCCGCAAATGTCATCACGGCTGCATTAGGTGCAGCATGCCGCGGTCGCGCTCGCTTCGCACAGCGGGCCGCTCGGTTTATCGCGCCTGGTGCCGATTATTTACGCCAAATCCCTCCCGGCTTTCATTAGCTATTCCCGTCATTTGGACATGGGCTGCGGGCGGCGTTTCTCCCTTCTTTCTCCTTGACGCTGACAGGCGGCCACGTCAGCTCTGCACATGCGCAGACCGCGCCAGACCCGCCGGAGAGCGCAGTCACGCGATGGGTGCCGCGCAGGTTGTACGTGCCGCCGCGTCGCTGCTGACGGCGGTCGGGGCGTTGAGAACGCATACGGCTGGCGCGAAAGCTGCGCCGATTTGTCTCCTGACGGGAACAGCGGCGGCGATTTCCTCCGTAGTTACCGCCGGGTAACCCTGGCCAGTGAGGCCGCGAGTTCGCCAGTTCGCGGCGACATCAAGACAGCGCCCCAGGCAACTGCCGAACAGCGGCCGGCCACCCTCGAGTAAAAGTCGGCAACGTTTTCAGCCGTGGCGCAGGCCGAAGAACTGTCATGGCTGAGGAGTCGCTCAGCTCCGGAAAACCCAACTATTCGTTAGGGGGAGCCTTCGTTATTTGAGTTTTCTGGCAGCTCGACTGCTGTGGTCATTTTGCGCCCACACCAATAAATTGGTGTGACGTTCACCAAATGCTCAAAATCACAAAAGTTCTTAAGAGGCCTTCACTAACGCTCACCGGCCAATGAAGCGAATGCTTCAAAACGGAAGGGGATGGTCTCTGACAATTGACTGGTTAAATCGAAACGTGGCCAAGATCTTATGAGTCGAAAGGAATTATTGGGCCCAACTGATTAGCTATTCCACTAGGGTCGACAGTGTCATAGAACCTCTAGGTTTCTTCCGGAGAGGTTAACTCGCTGGTTGTGCAACTTTTGCTGCGACATACTACGTTTGGTGTCATGTACGCCACGCAGTTACGCAATTTTGAGGTCAATAACAAGGCTGTTTGGAACCAACGACGTAGGTTACCAACGCCCCGCGCCAGCAGTTACTAGCCGGATTGTCGATGCCTATGCTTCGACATCGAGGTCCTCATTTGCGTTCCAGGCGTCAGGTCCTTGCAAACGACTCGTCCTGTATCGGCTGTCAGCAAACTAGCCCCCGTCAAATATATCGTCGCACGTGAGAAGCGAGGGGAGGGGAGGGTCGTCAGCCAGCTTGCCACTCCCGGACACTAGCTTACCGGTGCTCGCGGCACGCACCATTGCAGACCTGCCACATGACTTCACACAATCAGGCCGGGATCAGGATGGGGAACAGCATCACCGACACAAGTAACGTGAGAACACGAGGGCGAAAACAAAGCTGGACGTCGATCGAACATGGCACGACACAGCGTCCACAAAATCATTGTTATCGATTGATTGATTTAGACTTCGGACGGCATTCACCAGCAACGGATCGTTCAGCAACACTTCGGACACCTCTCTGTGCATAATCATTTGCAGGAAAATTGTGTAGTCACAAATTACAGGGGATACAGTTTCCGTGAGCTTGACCACCACCTTCTCCCACTGGAAGAAGAACTGTGGGTTCTTTTACGACGCATTCAACCGCTAGGTTACATAGCGTCGCTTCTCCCACTGGAACATATCCTATCGGTGGACGACCCTCTGCAGAGCTGGCAGCGCAACCATGACCGCGGCTGGCCGCGTGCAGGTCGTACCAGCACGGGAACGAGCCCGCATCTGGCACCATCGATTCGTCCACGAGTTACGGCCCGGCAGTGGCCGCCGAACACACTGGCACAACGTGGCTCGGGGTACGACAGCAAGGATGCAGCCAGCTCCATACCCCAGCCCGGTGACCGGCGGTCGCCCGATGCTATCGCAGCTAACCACACAACCGGCTCCAGACTTGGCCGACCGCCAATTCACCATCGCCTCGGAGTTAGCAGCCGTTTGGTGCGGACAATACATGAACAGAACCACGCCGGGAACGCTACGCAGTGGGCGGAGTTTGATAACCACGTCCGCATTCGAGGACATTTCTGAATAAACTACAGAAAAGGCACAAAGATTGCATTCACACGTCTGCATTGCGGGCGCCTAACCATTCCTCATTGGCCGCAATGTACCGCACACTACCGGGCAGTTAGTTGTAGGCTGGCCTTGGCGCCCAGTAACCCGGCGACCGTCACACAACAGACGGCGGAAATTGTTGCCAATGGTCACATTTCCCGTCGGCAGTCCACTGATCGGTCGTATCGCTGCGGCGTCATGGCGTCTCCATTATGGCGTCGCGATGACTCACGACCGGCTGCGATCGGCATCGCCGCGCGAGCGGCGCATCGACCGGCACTCTCCGCGGCGCCGGTGAATCCAAAAGCACCAGGCGCACCAAGCCGAGCGGCCCACAGACGCCGTCGCCCGGGTTATTACGAGAGTTCGAATGTATGCTGCACGCGCTGTAGTCACGTATGTGCCGTACCCAAATGCCTACATCCAACCAGGTAAACTAAATTAATTGGGCTCAGAAGCAGAGGATGATTGTGTTGTTACTAAGACGGTGTCATACTCTCGGTGTGTGCGTGGCCTCGGGGACCATGCCGCCCAGCGTAGCGTGGCGTGGCGGGCGAGCATTCGTTCCGAATCAGGATGGCTGCAGAGTCGAGCCGAAACAGCGTTCAGATTCGCAGCATCAGTTAAGAATGTGGTGCACCTGCACTGTATTGCCTGCTTTTGGGACGGCGGCTCCATGAGAGTTGCCGATGCGAACAATGGTACTGTTCCGGCACCGTCCACTCCAGCTGCCACACCAGACGGTATTATGCCAAACGGCTGCACCTTGCCGGGACGGCATTTTGAATCTGAATTGCAATTAATAATGCGGTGCAGAGGCGACATGTCTAACGGATGCTTACGGCGCTAGCGTTGCCCACCATGGTGCACCAGCGGAATTTAAATCGTCCGGTAGACACTGGCACACGCTGGCGTTATGAACGCAAGCGGTGGAACTACAAAGCTGAGTGATGACTCGTCACGGGACATGAGATTCTGAAAATATTTCCACATCACCATGGCGACAGCGATGGGTGCATTGCCGGTCATGCAGGAGTCTGGGACAAAACCAGATGTCCCAGCAAAGTGGGACAATTTGCATGCAGAAATACAAACTTGGCACAACATACCTTGATAATGCACATGGCGACACGTCGGTAGCTCTCGCTTCCGAAGCATAGCCATAATAATAATTGCATAGTAGCGGCAGAAAAGTGATCAACATTCGTGTCATTTGTGTATTATTATTCAGAGTACATAATTACCTTTGTTGATATAATCCCTGTGCAGTGCAAATCACTGCTTTTCCAGCACAGGGAAGTATAGCACTAAAACTGGCAGGGAGTATAGCACTCCAGATGGCAGGGAGTATAGCACTAAAACTGATACTGCAGTCAGTATATCATTACACCTGGGATGTATATCATGATAGCTTGGATTACAGCGGTTTGCAGCAAAATAAAAAACATCACGGGAGGCACAAACTTTATATGACGAAAAATAAAACGTGGCGCCTTGCCCTGGGCGCGGCGATGTTGTACCGTACCCGTGCCGTGAAAGCTAACGCAACGGCAATTTTTGTCTTAAAAAAGGTCAAATTAAAAAGCTTACCGAAACCTAACCTAATCTGTTTTTGAGGACAAAATGCAAATTACTGTTTTGAAAAACATTAAACAAAAATAAATTGAAAATTGTTTTCCAAATTAAAAGAAATGACTAACCTAACCCTAACGAAACCTAACCACTTTGTTTGCTTCATCGAGGTAGTGTGTCGTGAATGTGTGTGCATGTATGTATGTATGTAAAACTTGTCTCGTGGATATGTAAAAGTGCAATAATATCCCATATGCTGGGCAATGGGTATGGAACTACGGTAATATTTGTACGTACATGTATTTTCATCAGAGGTGGTGTGCCACGGAATAGTCGAGATTCGAATATTCCGACGAGATCGAGATCTATCTAGGCCTAAATAGATTATTTGGTAAATCCAGCTATGGTCTCAATTTCATTCCGTCAAGTTTCATGTGTCAGGAACGACACCAGCTTGAGGTGTGTTGTTCCGGTTGCTGTTTCCCAATAACTGAAAAAAATGTCTGCACCCAACTTAAAAGCTTCTTCTT
The DNA here is from genome assembly GCA_034440615.1 of Ashinkailepas kermadecensis. Taxonomy (NCBI): domain Eukaryota; kingdom Metazoa; phylum Arthropoda; class Thecostraca; family Neolepadidae; genus Ashinkailepas; species Ashinkailepas kermadecensis. The sequence continues at coordinate 17,816 of JAOTOM010004358.1, read as the reverse complement.
CTTTTAATAACCAAGGAACGCATATATTATTTCTTCGTCCAATACCTATTTTCCATACAAACAATCAACCACCTTAGGCCCAATATTAACATTACAATGCCTTCGCTGCGCCACAAATGAAAGCTCAGCAAGGTCTCATAACATACCCCTCAAGCGCGCTTACGTGACGTAGCCGTACATACTAAAATCCTCCATCAGGACATACCAAATTCATATCCAAAATCTGTCGTCAGGGCTTGAACTATTAAACCTAGTACATTCCGTTGTATCCTTTTTAGTATTAGTACCCAGAGGAGACCCACGTAGCCAGGAGCACGGATGCACAGACCCTGGCTACCTCTACATCCACAGTGCAGCCGCCAGTGCAAATTGCCAGCCCACTCTATCTGTGACCATAATCCTGTCGGTGATGTACCCTGCGAAGTGCATGTGACAAAACCGGTTCGGTTTGCAACGTGGCGCAGCCGCAGTTAGCGGTGTGCGCCGACGGCGAGAAATATGGAGGAAATGTCATCCGTGTTCGGGATGTCAAATACATTTCAATCCGTTCAATAAAATAACTCAGATGTGAAGCATAAAACTAAAACGATCCACTGCATCACAGCGAAAGATAATTAACCATGTCATGACCTGAATAGCCACACTGAATGCAAGTGCCTTTTGTCATATATATATATATATATATATATACATAGTTTTTCCTTCTAGAGTGCCTATCCTGTATTTTCTTCGAATATTTCACTACTCCCAAGAAGCTTTTTTTCCATCCACAGTAATTGACGAGTATTTTTTAGGACACTGCTACATCGGCATTTGTTGGGCTGACGCTGCTGAAGGCGACCAGCATTGCTAGCAACACAATCAACTCCAAATGCGAAAATGATAACTCTCCAACCAGAGCCAGTCTAGCGAGCGCAGTTTTGGTCACCTGCCGCATCACCATTGGCACCGACCGCAGATCTGTCGGGCGACGCCGGTAGCGCTGGTAAGACTCGCCTACAACACCTGACATGTCACTGAAATACGCGCCACACACGTGAGTGTGGATGGGGACACCTGCACGCTCACTCAGAGAGACCGGCCAGCTGCCAACGACAACACCACAGCCCACAAAACACGCAGCGCAATGTCCAGCTGGACCTTCAACAGTCCAGCACGAACCCACGGAGGGTTGTAGTCAAGGTTGGAAGAATACGCTGTTCCTGGATTTTGGCATCCAGAGAACATTACCCTCTCCGGATAATTATTTTCTCATTTTTATCATTTGGAAGTAGCATGATGCTGTTTTACAATGAGCTGTTATGTGATAATGTGCTCAAAATGCACTGGAAAGCGCAAACTGAGATTCCGATGCTACAGATTTGAAGAAAAATATCCTCTCCGCAGTGGCGCAGCCAGGATTCTTCTAAGAGGGGGGGGGCAACAAAAAGTATGTGATGTAATGGAGAAAGCTTCCGGCGCACCGAAAATTTCAGGTTGTCGTGGAATCTCAAAATATATCGCTTCATCTAGTGTATTTCTATGCTAGGGGCGCTGCCCCTTGGCTGTGCCTCTGAATCTCCGTATTCGATTACCCCAAAATGTCCTCTCCACATCCAGGATGACGAAGCACAAATCCAACCCTGGTGGCGGCTGCATAACCGACGCAGTCGATGCGCCCCAAAACTCCAACCCTGGTGGCGGTGCTCTGGTCAGCCAGAGCTGTAATTAGAACCCAGCGTGAATATTGATATATGTCGTTTCCGAAACGTCCCATATATACACCCATGAGTGTTGATTTATGAAAATTATGGGGGCAAAATGTATGAAGGCAATGGGCAGGCCGACATGGATTTGTGGACACACTTCACAGGGTCCCATGTTAAAAGTTGATTTTTGTTGGGGGGGGGGGGTCGAAGCCAACATTGAAGGGGCACTTGTCCCCTCAAAAGCACATAAAACAACATCACTGGATACACTGCTTTTAAAACGTTCCGGGAAATTTTTTAACGTTGCTCACCGACATGCCATGTCATTATGGAGGCGTGCCGCTTAGTTTGCGGTTAAACAGTGCATTAATCTGATGGAACATGCGCACGAACCTAAGGGCGTATGAAGATCCGAAGCAATGGCAGCACCATGCACACCAAAGGAATATATACTAAAACACAGAAGCATGAGGAATACGAGCTACATAATTCCTGGGGATCTTCAGAAGTTAATTTTGCAACAGCAATTACTTACTCTGTGGCTACCTCCCAACACATTACGTTAACAGTCTTAGTGTTAACCATACACGCGAATTATGCCAGAGTGTTGTGCCACGCACGTGCCCAACAACTTCGAGCCTTATTAAAGGCTGGATATTCTACACGCTGCGCTGCCAACGGCAGGATTGTGCTCCCTGATAACTTTGATGAGTTAATTTGGCGCAAAATTGGACGTCCTAGTAACAGCCGTATTCAGGCTGACCCCGATCACAACGTTGATTGGGGTCACCCAGCTAATCTAGATTGAAGCCGGGCGTCGCATTCAAGCACCTTTCCGAAGCATTCAGATTATTGTATTTGCTTGCAAGGAGCAATTAACGAGCAATATTTATTTGTGTTCTGTCAAAATCACATCGAGGGCCCAAAATCCTTCTGGGGGCCTACAAATGCCGCTGGTGGCCCTAAAAAAAATCGCGCCGGGACCCCAGAAAATCACGCTGGGGCCTCAGAAGGTCGGACAGGGCCCCTGGAAATCATGCTGGGGGCCCATGAAGTCTCGACGGGCCCCTGAAATTGACGCTGGGTGCCCAAAGACAGGACGAGCCCCTCAAAATCACGCTGGGAGCAAAAAGGTCGGGACGGGGGGGGACTGAAAATCGCGCTGAGACCACCAAAAAGTCGGACCGGGGCCCATGAAAATGACGCTGTGGCCTCAAAAATCTGCACCTGGGCCCCTGAAAATCACGTTGAGGGCCTCAAAAAGTCGCAACGGGATCCTTGAAAATCACGCTGGTGGACACAAAAATCGCGCTACTTCAACCGCCCCGGGACCCAAAAAAGTCGCACCATAGCCCTTGAAAATCACACTGGGGGACCAAAATGTCGCGCCGAAGTCCCAAAAGTTGCAGTAGGCCCGCATAAATTCAATTTTTGCCCAGAATGTCACTCTGTAGCCACAAAAAGCGTCCCAAGACCCAAAAGCGAGTCGGGCGCGGAAAAGAAGCGTGTTGGATCACCGAATAAAATGCACCGGGAACTCGAAGAATTGTACCGGGGGCCAGAAATAGGACGCTTACAAAAAACAAGAGGCTTACAAAAAATAGAACTCGACACCAAAACAAAATAACAAAGGGATTCCATCGAATCGACACAAGCACCGGAACAGGCTCCGAAAGGAAGTTCACCGAAGGGCCTTTCTACTCTGAAGGGAGCCATCACCTGAAAAAAATCGTTCAGCAGCTGCAGAGGCGTACCGATGAAGAACCCCCCCCCTCCCCCTCCCGAGCGGGTGGGCTCTCATGGATCGCGCCGGGGTCCCCAAAGATCGCCCTTGGGCACCATAAATTCGTGTTGGGGCCCCCGGAAATCGCGTAGGGTGCTCCAAATAAATACAGTTGGCACTAAAAAAACTCGCGCCGGGCCGGAAAAAAAATTGCGTCAAGGCACGCCAAAATCACGCTGGGTCCCAGCTAAGTACAACGCGCCCCGCGAACTGGCGCCGAGTCCCCCCCCCCAATATCGCGGTCGGGACCAACAATTTCCGTCAGTTTGTTGTTAATTCCCACAATTCCTGTCCCAGGTCCCAAAAATTCTGGTCGGGCATCAAAGATTCCCCTCGGGGCTTCCAAAAACTTGCGCCAATGGCCTCAAATTAGCAGTGTGGCCAAAAAAAAAATGGCATCGGGACCCGACAAAATCAGGCCCAAAAAATCGTATCGGGACCCAACAAAAATCAGGCCCGAAAAGTCGCATCGGGACTCGACAAAAATCAAGCCGGAGCCCTCCAAAATAAGGAGATTCAGAAAAATAAATGTCCGAGCCAGGAAAATCGCTCCGGAGATACAAACATACCAGCAGATGCCGTAAAAAATCGCGTACAGCCCCGAAAAAACGTACCAGAGCTTGGAAAAAAAGGGCGGGAAACAAAAGCATGGCACCTGTGGCTGGGAAAAAAATCATGCCGAGACTAGGACTTCAAAAATTCGGAAGAAGTAAACAAAAATTGCGTCGAGCCCAGAAAACTGGCGTCGGGTAACCGGAATCACGCACCTGGGCTCGACTCGACTCGGCTCGACAAGTCGCGTCGGGACCGCGAAAAATTATATCGGAGCCCCGAAAATTGTGCTGGGATCCCACAAATGTGCGTCGGGACCGCGAGAAATTATATCGCAGCCACGAAAATCGTGCTGGGATCCCACAAATGTGCGTCAGGAGCCCCAAATCAACACAGCAGAACCCTAAGAGCACAACAGAAGGCCGAAAATGCACCGGACCCTTCAAAGCGTACCGAGTCTTGCAAAGGTGGCAGGGCCTGAAAACATGAGTTGTGGCTCAAAATAAACACGCTGCTCTCTACAAGAGCAGCGCTCTCTACAAGATCACAAGGGAGGTCCCCAAGCACACCGGGGCCATGAGATCGCATGGGCCCTCAAAAACGACATGGTCCTAAAGAAGGAACAAAAAGACAAGACACTAAATAAACACATCGGGGTCTTCGAAAACGCGCCGATACCTCAAAAATAGCGTCGTTGCACAAAAAAAAACACCAACTCTTTTAAAAGAAGGAACAAATTGGCTGCAGCCATAAAACACATCCGTGGATGAATAAATACACAACTGGTCCAAAAAAGAACGCCGAATCAGTGCCTCGGTTCGGTAGGCAATCTGGGCGCATATTTAACCAAAGGGATGAGTCTTCGGATTTCTTAACTACCAGAAAATGCGGAAAGAAGAGAGGTAATCATCGAATTGAAGTAATCGTATTTTCTCAGCAAATCCCCATCCGAAGCATTTCACACGTCGAATATTGAACAAAACTATCATGTTACAGCAATTAGCAAAACGTGGGAGGCCTTGCAGAAACCGGATAATCGCAGGTAGTGTGGCGAATGCGCCGAATGCGCAAGACGGATGTTCACATGCATGAATGAACGCCGGAGTTTTGGCGACCGGGCGTCATGAACTGGATTGTCTGAAATTTGAAAATTCTGCATTTTTTAGTGATTTGTGCTGGAGTAATTTCAGCAGTGTGAGGTGCCTTATCAAGGGATACCAAAAGAAAAACCTTCGAACAGGATGGGAGGAGTTAGGGTTGAAATCCGGTGACTCAGAAACGATGGTGGTAGATCGTTTTCCCCCTCCACACGACAGCTATGTTGCTCACTAATTATGTTATTTTAAAATAAAAAGGGCCCTTTGAAAAAAACTGTCAAAATTCGGGGACTAAAAAATGGGGGGCCCTACAAATTCGTTACCCCCCCTGGCGCAAATCCTAGGTACGCCACCGGTTATCAATTCAGCAAGGTGAAGGACAGTTAAATGGCAACACATTTTCATAGGGTGGTTGAAAAATAATATAGGCTGCCTTATGATGTAATAAATGTCCATCATTGAATGCATTAAGCAGCATAATAGATCAAAGAAATCTTTTAAATTGAGAATTATACCACAGATCACAGTGAATTTGGTACCTTCCTTCGAGTATGTGATGCTGATGATGAGACTTGCCATGGAAACACAATGTGGTAGAAAGCTTGCTTAGAACTCAGGATATAACATTGACTGGGGATTCCAGTTTTTCTTTCCAAATAGCACCTTCCCTGTGTAGGCTTAATCCATATGGACCCCCTATGGCTATTATTAGGCATCGAAACTTTCATTTTATGACTTCATGAGAACAGATTATGGTTGGACATCAAAATAGCTTCAACGGAGGAAGGGTGCTGACACCCTCGCATCTTCTCATTCTGGACTGCACCAGTGCTCAGTTGAGCAGCCTGAAAATGAGCTATCAGAGATACAATGTCCATCAGGACTGGTAGCTGAAGAGATTTGCATCGAAATTAGCCACCCATTCATAGGAATATCAGCAAGTGAAGTTGGTACAACAATGTTCCAACCAACCGTATTGCTTTCCTGTTACATTACAGAAAACCACAGAATCACACTTACCTACAGAATGGCATGAAACTTCATGAGGAAGAATTCCGGAAAAAAACAGATCCATCCACATCAACGTAGAGGCAACGTTGATTCCCCGAATGCAAGAAAAATGTTAAGGTGTTTTGCGTATTTGTATTACCGCATAGTTATATTTTTCGCGAACAAGGGTGATACAAGGGGGCACTGGGGATGTGTGCCCCCCCCCCAGGAAGGTGACGCCCCTCCAGGAAGGCTTGAGTGCAACACCATCAAATTTGTCAGCCAGTGTGTGCAACTTGTGTGCAAATTTGTCAAATTTGTGAGAAAAACGCACCCCTTGGAAGGAAAGGCTGAAGTGCACCCCCACCTCATCGAGTTTTTCAGCCAGAGGCACTTCTCTAAGAGGAAAAAGCTGAGTGCACCCTCACCCCTCTTATTTTCCCGCCAGGGACGTCATACAGGTACTTTTGCAGTGGCATTCCTCCGAAGAAATGACCCACCTCCAGACAGGTGCCCCCATGACAATTCCTGGATCCACCCGTGATAGTTTGGAATCAAAAGTGTCGCAACAAGGGAGACGAGGGGCCGCGTTCCTTCTATCTCCCCGAAAATCAAGATTACGCCTCTATTCATCTCTTGGCTCCGGAGACGAGGATGGACTTTGATTGATCGAGTATTTTCCTCACTTGGAACATAAATATTAGCATGTCAGGCGACTTATATGATAGTGTACAATAATCAAAACTGATCAAGCGTAGCATGAACCATCAGCCCTAATCGTTAATGGCTGTAGACTGTGTGATCAGGTTAGAGGTTCCATGCTGGGACTTGAAATTCCCACGACCGGTATAGAAAAGCTGCGCCTACACCAACTGTGCCAACCATACCCACATCGATTGCGGAAATACACATTTCAAAGAGCATGGCCCGACTGGAAAGATCTCAGAAATACATATTTCGTAATCGCAGCACTCCTGTTCTATCGTTTCACGGATCTCCGACAAAGTCGGAGATTAACCGAATGGGACATCAAACAGAACAACGACTTTCTCGAGGGTGCAGTGTCCGAGAACGGAGGCGTCAAGGGGTGCTGTCTGACCATGCAGAAACCAAACACATGGGTGCTACACCCGGTAGGTACCGCCCGTATCGGTCGTTAAAAACCAGATAAAAAGTAATATCAATATTTAAAGCATCAAATACAAATGCAACATAACCTAACCTCACCTACCCCAACCTCCCACTAGAAAAAAAAAAAGCGGCGAAAATTTCAAATAATTTTCCTGAAAATTTCAAACTTTAAAAGCCTAACCTAACCCAACAGTGCTAAAATAATGGTTTTTCATTAGGTGTGAGATGTTGATACGAGTACAGTAGGATGTAAAAATATGCCATGGAAGGATACCAATGAGAATATCGCTTCAGTCCTTCAAGCTCCATATGAGCCAATTGTGTACTCATCAATGCCTGTTTTGGGTTTAACTCTGGAGACACCCAATAGGTGGATACCTATGTTAACAATAACGATTGCAATGTCATGTTATCAGCAGATCGCATTGCTTAACACACCAAATCATAGATAATCTCTGTATCTGGAATTGTGGCATGAGATGCTTGTGTAATCAATCCATAATGGTGGGCATAAGCATGCTACTTATATGTAAAATACTCTTAGGAACGAGTCATGGAGACTTCATAGGCACACATCAACAAGCACGATGTCGATACGTCCTTGGGAAGGATGTATATTCAGTGCTCATAAAGTGGTATATTCCACCCTATTTCACGAATAATTTATCACTGACCCAGCATGACCTGCTTTTGGAGATAAACAATTTCCAAAATTTGGGGGATAGTTTTTTTTTCAACAAATCTTCACAATTTTGCAACTTAAAAACCTAACCTAACCCAACCCAACCAAACCTAATCAAGTTTGCTTTATGGAAGAAAAATGTGTGCAAACATTTTCTTGTGAACACCTTTAAGCACCACAATGCCAGAAAAAGAAGAATAATGCAATTACAAACCTCGTATAATCACCAAATGCAACTATTCCACCCTTTTACAATCTACACTTTGCTCCCACTCAATTGCTTATTTGAGTTTGTTACTTCCTTTAATATTGTCATGGTTCCACATTTTACCTTCTAGGTACATAGTTTCTATTCCTGAGGGCTGCTACATATGTCGAACATAACTAGATACAAACTTTAAAATTATTATTGTATGCATTCATATGCATTCCCGACTATAATGGATATAGGCAGGCAGGTACCTATCTACCTACATACCTCCTAGGTAACCATACTGATACCAATTGTACAACTTTCATTCCAATTCAGTCAACTGGACAGCTTCAACATGGTCAAGATTAGCAGACCAAGGCAATGGAGCCCTGGATTAAAACACAGCAAGCTTAATCTGGACTTCATAGTTTGCAGCTATGGCTGATTCTTCAGCAGCTTCAAGTTATATTTTGGTAGGTAGGTAGGTATCTACCTGGGCAGGTAGGCTGTTACCTAACTAACTAGGTAAGTAGATAAGTACCTACCTACCTACCTACCTATTCCACCATATTGTAGGTTTTCCTATATGAAGCTACCTAGGGAATGTGAAAATTATCCAATTTACAAGAACAATGTCACCTACAACATTGACATTCAGCAACAAATTGAAATAATTTGTGAAATTTGTGCACGATACATCACAGGTATGAACAATAAGTACAGGAGTGACCAATGGTGGCAATGCCCCCCCTCCCCAATCCAAATCAACAGAAATAACTAACACAACAGGCAACTAGCTACCAATCAGGGGTGGAGTCTTGTATACTTTTCATTTTGGTGGGGCCTGGACCTACCATCTTTACATTGGCCTCACCAACATTTTGCTCTCTTCATCTTCACATCAACATAGGACCCTATTATGTGGCCCCACCAGCCAGATTCACAGTCCCCACCAGCCAAATTCACAGCCCCCGTTGCCTTCATGCATTGGGGTTCATCAATGATTTTCGAACTTCTCCACCCACGCTACTATTTATTATTCCAGAAGACACAAGAACTCACCTTTTGAAGTGCTCCTTTATCCGTTCCTCGGTGACACTGTCAGGCAAATTTCCAACCCAGAGATGTCTAGTCTCTCTGACCATTTTGTCCTAACGCCCTCATGAGTATACCATCGCTTTTCGTCACAAGCAGAAAAATTCACAAACACCACATAGCGACACGTTCCACCACACGCAGCACATTCGCCCACATCGCACTGTTGCGTTCTAGTGACGTCACGAGGCAGAACCCCGATAAAATGGCTTAGGTACACTTGCTGGTTAATATCCATTGACGAACGCGCGCTGAACTGAAGAACGAGTCTATAGCTGTTTAAAGCTCGCGATTGGTCTGACATCTACAGTACATTGTTGTAACCAACAGTTCGATCAAATCTGCTAGATGTCATTCGATACCCATATTAGAGCACATCAGCCAGAACCAGTGGCGGATTCAGGAATAGAAACTGGGAGTAAGTGTCTTCCCCCACTGACAACAATGTGGCGGCCCTTCGCATGGAAAAGGTCCACGACAGTCGAGTGCGATCCCCTGTTCAGGAAGGTGTTAAGTTGTTGGCGCCCCTCAGAGTAGAGAGGCGCTCAGTCCTCCTGATAAATGGCGCTCCTCCAGAACAAGTGCAGGGGACGGAGTGGTCTAGGGGTAAGATGCTCGTCTCACAATCGAAAGGTTGTGGGTTCGAGTCTCACCTGCCGCTACTCTTCGCCCGCGACCAATCGGCGTGAGAGATTGGCGACGCTATATGACTCAACAGTCGACGTGTCGTAAAACCAATAACCAACAAGTGCAACCCCGAGCAAAATTAATCAATCCGCCACTGGTCAGAACCTTTTCATGGACGCCGTTTATTCATCGTTAACGGAGTCGTGGTTTAGTCACTGACCGATCCAGGATTTCGGTAAGGCAGGGGAGGGATGGGGCGGCTAATTTCGATGCGCCTTTTCCACGTGTTCCCCATCTCCATCGAGAGGCGCATTTCGTATCCTGAGGGGGAAGGGTCGGTCGAGCTCCCTTTGTCTTCGCCCTCCTCCTTGGATCCGTTTATGGGTTTAGTTCACCAATGTTTGCTTGGTCAGCAGAGTTGGTGGAACCTATGAGGTGCAGAGGCACTCTTTATGCTCTCTTAAACGACAATCCATAAATATATTCATTGGCGTCGCCGCGGATTTGGAATAGGGGAGGAAATGCTTTTAGGTCAATTTTTGTCATGCAACACCATTGGCGTTATCATGGGCATGGCTAGACTTCTCACCAAACCAGGGGATCCGGATCAAATATAATCAGATTGAATAGGAAAAATGACATTAGTATTAGCAGGGTACCAAAACCAGGGAGGTTCTGGCTCCGATCCGCCCGGGATCTCCAGCCATGATCTTTGGCGTCGTAACTGATTTCGGGTAGGAGACATGGACGTCGCCACGGATTTTGGATCGCGAGACGTGGATGTAATTTGGTCGATTTCTTCCATGCAACTTCATAGGCGTTGCATGGCATGTACAAATATACAATAATAAGCAGAGGCGCAGCCAAGGCCCCCCCCTCCTTAGGAACCAAAAATACGCAAGACCAAACCGGAAATTTTGAGATTTTTACCACACCAGACCAAAAAAAAATAACCGCGCTTCGCGCGCCGAAAGCGTTCCCTTTTTCATGCGGTCTACGGGATACCTATCGGACAGCACAATCGGTATATGGGGCACCTATCGGATAGCACAATCGGTATATGGGTCACCTATTGGACAACACAAGCGGTCCATGGCACAACATGACGATCTCATTGCCACTCCTGTTGGAATATCTGCGAGGAATGGAAAGTTACTGGAAAGTCCCAGGGTTTGTTTGTGAGATTTATGGGAACAGTTATTCTTACATCAAACTTCAGAAGATTCATGAATCCAAGGAGGAAAATGTGGTGTGTTCCTTGGAAATCGCATTAAGGTGAAATTAGGTGCACAACATTGTAGCTTGTATGTGCAATTTCACCGTACGGAATTTGGGAGTAGGTTTATTGTCAATGGCGGTGTCAGTCGAATGCTTTAGAAAGACACAAAACGAAAGTCAAATTGGCTTGGCCTAGCTCTAATAGTTCATTCAGAGCTATGCGCTTGGTTTTTCTTCATATAAGGAATAGAGGCGGACCCAGGATATGTTTTAGGGAAATATTTTTGCTTCGCATTTCGTAAATGTCACATACCCATTGCAATCACATATGAGCATCCGCCACGACGGAGGCGGATACCTCCGATCTCGTCCTCTCAAGCTCCGTGAAAGTTATGGCCTTGAGTGGAAAAAGTCGACCCAAAACCCTTCTCATCCACTCCCTATCCCAAATCTGCGGCACCGACCATATTATCATAGCATTGTTAAATCGATAAACACAAGCAATGCATTACGCTTCAATACAGTTCTGTTTCCAGTGCTGCTTTCAGCCAGATAATGCATAGTACCATGCGAACAGGCTGTGCTATTTCGGTAGAAGTCAGCCACCGAATTGATTAGCTATTCGCCCGGCATGACTCAGCTGGTTCCATTGCATCAATAGTGTCTGCAGATTTCACTGGCTATTTACTTTATTTGCTTTCTGTATGCATATAATCACTAACATAAATACTGCATTCAAGGGCGGAGTCGTCTCAAAATGAAGAAATGCAACAAGATGTAAACTGTTCAGCGTAAGAACACGAACAATGTAGTTGAGTGTTCGAACAAATAGTGAAGCAAAACAGTACAAGACGAATAAACCAATGTAACTGAATACTGTAGGATCTAGGGGATAGACAGGGGTCATGCCCCTAGGCCAAATTTTGTCGAAATTTAACACTAAATGGCATATTCTCTAAATATAAAACCATTTTATTCCATAAATATTGTTTTAAGCAGACACGACGAATTAGTTTTTCGAAGTCGGATTTTGGGGAATATCGGCTCCCAACCGATCCTTTCGGATCAGACCTTACAGTTCGTACAGGGGTGCAATATGTTCACACTTTTCACGTCAAATCCCACATCAATTAATCCCCGACTTGGATTGCTGGTTGCTCCCTTGCACACATTTATACACGGTGACCTAGGATTATCCGCACACCATGGCTGGAAGTCGCGGCAGGGTTGAGGGGAGGGAGGGAGGTCTGGACCCCTTGGTTTGGTACCCTATTGAGTTATCATGTTTCAGATTCAAGCTGAAAACGTCTTGGAAATAAAGACTTCGACTTCCTGGCCTCGTGAGAGATATCCAGCCCCGCCGCACACGCATGCCCATCAATACTGACTTACTTAACTACTTGTCTTACTTAATAGTCACCGGCGGCCTTCAACCATTTCGGAACACGGAATTAGAAGGGCGTCTTGGGACGAGAGGACGATTAGGAACAAAAAGTATTTCATATACATATATATATATATATATATATATATATATATATATATATTATATATATATATATATATATATATATATATATATATATATATATATATATATACCCGCATACACTGCAAGATTAGCTTTAGCTCACCAAAATTAAGGAAGTGTAACGACAAATCACGCTGGACACGGAAAACTCTAGTGGAGCCCCAAAATTCGCGAATAAACTAAATAAAACATTGGGGTGTTCAAAAACGTCCCGGCCATTTCGGAAACATTTGAAAAGAAGAGATTGGGTTGAAATCACCGGTCATAGAAACGATGGTGGTACGTTGGGGCCCTTTCAGTGGAAAATTAATTTGTTATTACTCTTCTTTGCATAAAAGAAAAATAAGTACTATTGAAAAATAGTGGTCGAAATCCGCCGACTATTTTTTGAATGGGTGTTGATTGGGCCCCCTCCAAATCTGCTTTCCCCTGATGCAAATGCAAAGTACGCCACTGTCCACGCCACTCTATGGTGAATGAACTTGGGGCCTTAATCACTGAAAGGAGTTAAGACCTCCAATGTCAAATACAGCCCAAGAAACCCAATGTTTAAATTGGACGAACCAGCGAATACATCACACATATGCATATGAGTGGAAGCATCATGGAATGGGTGTCTCTGTGCTTGGGTGAGGATGATGTGTGCAGTGGGAGGATGATGTGTGCAGTGGGAGGATGATGTGTGCAGTGGGAGAATGATGTGTGCAGTGGGAGGATGATGTGTGGTGGGAGGATGATGTGTGCAGTGGGAGGATGATGTGTGCAGTGGGAGGATGATGTGTGCAGTGGGAGGATGTGTGTTGTGGGAGGATGATGTGTGTTGTGGGAGGATGATGTGTGCAGTGGGAGGATGATGTGTGCAGTGAGAGGATGATGTGTGCAGTGGGAGGATGATGTGTGTTGTGGGAGGATGATGTGTGTTGTGGGAGGATGATGTGTGCAGTGGGAGGAGCAGTCCCTCCTGCAACCTGAAAACACTGCAGCTTAACCCTCGCCAGTATTCGGCATTTTACCACTTTCGGTCGTATGGGGGGGGGTACGACCCCCCCCTGGCGATTCGAAACCGTGCATGTTACGAAAACGAACCAAATACGAAAATGATAGATTTGGCCGAGATCTCGCGGTTGGAATTCAGCATGACCTTCTAAGGTCAATGGTTGACCTTCCAGGTCAGATCAAAGGTCTAAAATTGATTTTTTGGGGTATTTTCCGAAGAAAATCGTCAGTTATATCGAAACTACTGTCTAAATATGCACGACATGGCCGGAAACATGTTTATTGGGACCTTGCGAACATAACGACATGTGACACGATGTGATCGGACCAATATGTCATGCACCAAATGAGGTCAAAGCCGTGACCCCAAATATCCAACTTTTTTCAGAGTGGTTCCAATTTCGAAGTTTAAAGTTCCTTAGGGTAAAAATGGACGCTGAATTCGAATCCAGCACGAAAAATTACCGTAGGTCAGCTAAAAAGGTCGAAAGGTCAAACGAGGTCAACCGAGGTCACCGATTTTTGGAACATTATTTTTCCAATGGGAACCCATCTGGGCATTGCAAAATTGCATTGCAAAACACATAATACCAGTCGATGTAGGCAACAATGTCATGTTTAGGTGCGATAATCACGTATTTGTTGAAAACTGCTCGGAGGTGCTCACTTTTATGACCTCATAACTCTGTGACCTGACATGCCCTCCCAAAAACAATTCACCAAAAGCCGTCAAAAGGTTGCCCCAGAGGGTACTGAAAATCTCAGAGCGATCCGTTCATCGATTTGGAAGGAATACACAAAAAACCTTACGGGGGGTGGTTGCACCCCCCCCCCCCCCCTATAGTGGCGATTAAAGCTGGGAATTTCTCGGTTTTTTAAGCAAAAATTTGGAGACGTCTGGATAAAGAGCTTAACTTTCCCACCTGTACCAACCTTGAAAGCCTGTCGATGGTACTGACCATGGGTGTAACTCAGGGTGAGGATACAGGGTGATCAATCCCCCTCCCCGAACTGATGAAACTTGAATTGAAATGGACCTGAAATTGAATACCCAGTGTACTGATGTTCATAATAATGGTATGAATACACACAGACATGTTTCAGTCCTTTTTCTACACCATTTTTGGAATGACGGAGAAATTTCACACCTATAATTAGTGCTGTTGTCGACCATTACTATCAGGTATTCCGACCAAATGCTGAAATTATTTACTATCTCAGAAAAATACACCTTATTTGTCATAAAAGAGGTCGATTGATGTTCTATTTATCTCTATTTAGGTAAATTTGCAGGTTAAGGCAACTCATGTTTCTTGGAATATATTTTCTAATACAATATATATGCTTGTGCTAGCATGATGTGACCACACATTTCCTCTACAGATGCATACATTTCAGTTGCGAAACAAAGTAACGTCCAAAAATGGGCTTGGAGCTAGGTAATGTGGCACAAAAAGTAATGTTCACCATAAATAAAAAATAAACCTAACCTAACCTAACCTCACATATGTAGGAATAAACAAACTGAATGGAAAAATTCCAACAAATTTTTTCTCAACGATTTTCAAATTGAAAACCTAGCCTAACCCAATCCATCCAAGCCTGAACTGGGGAGAATAACTCAATTTTTTTCTTAATTTCCAAACAATTTTGTGTTCTAATTTACAATACATGCCTAACCTAAACTAACTTATCTAAACCTCACCCCTTTATATGCTCTATGGAGGTAAAATGTGTGGAAAACGTGTCTCATGGTTTTCTTAACCGCAATAATACCTACATTTTAGGGATGCATGGCCACAATTCCTCTTCTTAATAGCTTCTTTTGCACTGCAGTTGGTCCAGTTACAGTAGATACTCAGTAGATACAGCACAGTAGATACAGTAGATACTTGCCACTTACTCTACAACATACATTACCTTCTTATTACTTCACATGGGGCTAGAAAGCAGATAGTGATGCACAGGCTATGCTAGCTATGCTTCATTTTAGTGCAATCCCATGCTTTCCATATGCTGGGCATTGGGTACGGAACTATGGGTATGGTAACAATAGTATGATGATGAACGATAAGTTACATATCTATTGAGTTCAGCATGTGTACTTTTATCAAAAATTCAAAGACATTTCCCGACGTTTCAACTTTATTGCCTTCATCAGGGAAACTAGATATGGGCCGAGACTGAAAACATGTTTATGTATTTTTAAAGATCACGGTCAAATTAACTTTTCATACCTCCGACTTAGCACCTTTTCGGAACATTACACAGGCGTCGACACAGTGCATGTTAGGTACACCATTCGATGCGCGACACTGGGGTCAGGATAACAAATACAATAACAGCGAAGATTACAAATTATTTCACTAGGATCAATACATCGCAACGGAACGGTCATTTTTCTGATGAGCTCAGTTGTAATGGTCGAAGTCTCTAAAAACAAATTGATGTTCTGGTCGTAGCCTCAGTGGCAAAATATGCCGCGTCCACCGCTCACCATTCAGCCATGGTGAGATTGCTTTGAATGATGAGTGTCCCTGTCCAGTCCGGTAGGTGTCCTGCGCTGTCCACGTAAATTACTATGGCATTGTAAATCCTGTGAAAGCGTAGGTCTGCCTTATGGTCCCTAATTTTCGTTTTAGGCCTCGGCCAGTTTCACCGCAGTATGCTTTTTCACGTGCACAAAATGGTATTTTGTAAACTACACCGTCGATATTTTCTTCTTTCCCCCTGTCTCGACCTCACGAGTTGACTTATTTTTGTCCAGATACCGGAGTGAGAGAGACTGCAGGATATACAAATTTCGTGATACACTCGATGTTTTGGGTTACTGGGGCGATCAGAGTTCGCTTGGGTGCTCCCTCTTCCTCATTTCTGCGCCTATTGATGATGAGATACGCTTTCTTGCGTAGGATCAGTAGATCAGCCAGCGGAAATTCGAGTTTTCTGAATACTTGAACTATTTGGTCAAGGTCGTCCTGTATAAACTCGGGAGAGCAAATCCTTAGCGCCCTCAGATAAAAACCGAGAATAATGCCCGACTTAGTCCTCTGACTGTGGGCGGAATAGTAATGCATCAAGCCATCCTTGTTCGTGGGTTTACGGTGTATCGAGAATTTAAGCCCATGCGCTGCTCGCCAGATCAGGGTATCCAGGAACGGCATCTTCCCATTTGCTCCTCTTCAATTGTGAATTGGATGGCCGGTTCGACACTGTCAAGATTTTCACGTATGCTGGCTGGGTTCACATTTTGAGGTTCAAGCGAAATAACATCATCAACGTAGCGCATCCATGTTCACTCCTCTCCTAATATTGCCCTATACTGATCTTCTTCCATGGATTCCATATACAAGCACGCCAAAACCGCACTTAATAGGGAGCCCATGGCTAGTCCGTTTGTCTGCACATGCGCATGATCATTAAACATGAAATATCCGAAATTCACATAGAGCTGTACCAGATTAACACAATCTTCCTGAGGCACCGGAAGTTGATTCGTATCGGTGTGTTCTAAAACTTGTATCACAGCTGCCATAGCACCATCCACTGAAACATTTGTGAAAAGGGAATTGACATCAAAGCTGACCATCTTCTTCTCGCTGACGTCCACGTTCCTCAGACGCTCCAAAAGGTCAGCTAAGTATTTTAGATGGGCTGAACTTAAGCTCGCAAGAGCCGCAGATAATGGCTTGGCCAAGCGTCTGGCAAGCCGATGGGGAGGGGGGGGGACGTTCCAAATTCCGGCCGTTATGGGACTCATGGGAGAATACGGTTTGTGCATCTTAGGTATGCCTCTCATCGTAGGAGCTTTAGGCTTCTCTTCTAAGAGATACATCAGGTGCTTACCCTTTTGGGAACGGCGCAGCAATTTCCTGGCTTCTCCGTTGAACTTTACTGAAGCACGTTTACAAGTTCCAGACGTAGCCATCTTGTACGTTGACGAACCTGACAACAGCATCTCCATTTTCGCCAGATATGCAGACATATCGAGTATTTCTATACCTCCCCCTTTGTCAACACAAGTAAAAACTACACTGGAGTCCATCCCAAGCTTTTGGAGTGTCTTAAGGTATCTTATCGGAATTGATGGGCGATGTGTTTCAGCCAGAGCTGTCAGAGTCGTCAGAGCAAATCCTTTGTCAATGTCACGCCACTAAATCTGTAGTTGGCGACAGAGAAGTCTCAACAACCCATGTTGCATTTTTCAGTGTCAAACGCTAGGCCGAGAGAGAG